>JAVJGG010000037.1:5817342-5846003 GCA_035590195.1 Aviceda cuculoides | reverse complement strand
GTGGTGGGAAAAAGGCTTGGGGGGCAGGGGAGAGAGAAAGAGAGAGAAAGGGGGGGCCAGGCTAACACACACGTACACAGATTAATTCCAAACGAAAATCGAAACCAACCGAAACCGAACTCATAAAAAGAATAAATGGCTTAAACCGAAACCAAAGAATCGTAAGAAACCAAAGGAAATTAAAAGAGATCCATGCAAACTTTCCCAGGCTCGCAAATTAACGGGCTGCTACAGCATCACCCCTCGTCCCCAGGAGGCCAACGGGCAGCAGCGCAGCCCCTGCCTGCACCGGGCAGCGCTGCCTGCAGCCTGGGGCTCGGGTCTTGGGGTGCGAGGCGTAAGGACCAAACCCTGGCACCCCGGGGCACCCCAGGCAGGCAGCTCGCTTTCCCTCTGTGCGTTCACCTCTACTCATGCCTCTCGGTTTTCTTTTTTTTTTCTTTTTTTTGCCTCTCACAGTGATCCCTATCTCTTTTTGCAAGTTTTTGCTCTGTATTTCTCTCCCCAGTAGCCGCGGGCCGGCGTGGGGGCGAGCGGGAGTGCGAGAGGGTGGCGGGCAAAAGCTGGGGGCTACTTACACTTCACTTGCAGGATCTGGTCGCTGAGGTTGGCCTGGATGTAGTAGGTGCTGTAGGGAGGCAGAACCAGCCCCAGGCTGCAGAGGGGGAGAGCAGACAGGTGGTGTAAGGCTTTACACCCACCCAGAGCCCTTGGCCGGCCCCCGGCCCCTGCCTGGCACCCCCCGGCAGCACCCGGCCCCGGCCGACGGCAGGCAGCAGCCCCGCTGGCCTCTTGCGCAGCCCGCTGCGTCCTTCTCTCCAGGGACAGCACCCAGGGTTGTCTCCAGAGCCCCCAGGGTCATCCTGGAGCACTCGGGACCACCCTTGGAGCACCCAGGTCCATCCTCAGAGCACCCAGGGTTAGCCTGGGGTACCCAGGGCCACCCTTGGAGCACCCAGGTTCATCCCCAGCGCACCCAGGGTGGTCCTGGGTTGGACATGGCCATGCTGGTGGCACCCGGGGTTGTGCCCGGGGCACCCAGGGCCGTCCCCAGAGCACCTAGGCTCATCCTGGTGGCACCCAGGCCCATCCCAGGGGCAGCCCCAAGCACGGGAGGTGGCAAGCCTGTCCAGCCAGGGCTGAGAGGGGCAGGAGGCACCCGCCTGGGAACCAAGAGAGGTGCACGTGGAAGAAGGACGTGACATCCCCGTAAGGGGGGAAGGTGGGGAGAGACGCAGCCCTTGAAAGAAGGAACAAAACCTTCCAGCGAGGAGAGACCGAAGACAACCATTACACAGGCACCGGCTCCTGCTGAGCCAGGAAGGAGAGGGATCCACCAGCCAGGAGTCTGGCACACAGACGAGGGTGGGAAAGGAGGCGGCAGGAGGTGGTGCCGGGGCTGCGGAACCCATGGGACATGCTGCCAGAGGGAGCTGGGCTCCTGGGTGCCGGCTGCAGCAGCCGGTGGCTTTCGGTGATGGTGTTTGTACCAGGTGCTGCCCGGGACGAGTGAGCGTCGGCAGGTGCGGGCCACATTCCCGACTCTCATCGGACGTCACACCTGCACCCGAGCCACCAGGACCTGGACTTGCCCCCCAAGCCACCCCTCCAGCTAGTCCTGTCTGTGCCTGGCAGCACAGACCGGGCACCCCAGCATGCACGGCAGAAGTGGTGGCACCCCAAAAAGCACGGCAGAGGTGGTGGCACACCAGCGTAGAGGGCAGAGGTGGCGGCACCCCAAAACCACAGGTAGCAAGAAGAGGGTGGTGACTTTTTTCTGTTGAGCGCTGGTGGCACCCTGTGCTGATGGCGTCCCAGGGAAACCCTGGCAAACATCCCTGCCGCAGCACGGAGCCACAGGAGCGCAGGGCCCCCGGCAGCACCTTTCGCTCTACAATCAACCCACAGCCCCAGCCCCAGCTGCGTCACTCTGTGTCCTTGTCCCCTCCTCCACAGTGCTGCTTGGCTCCGGAGGGGTGCCGCCGTGGGGGAGAGGACCAGGGCTGTGCGGGGGACACCTGGCAGCGCTGGGAGGTGGCTGTGATCCATGCCAGTCCCTCCCAGGCTGGGTGGTGAGGAAGAGGAGGGTACACTGGGCGGCAGGGGGACCACATGGCTCCTCCCAGGATGAAGGCAGCACGAGTTGGACAGCATGGACATGACGATGGTGGGGTCTTTTGTACACATCCCCTGGTCCAAACTGGTGCAAACTGGGTGATAAACACAGAGGGAAGCTTTGCTCTCCTCTGCCTCTGCAGCCACTGCCTGTGCTGCGGGGTGGGCGCACGTCTCCGCCACCCAACCCGGAGCGGGCAGAGACCTGCGCGAGCCCCTGGCTGTGCAGGAAGGCGGTGGCAAGGCTGTCCCTTGTCCGGCACCTTGCACACCAGCCCTGCAGCCTGTCCTGAGCCCTGGGGACCGTGGCCCAGCTCCACAGGGCCAAATACTGGCGGGCAGCACTTTTGGGAGTGCCCTCCAGAGCAACGCTGGCTGTGTGCAATGCTGGCACGTTTGCAACCTCGCAGCCCATGGGACACATTCCTGACGGCCTCGGGGACCTCAAGAGCTGCAGGCACAAGACTGCAGCCCTGTGCCGGTGCAGGTCTGGCTGATGCTGGGTGAGCGCGGGTGCGCCGGCAGCGCTGCTCACCTGTAGTTGGTGCTTTTGATGGGGGCCCACGTGTAGGTCCTGAACACCTCGTCGATGTATTGCTGTGGGTCAGAGGGAGCCAGTCAGGCCTCCGCGGTGCCAGGACCCTGCCGGCACGGTGACACGGGACCCTGGCTCCAAGCCCAGTGCCAGACACAGCCCCTCACTCCCTCGCGCTGGGGCTGGGTGCTCAGCACGGCCCTCGTTTCAGCCGTGACCCCCTTCCCCTGCAGTGTTACCTCATCCAGGGACTTGATGAGGGTCTTGATGAACCTCTGCCCATCATTCCCATCAATCATGCTTCTCCGGATCTGGGGGACACAGAGGAGGCAACTGAGGGCCACAGAGCCCAGACACAGGCCCGCAGGCACTCACCCCAGTGGGGTGGCACTGGGGACCCGTGGAGTGCAGAGGTGAGGGATGAGCAGCCTGGGGGGCCCTCATCATGCTGGCACCCAGGGGACAGTGACGCAGCTCCCGTCCCCACCGCAGCCCCACGGGAGCTGTGCCGGGGCCCGTAGGACAAGGTGCTCCCCAGGGCAGGCTGGAGGGGCTGAGTGCCCTTTGCAGCTGCAGATCAGGGGGGGCCAGCCTGTACCCCAAAAGCTGCCCCCGGGTCTGCCCACCTCCTCCTTGTTCTCGTCCTCCAGCTCAGCATCCAGGAAGTCCAGCGTCACCGGCTCACGGAAATTGATGATCTGCAGGCAGAAAGGGAGAGCTGGGGAAGGGCTCAGGGCTCCTGCAGCCGCCGCTGAGTCCAGACAAATTCATCACAGTTCCCACAATTAGCTCCTAACAACCCCGGGAAGCTGCATGTCCCACAGGGCCTGGCTAACCCCCGCTGCTGCCACCCCAAGGGGTCCCTCCTCACCTGGGGCTGCAGGTTGGGGTGCAGCAGGACGTAGCCGTTCAGGTCGATGGCGAAGACGTAACCGTTTGCCCCCAGCTGCAGGAGGACAGGAGGAGGGATGAGGCCGGCCAGGCGGCTCTGCGGCGTGCCGTGCTGTGCCAGTGTGCTCAGCCTCACCTCTGCAGGCAGAGCTCACCCACACCGGCCCCGGGGCTCAGCCTTTTCTATCCATCTATCACTACTGTCAGGTCAACAGCATCTCTTCACATCCAGGCTCTGGATTTTGCCTGCTGCCCCTTCCCCCAGGCTGATAAGGTTTATTCCCTGCTGACCCTGCAAGGGTTTCGTCTCTGCTCCGGGTCCCAGAGCATCACCCAGCTCTGACCCCTGCCCACCTGCCTGTCCCGGTCCCTGCCTGCAACCATGGCTTCTGCACCCTGCTACCACTAGCACTGCTGGAGGTGCTACAGGGTGCTGGGGACACAGCTCAGGGCTCCCACATCGGGCTCGGGCAGCGCAGGGCAGGGATGGAGGGGAAGGGGACCCCACGCACGTTGTAACGCGGCGTCAGCCTCTTGATGTCGTTGAGAGCCACGTCGATCCCCATCACGCCCAGGATGAGCTGGTTCTGGAAGGAAGAGCAGGCGAGGAGGCAGGTGGGAGCAAGGCTGTCACCTGCCACCGCCAGCACGGGGACGGGGCAACAGGAGGATGGACCTCTTCTCCCTCTGGCGACGTGTGGGTCGGATCCAGACACCGCCAGGGCACAGGGTGGGATGTACCAGCCCCCCAGCAGCCCTCCATGGGACACCGCACTCCCCAGGGAATTACAGCTACCAGCTGTCCCCATTGAACCGGCAGAGCCAGCCAAGGCCATTTCAGGTCCTGGGGATGGCATCATCCCTAGTCTCACCCCAGGGAGTGGGCGCAGAGCAGGCAGCACCCCAGGGATGCCAGTGCCCCCCTCCTCATAGCCATGCACCCAGCATCTGGGCACCCTCCCCACCCTGCCATAGCCCCACACTGGGGGTCCCAGTGCAGCCAGGGTGGTGGCAGCCACAGTCTCCTACCTTCCTGTCACTGCTGTCCTCCGTCAGGTTGAACACTGGCAACGTGCCCGTCACCACCAGGCCCAGCCCCTGCACAAAGCACAGAAGGGTGTCCCACGGCCCTTCGCCGGCCCTGGGACCCAGAGCCGGAGGTGGGTAGCAGAGCGGGGGGGTTACCCTGCCTGGCAAGGGAGATGGGGGCATGGGCTGTGCGGGGCCCTGGGGCCAATGTCCCCACCTGCACCCCGGGGCTGGGGGTCCTTACCAGGGCATCCTGGTAGACGTTGGTCCACTGAACCTGCTTGGCTCGGTTCCCTGCCAGCACCATTGGTCTGCCCAGCACGTCCAGGTACTCCTGCAAGGACACAGCACGGACATGACATAGGAGCCAGATGCCTCCCTGCTCCAGCCTAGTGACACTCCTGTCCCCATGCACATCCCAGAGATTATTAACAGGGTGCTTGGTGCTGGCCTCCAGCTGCAGGCTGGGCTAGAGGACAGGGCTTGGCAGCTACCAAACCTGAGAATAATGGCTCCAGCTGAGACCCGAACAGGGCTGTCGAGATGCAAACAAGGTGCTGCTCACCATTGGCCATGCACAGGCACGGCAGGGGCTCCCCAGGCAGCGCCAGCCCCAGCCCCCCCAGCTCCCAGCCGTCCCCACGGCCGGGCTTGCTCCAGCACACCTCGACCACGTCGCTGCCATCTCCCTGGCTGCTGCTGCCAGCCTTTTGGGATCTTCTCCCAGGTGGGTTTCCCTTATCCTGGCTCACCTTGCCAAGGCAGACCTCTGGGCAGGGGGGGGCAGCCCCTGTGCCACCATGCCAGCCCTGCCCCGAGGGGCTGCCCTGCTCGGGGACCCCCGTCACCTGCCCACCATGGCACCTCATGTGCATCTGATAAATAAAAGGGGCAGAGGGATGGGGTGTGGGGGGGACACGCCGGGCTCTGCCGAACAGGGTGGTGCTGGGGTTGGCCCTGCCTGCACTTGCTCCTGGCTCACGCTTGCTCCCTGCCTGTGCTCCGCTCTGCTCTGTGCTGATTAACGCCTGATGTTTCATAATTAGTCACTCAAAAGACAGCAGGTCCATGGGGAGCTGCAGAAGATGAATTACTTATTTCAATAGCACGAGGCCTGGCTAAGAGCTCGGCTCGGCTCCCCTGCTCACCGCCACACTCGCCGCTGGCCTTCAGGCTCTCTGCAGTGGGGCTGGGGCCGCCTGAGCGCACCCCCAGGCAGGGCACCCCGAGGGCAGCTCTGCCTGCGGCTGCCAGGCGGGCAGCGCTGCCTGCCTGCCAGCACCCTGCCTGCCAGCACCCTGCCTGCCAGCACCCTGCCTGCCAGCACCCTGCCTGCCGGCACCCTGCCTGCCGGCACCCTGCCGTACCTGCGTGTTGATGCGGATGGCGCCGATGGAGGGGATTTCGAAGTAGTAACCTTGGAAAAGAAAAACAAAGGCAGCTGGAGAGCCGGCTGTCTGCCTGTCCGGCAGTTTGGCTGTCCTGCTGTCCAGTCCTCCAGGGTTGCAGCCAGCACCTCGGTGGCAGCGGCACACACCAGAGCACCAGAGCTAGCCCCCAGGTGAGGGCTGAGCCCAGCACCCTGCGGCCTGCCAGGCGCCAGCCCCGCTCACCTTTGTTGGCGCAGGCCATCCACTGCAGCGGGGTCACGTCGTAGTTGTGCTGCCCGACGGAGAAGGTGAAGACCCGCACCTGTGGCAAAGCGTGGCGGTGAGGACCACCCGCTGGGCACCCTGATTTTCCACACCTGGCTGACGGCCATGTCCCCGGGGACAGTGTGGCATTGCCTGCCGTGGCCCGCAGACCAAGCTGCCCGCAGCCAAGTGCGGGCGGGCAGAAGGCGGCTCCTGCGAATGCTGGCTGGGCTGGCAGCAACGGAGCCCCTCTCTCCTTGCGTGGCCCCGGCCGGTCCTGTCCCCCAGCGTCACTGCGTTGGCCCAGGCCACCTCCCCCAGGGGTCTTTACACTGGGCCATCACTGCACCCAGAGGGGTCTGTGCTCTCCGAGGGTCCTGTTTGGACCAGAACCCCCTCACCCCACAGGTGTCCAGTTCCTGGGTGGCAGTGGGGACCCTCCTGCCAGTTCATCTGCCTGCCAGCAGCCCTGTCCCCATGCCGGACGTGCGCTCCCCTTGGCACTCAGGGAGCCCACCAGCCCCCTCCCCTCCCCAGCAGCCCACTTGGTCCCATGCCTGCCGCACACCAAGGTGGGAGCTGGCTATAAAGGGCACCGGTGTGTCAGCCGTCCCATTACCAGGGCAGCGGCTCGGTGCGGGAGCAGGCTGTCGGGGAGGGAGGATGGTGATGAGGCAAATGAGGCAGAAGCCGGCTATAGAGCTGGAGCAGCTGTGTCCCTTCCCAGCGAGCGGCCCCAGCCCGGCACACGGACCCACAGCCCCTCACCGTCTTATTGGGCCAGTTGTACTTCTCAAAGACGTCCTGCACCCGGTCCTCGCCGCCGTCCGTGAACATCATGATCATCTTGTTGCAGTTGGCACGCGTGATGTTGGACTGCGGGGCAGAGAGACGGCGCCTGAGGCCGGACCCGGAACGAGCGGTGCCAGGCGCGGGGCTGGATGAGGCCAGGAGGGCTGGCCCCGACCCGTCTTGTTTCCTGGCCTGTTTCTCCTGGGTGAGGTGGCCGGCGTGAATGGGCAGGAGGAGGGACACTGTCTGCTTGGAAATGATGTTGTGGCTACTGCCGCTCGGCACCTAATAGCAGCATTCATCTTTATTCTGCCTCTAGCACGGTGTCTGGCTGGATCCAGCCCCCTCTGCCCAGCCCTGCTAACTTTTAATAACCCAGAGGGGCAGCGCCTCCAGCAAAGCCTCAGCTACAGCATGCCGGGGGGTAGGATGTCACCCCCGGCATTGCAAAGGAGGACAAGGAGCCCTCTGCATGCTGAAGTCCCAGGCACGGGGCAGCAGCCGGGTGCTCAGAGCTCTCCCATCGCCCCCAGCACCCACGGGTGCACTCTGCCCTCCCCAGCCCGCAGCCCAGTCCCCAGCTCACGTTCTGCAGCTGGTCGAAGGCATACTCAAAGCCAGCCTTGTAGTCGGTTGTGCCCTTGGCCACCATCCCCTGCACGTCCTCCTTGAAGACCTTCTTGTTCCGGATGTTGGCCTGCACCAGGTGCTTGAAGCATGACACTGGCTTCGCCTTCTCATTGAACTGGGAGGCGAAAGGGAGGGGAGTGGGTTGCAGAATGGGGATGGGGGCAGCCCCGGCGGGCACAAACCACCCACCACGCTCGGCTCCCACGGGCGAGAGGCAGCCAGAGCATCCCACGTCCCACATCCCAGGGATGGCCGATGCTGAACCCGGGGCTTAGCTTGGGCCAAATCCAGCACTGAGCCGCCCAGCACGGGTGCCAGCAGTGGGTGCTGCCAGCACAGGGCTCGCCTGCACCCTCGCTTCTGCAGGACCCCCCGGGCTTGTGCAAGCAGCCGTGCCGTGCCGCGCCGCACCACGCTGGCAGTGGGAGCAGGTGCTGCGTCTCACTTACGGCTTCATTTGCTGGCAATAGGGCCCATTCATTAGAGGAGCGGCGATCCAGCTAACGGAGCCAGGCCAGACACGTTAATTAGGGCCGGCGTGCTTGCGGCCAGACAGGGGAGGGCCGGCATGGGCTGGGCGCCCAGCGACGCACAGATGCGGCGGCACGGCCACTGTGCTGCGTGAGGTCACGGGCTGGTGACAACGCCGCGGAGGGCACGATGTCACTAGCTGGTGACAGACAGGAGGTGGCTGGTTGGGATCACCCCGGGAGCATCTCTGCCAAACGGCCCATGATTGGGGCAGCTTTCGTTCACCACCACGTACAGCCAAGCCCTGAGCAGCCACTTCCTTACTTATGGGCAGGTGGGTGGTTAAGAATTACAAAAAATGGCATTTCTCGCTCTGCAGAGCCCCTGGCCAGGTGGGTCTGGGGGCAAAGGGCTCCCACAGTGGGGAACTGGAATCTGCCCAAGGGTACGGTCCTGCTGCCCGCCCCGCAGCACTCACTGAGGCCACGTTGACATAGTCATCGTCCGAGAGGGTGTCCAGCATCTCATAGACCGAGGTCTTCATCAGCTTGAGGGTGAGGCCGCTCACACTGCCGCTCCTGGCAGAATAGAGGGATGCTGGGGGCTCGGCAGCGAGGGGACACAGGGCTCCCCGCCAGCGCTGACCCACGCAGCTTCCCCACGGCCACGACAGCGACACCCCGCGAGCTGTGCCACTGTCCCCCCCCCCCGTGTACTCACACGTCCACGATGATGACCATGTCCTTTGGGGAGGAGGCACCTTGGATGTACCTGCAGGGTGCAGAGGGGGGTTGACTCATTTTGGGGGGGGGACCCGGACCCTGCTGGGTGAAGCCCAAGAGCAAAGCTCTGCCACAGCACGGGCGGCCGGGGAGCTGTGCCAAGAGTGCCCGTGCACCCACGGCTGCGGTGACCTGGAGCGAGGAGCAGGGACGAGGCGAGCAGAGGCGAGGATGCGGCATGGCGCGGCACGGCACGGCAGACCGCCAGCGACCCGCCGCTCGGTACCGTATCAGCCTAATGAGCTCTAAATGCTAAACTCTTCCATCATCGCAGGCCCTTTTCTGCCTGCTGATTATGCTGACACACACATCCATATTAAGATGCTATTTACCCCCCTGGTAGCTTCAAAGGCCAGGCTGATTAAGCTATTTTTAGCTACGAGGAGGAAAAATAATACTACTACGTAAATCCTTCCCCCTGAAAACAATTAGGGAACCCTTCCTCGCCCCTCAAAGCACGCGGTCCTGCTCCCGGTCCTGCTGTGCCACCCCGCGTGGGACAGAGCCGGTGCGGTGCTAAGCACCTGTCCCAGCGATGGCCAGGCACAGCCCAGCCTCCTGTCCCACCACATGGGGCCTGATCCTGCCACAGCTGAAGTCCAAGGGAGCCTCATTACTGGCTTGATCAGGATCAGGCCTGACGCAAATTAATTAGTGTGCTATTAGTATCAATTACTCACCATTACTGGGGAGGATTGGGGAAGGGGCAGGCTCTGATTGCTAATCCCAGGTCCTGATGTTCCCTCATTACAAGTCATTACCCAGGCGGGATGTAGGATAAGGGATGCTGGCACGTGGGGCCGCCCCGGTGTGGGTGCCGCAGCCTCCCGGAATCCTCTCCTCATGCTGGGGGGCAGGACGGGCAGGCAGCTGCCCGCAGGCGTCCTGCCGGCTGGCGGGGGCCGGAGGGCTGGGTGCCTGCCCCGCTCCCCAGGGCTGGGCTGTCGGCGCGGCACGAAGCCCAACTAAGATGCCGCCCGTAATGGGTTGTGGCAGCGCATCCATCTCCGGCTGCCCTGCTCAGATGGATACCCCCGGCTCCGCGGGAGAAGGCTGTGGTTAATAGTGCCATTCATCAAGGGAGGGGAAGGCAGGCGAGCGGTGCCGGTGGCCCCGCCGGGGCTGCGGGCAGGACGTGGTCCTGCAGACCCCGGCGCGAGGGCAGGAGAGGACCCCGAAGGGGCGTCCCCCGGGCTGTGCTGCCCCTCCAGCACCAAGGGTGCTGCTGCTCCTCCGTGGCTGGGTGGGCGAGCGGGTGGCTAGCCTGGCTGGTGGGCAGGGAGCCGGGCTAGCTGGGCTTGGCAGCCCTCATATGCACCAGCGGCCCCCCCGAAATGGGCTGCCAATCCCGCCCCTGCCAATAACCCGCACGGCTGCCTCGGCGGAGAACAATTAATAATTAATGTGGAGCAATCAAAGACAATTAACCATAGTAGCAGGACCACTAATTTTCTGACAAGGAGAGGGGGCAGCTCCCAGTGCGGGCAGGGGGCTGGGCAGGGTTGCTCCCCTGGGATACAGGGCTCCCTGGGCACATGCCAGAAACCCGCACCCACTTTTCCCTCCGTGGCCGAGTTTTTAGGCAGCAACCACGGGCAGGACAGGGCCGCGGCATCCCCAGCCCCACGGGCGGCATGATAATTAGTGCTGGCAAGCTGGCAGGTCTACCTGGGCTAAGGGGAAGCGATTCAATCCCACCTCACTCGGTGTGTGGCTAAATGGCTGCCCGCAGCTATCGCTTAACCACAGCCTGGCCCTGCCTGCTCGTTTCTCTCTCCGCCCTCCCGGCTCACGGTTTCCGAGAGCGGGAGCCGAGAGCCGCAGCTCAGATGCCCCTGCCCGTGCTACTGTGTCTGTTTGCCAATGCCAACCGTGTGTGAAATGAAAAGGGGAAGCACGTGGCTGCTCCCGGCCGGGAAGGGCCCCCCTCCCCACCCAGCACCCCCTTACCAGGGCCGCCTGCGCACGTCGTAGAGGTCGATCTTATTGGGGGCTCTCCACGGGGTGGCTGCGGGGGGAAGGCAGGTGGTGAGTAGGGCGAGGCTGTCCCAGGGTGGGCGACGCAGGGGACCCGCAGGACGCCCAGGGCCGAGGAGGCGGCAGGCTCCGGCTGGGAGCTCACACCCACGGGCTTTGGCACAGTACGGTTACGTGTGCCGGGCGGCCCCCAGGGCCGGTGCCGGGGGACGCTCGCCCGCATCCCATGGTGAGAAGGGCCCCGGCTGCCCTTGGCCAGTCCCCCTCCCCCCCGCGACCGCCCCCCGCCACGCACCGGGGTAGTAGCGGGTGACGCCGGTGGCACTGCCGAACACCTGCCAGAGCAGGGAGGGATCCTCCTTACGGTTCTCGATGAAGACGTCCTCCAGCGCCTGCGTCCAGTTCAGCTCGTTGAGGATGACGGTGGCTGCGGGAGACAGAGCCAGGGGGTGGGAGGGTGGGTGTGGGGGAGCGGTGGAGCTGGGGGTGGGCTGGGGGGTGACGGGGGGCACAGCATCCCCACAGTGATGGCAGGGAGGGAGAGGCAGCGCGCCCCCTCTGCCCCTTCCCACGGAGGAGCCCGGAGGGGCTTTGCAGGCTCTCCCGCATCCCCCAGCCCCCTCGCTCCCACAGGGCTCCAGCAGCAGCCTGATGTCCCTTGTCCCCAAAGACCCGAGCCACCCTCCAGGGCTCCCCCGAGCGCTCATCATCCCCATCCCCTGGCTCTGGGGCAGGGAAAGCCACCGCTGGGGATAGCCAGCTTGCCATCTCACCCCCTTCCCAGCAAAACACCCCGCTCCTCCCGCCACGGTGCCAGCCCCGCTCCTTGGGGACTGCCACCAGCTGGGAAACCAAGGGGTTGTGTCCCTGCGGGGCTGCGCCGAGCCTCCCGGGCCCCGCTCTGCATTCCCGCTGGCCCCCGCACCTGACGCAAAAGCAATTAAGATGCCAGCAAACAGCAGTTTTAAATTATTCAGCTATTAAAGCAAAAGATAAGCTGCCGGCAGCCCCAGCCTGTGATTAATCAAGGGGGGCTGGTGGAGCGCAGGGGGCAGCGTGGCAGGTATGGGGCCGGCCAGCCGTCGGGGACGCTGCCCTGGGGACAGTGTGATGTCCTGGTGCTTCCAGGGCCCTTTGGGGCACCCCGATGAGCCCCGGCAGCCTGTGCTGGCACACCCCGGGACTGTGGCGTGGAGGAGCCAGCTGAGCCGCTGCGGGCAGGAGTGGGCAGCTGGCAGCACCCCGAGGCCAAGAGCTGCTCCCTCCTGGGGCACCCTGCATACATTTTTGGGGTGCAAGTGCTCCCAGGAGCAGCCCCTCTCCTCGGCATTGGGCAGAGCAACCAGTGCAGAGCTGCAGGGAAGCCAGTGTGCATTTGAGGAGTATATTTGGCTCTCCTAAGGCTTCCTCCCACACTTGTCCCTCCTTGAAACACTCATCACCCATTCAAGCCTTTGCCACGTACCCGAGGTGCTGGTGGGATGTGGACTGGATTCACTCGGGGTGAATCACGGATCCCTCCATCCCAGCACCGCTGCTGAAGAAGACTTCTCCTTCCCTCAAACATCTGTGCCTTCAAACCACAATTTACTCCATCCGTATCTCCCCAGCCATTTCTCAGCACTGTGCCTACACAGAGAGCTGTCATCTGGACACTGAGGATGATTTCTTGTTTGGATCTGTCACAGGATGTGATTTTTCCCGGGAGAAGGGGCTGCGAGCAGGCTGCCAGTCTGCTGCCTGCCTGGAGCAGCCCTGGGCAGTGCTGCCAGCCTCGGCCGGGCACCAGGCTGGGCACTCGCATGTCCCCAACAGCCCCGGCAGTGGCTGCACCCCCAGGCCGTTGGAGCCCGTCAGCCACCCCAGGCTTGTGCCGAATGCAGCTCCTGTACCCTCCCTGTGCACAAAGACAGCCTGTATACCATCCCTGAGCACAAACACAGCTCCTACACCATCCCTGAGCACAAACACAGCTCCTATATCATCTCTGAGCACGAATGCAGCCCCTATATCCTTCCTGTGCATGAGTAACCCTCATATCCCTGCGAACAAACACAGCCCCCATACCATCCCTGCAAACAAATGCAGCCCCTATACCCTCCCTGCACACAAACGCAGCCCCTATACATTCCCTGTGCGTGGAACGATGAGCTATCGCTCCCCAGGTGGGTGTCTGTGGTCGGGATGGCTCCTGACCCCCTCAGTTGAGGCCAGAGCTGCCAGCCCCCCTGGCGACATTCCCATCCCTGTCCCCATCTCATTGCTGTCCCTATCAGGGTAAGCCAAGCCCCGCCCTGCCAGCGAGTGATTGCAGATTTAATTAAAAATGGCACAGTAAATAAAACACATATAGGATGTAATTTGTGTGTGTAGTGAGGGGTGACGGCGGAGGGCGTCTCCGCGGTGGTTTAATTAGCGTGCCAGGCAGCGACAGCGCCTCTCCGCAGGGTCCCACCGGGGAGATGCTCCCTGCCCGCAGCTCTGTGGGCACCGGCCACGCTCACCGGTGTCCCCAGCAGGAGAGGACACATGGGTGGCCCCGTGCCTGCACCCCAAACCTGCTCTCTGGGGTGCAGCAGCTGAGCACCCTGCCCTGCTTTTCGGAGCACGCTGGTGTGGCCAGACACGGTCTGATCCCTGTGCCCACACACCGCTGTGCCCATGGCTGCGGCCCTGTTCCCTGGCTAGGAAGGGGCTTTGGGAGGGTGTCCCCCCACTGCGACCCCCCACCACTCTGTCCCCTCTCCAGCATCCCTCTTCAAGCGCCCATGAATCCCTGGAGCACATTAATCTCCAATTTGCTCTTGTCCCATGGCCGAGTGGGGTGATTTATGTGGCCGTGGCAGGCCATCAGCCACGGCATCGGCTGGCGAGCAGGGGTGAGGAATAATGAGTTATTTCATCCCATGCAGCCCACCCCGCTTGCATGATGTGCTTCATTAGCTGCCTGGCCTGCGTTAGCTGGGTAATAAAACTAATTGCAAATTTCTAATCCACTGCCGCCGCTGCGGTGAAATCGTCACACTGATGCGGCTCTGAGCACCGCCGTGCCGGTAACGAGCCCACGTACCGGCAAAGCGCCGCTCAGGGCGGGAACACGAGCTCAGCCCCCGTCACCACCGTGACTACCCGGGAGCCCTCGGCAAACGCCACCGAAACAAGGGAGCGCAGGGACAGCGGTGCCCTCGGCGGTGCGGGGAGACGAGGGGTGCCCCCCACCAGCAGGGTCTGGAGGTGGGTGCGGGATGCGGAGCGTGGGTGCTGGAGGATGAGCTCCGGCTGGGAGTGGTCCCCAGCTGGGTGCAGAGCAGCCGCTAGAGGGAAATGGAGACCGACCGTCACCATGTGCCACCGCAGCAGGGCGAGGTAGCAGAGAGCTCTGGAAGCTCAGGGACTGTGTCACCTCCCGGCGGGGATGGAAAGCTGGTGTGGCACATCCTATCCCATCCTATCCTATCCTATCCTATCCTATCCTATCCTATCCTATCCTATCCTATCCATCCATCCATCCCGCCCTGCCTGCTCCCGGGCTGACCCGCTCCCCCCGTCTGGAGCAGCCCGCTCCCCCCGGCAGCCGCAGGGGCACGGCCGCGGGGCTGACACCCCCGGCTGACACCCCCTGCACGCTCCCGGCAGCAGGGGCTGCCCCGGGGTGGCATCGCACTCTCCTGCAATCGCCCTCGCTGCCTTCCCGCAGGATTTCAGCTACTTTTTCTCCCTTTTTGGAACCTCATCCCCAAGCGGCCCGAAGCCAGTGAGGAAGCATCCCTGCTTCACCTTCTCCCACCGCCCAGCCCTGCCTCGCTCCCCTCTATGAGCAGGGAGTTGTGGCCCCTGTAACTGCTCCCGCACCGAGCTGCTCCGTCCCTCTGATTGTCTCCGGCACCCGCTTTGAACGTCCTCAAGCTTTGCTGAGCTCTTCTACAGGGAGGATCACAGCCGTGTGGCCGCAGCTGAGCTTTACCTTGTGCCATAATTACCATTTCTCCTTTGCTCTCCATCCCTTCCTAACAACCCCTAACCCCTGATTTGCCCCTTGGGCTCGTGCTGAGCTCTTGAGCGTCCCCGGGGAGGGACATGTTGTCACCTCTGCCCTGACATGGTGACTCTGCCTCTTCTCGGTGCCTGCCCGGCTGGGAGCCAGCCTGCCCCGGCAGTGAGACCCAGCCGGGGCACCCCGGGGTGACGGTCCCCGGGGCTGTGGCACCCCGAGCAGGAGAGGCTGAGCCTGGCCTGGCAGCGCAGAGCAGAGGAGGTGAGGAGGGGCACTCACAGCCTTTGTAGATGTCCGTGGGGATCTGCACGGCAGCGTACGAATAGTTAACCTTGGTCTTGAAGTTGGCGTCATCGGTGAACTCCAGCTTCAAGGAGTTGGACTTCTCCCTCTCGATCTCTTCTCCATCGGGATCGTCCTGGGGAAGGAGCAGAGCACACGGGGTCACCGGGGGGAGCCAGCCCTGCGTGCATGCTGGGAATGCCATCGCCCAAAGCCCATCACCAAATATCCCCTTGCGGACACCGACAATGCCGGCTCTCGTGCCAGATTTGGCCCACAGCCTGTGCCAGCACCGGTGGCACAGGGGAGTGGGTGCTGGGAGCGAGGGGACACAAAGACGAGCACCGGTTACCTTTGCTTCTCCAGCTTTGGTAGCACGGCAGGTATTACATCAGACAAAAAAAAAAATCCCAAATCAAAAAAAAAACCTTGAAAATCAATTAGCAGCAAAAGGCAACTATCAAAGAACAAATTAAAATGGAGTGCAGCTTAACGCTCTGTCAATAAGCAACACAAACAATATTTAATTATGGTGGAGAGATGGCGAATTCCCCACTGCCGGCGCTGGAACGCGCTCCCTCGCCTTCCCAGCCCTCCTCTCCCTTCCCAGGGAGAAGTATGGCACTGGGGGGGTGGGTAAAACCCCTCTGGCAGGGCAGGCAGGGCTGAGCCAGTGCAGGCAGGACGGTGGGTGGTTGCAGGCAGGGGGACAGGGTCGGAGCTGAGGCGCGGGGTCGCACGGCAAGTGGGAGAAAGGGGTTGGCCTTGCTACAGAGCTGGGGAAATCGTCTCCGCCATCCCACCGGGAGCAAAGAAACCCAGGAGAAGGTGCTGGCTGCGAGCTGCTGCACCCCTGCCACGGGCCCAGCGGCTGCAGAAGGCTGTTTGCAGCCGGCTGTGAGATGCTCAGGGTGGGGAGGAGGAGGAGGAGGAGGAGGAGGAGGAGGAGGCACCTGCCCCTTGTGCCCCCGGAGCTACATCTCCGCCGAAGAGGGGCAGAGACGCAGAGCTGCCGGCCTCATCCGCGGGCAGGGACAGGCAACGCAGGGGCAAGGACGTGCCGAGCCCAAACTGGGGCAGGGGACGGCTCTGGCCACCTTCCCCTCGTCCCCGGCCGCGGCAGCAGAAGGGGCAGGGCTGGTGCGGCAGAGCAGGAGCGGATCGGGCTGCCGAGCCGAGCAAATTCCCCTGGAGAAGCAGCTCAGTGCCTCTCCCTTTGTGCCTCCCCCCGAGCGAAGTGCCTATCTCGGAGCCCGCGTAAGGTCATCTGATTGTGGGAGCAGAGATCAGCTCCGTAGAAAGGACAGCGGACGTGACTGGAAGTGTGAGCAGCTCCAGGCAGGGCTTGTGGGGTGCCGTGCCGGGGACGGCTGCCTGGAGGGATGCCGATGCCGTCCCACGGCAGAGCACCCCGGCGCCAGCGGGGCCGAGGGGTAGGGAACGGTCCCATCCTGCTGTCCTTGATGGCCCCGCGCAAGCGGCTCCACCACCGGCCAGGCTCCTCTTGACAAAACCCAGGGGACAAAAGAGCTGAATTTCTCATGGGAAAAGCCATATATTTAAAGGAAAATGATGTGCAGGGGAAATATAAACTACGACGCTCAGTTAAAACCTACCCTGGCCACCTCCCTGCTTCCCCTCCACAGATAACGTGGAGAGATGCCACCTCCCCGCACCAGCTCCGGCCAGCCACCGAGGCGGTGACATTCCCCTGACATTGCGAGGGGTGGCTAAACCATTCGCCACAGCTCGGGAGAATAACAGGATTGATATGCAAGGTTTGGGCTTTAATTCCAGCCGATGGATTGCGAGTGTAAACACGCTGCCCAGCTGATCCTGGGGTGGGGGCTCCAGCTGCCCAGAAAGCTGCTGAACTCAACTACAGCCGCAGTAGCCAAGCGGGAGTCGGGCAGGGACCGTCCCCACCTCCCCTGAGCAACATCGCCAAGATCAAAATCCAGATTACCCTCTCATTTTCATGTAAATCTGAAGAAAAAGCACAAGCCCTACTGCTGGACCCCCTGCAGAGCCGCAATGCCACAGCAGAGCCAGCAACCTGGCTGCATGCCCATAGCAGCCAGGTCGTGGGCTATCCGGAGAGCGGCTCCAGCCCCAAACTTGCCATTAATGTGGGGCTCAGGTCCCTGGGGGAAAGCGGTTGCACACATAATAGTTCATCCCTACCAACCCCTCTGAGTACCAGACAGTGATTTAGAGGTGCCTGCTGAAAACAGGCTTTAGATGGGATACAGCTGTGGCCCCAAGGGTACCTGCAGCACCAAACCCTCTGCTTTGACACTAGAACCCTTTTTTAATGAGCCCAGCAAAGTCCTGGTGTCACCTCCGCATCCCTCCCCATCTCAAATCATCGAGACACCCTGTCCAGGTCCAGCCCGTCCACTGTCTCCCGCTGCAGCCAGGAAAATCCAACCCTCCTTATTTTCCCGACACTGGCATGGTTATTCTGCACTTCACCAGAGCTGGAACTACTGTATATAATTACTGCTCCTCTGTTTATCATTATTCCGTTATATCACCCACTTCTGAGGGGCTAATTTGTATTCTGCCAGGTTCGGCGCTGTCTGGCTGCTCTCATTCATGTAGCTGTAAAGAGGCATATGTATAGATCTCAGAGACAAATATACAGCTAGCTATACGTAGGACACTTCATGCATCACTGACACCTATACGGCAAACAGACCCACAGAAAGAGCTGATGTTATCCAAGCTACGTTTATCCTTTATCCGTAAATCTCCCGACCTCAACCGAGTTATTCCTGTTTAAGCCAGGCTGAGTTTGGCCCCTGAAATGGGGTCATTTCCATGTGGATGAAAGCAGGCAAAACCATCACCAGCCCGGGCAGGGATGCTAGGCGGGGGCTAAAAATTGCCACCTTGGGAAGGCCGGAGGAAGAAATTCTGCATTAAATTTATAGGAGAGCAAAGGAGAAGATGATTCAAGTTCTCCTGGATTTACACCACTTTAACTGCGAGCATCTCGGCAGGCCCCCAGCCAGATTTTGCAGCATTTCTCATCATTACATTTCAAAAGAACTTGGAAACATCTATTTTTCTCTTACAGTATGTACAACGTAACACAAATAGATGCTACAGTTTGAATATATTATTTGCTACACACCATTAGAAATCGACTCCATGGCAATATGTCAATATTATACATATTTATTGCTTCAGCGAGAAGTCATCACGCGCCAAGAGCTTTTGCCATCCTCAGTGCTTTAGCAGCTGGGTTGCCAGTCACACGTTTTCTCTCGAGCCTCCCAAAACGGACAGACAAGGGGGCAAAACCCAGAGATGCCCCAACACCCAGCGAGCACCAGTGGCACCACTCAACAGCTTTACTGGAGGCTGCCAGGCTCTCGGTAAGCACCTGCCCGCCATCACATCCAGGCTGGCGCTGGCTGAGCAGAGCCAGCCTGCCCACGGGCACACGGACTCCTGCGGGTCCCCAGCAGTGACGGGGTTTGGAGCCGCGGATCCAGCCGGGGATGTGACCCGGCACGGCAGCGATGCCTTGGCCGGGCAGCTCCTGCGGACGCAGACACCCCCGTTCTTGCTCATCTCCATGGGAACGAACCCACAGCTAATGATGACTGCTTCGGTGGCAGCACTGGTGACGAACACGGGGCTGATCCCGACAGCCCAGGCGGCTGCTCCGGGATGCCAGCTGGGGTTTCGCAGCTCCGGACGAGCCGGGTAACCACAGCCATCCCCCGCGGTGCTCCGCCGGTCGCCCCGGCACCAGCAGAGCTCCTGTGAGCCGCGGCACCCCGGCGGCATCCCTGCATCCCACCTCCTGCCCCACGTACGCCCGATGAAGAACATATCTCACCGAGATCCCAACACATCCTTTTAAATTTCCCAGGGGCACCCATCCATGTTAAGTCTGGAAAAGCCAGCGAAATATTCATAACAACATGCCACGATTACTACTAATAATGAATATAAATGCCACCCCCTGGCACGTGGCTGAGAAACTCCAGGCCCGTGCAAAAGGGCCCTTCTCCTTCTTAAATATCTCAGCTTTTCCTGAAATGCGGCAATTTAATGCCAGGGAGGGAGACGGTGTGTTCTCCAGCCACATTCCTGCTTTTATAGCAGCCCAGGTTATAAATAACAATCAGCCTCTCCCGCCAGCCTGCTCCCCTATCCCCCTTAGCTTTTTTTAATCTTTGCCAAAGGTCCTGTTTAGAGATCTTTCTAGACCATTTATTTTTAAATTACCAGCCAGAGGAGAGAAGAAGGAAAAAAAAAAAACGAAAAAGAAAAAAGGCAAAAGAAAGAAACTTCTGGGGCTGATAGCTTATCGGGAGGAAATCCAAATGTCACATTAGTTGAGAAAGTTGGAAGATTACATTTCCCAACACCCTTCATCTGCTGCTGACATTTAGGGGCTTTCTTTTCCCTCCTCCCTCTCCTCGCCACGTCTCCCGAGCGGGGGGAGCAGGCAGCCCCTGCCTGCAGCCCCTGCCTGCGGCCGGGACCGGCGCCACGCTCTCCCCTGCCTCCCCTGCACTGCGGGGTGCTGAGGCTGGCACAGGGCCCCCCCCCAGCCCCTCACCCTCGCCCCTCCCCGGGGACCCCGAGCAGGCAGGTGGGTGCCAGAGGGCTGACCTGGGGGTGAGGATGGAGCTGGGCTGCTTTCCACCAGAGAACGGTACATCCCAGGGGATTTTGGCCTCAGCTGTCACTTAAGCATCATCCCCTGCCGTAAATGCAAGACTAAAGATGGAAAATTACTTTATTTCTGCGTTGTTTTGCCTGTGATACCCAACCGAGAGCGTCTGCTGATTTGAACACTTCTCCCCAGATAAACCCCATAGCCCTTGCTAGCGGGGAAAGGGGAAAACTTCTCCACTTCTGCAAATGTTTTGAGAGCCTTAGGGACCCTCAGGAAAATTTTCTGATGTTCCCATTTGTTAAAAACCACTTGGAAACCCGAAATCTGTTTAGGAAGATAGTGGAGCTGAGGTGCAAGCAAAATGAATAGGAAGCTCATTTCTTTCACTGTAGTTAAAGCCTGTGTAAAGCTTGTGAATAAGCCCCAGTTACGTTGAATAGGCATTGTCCATCAGAACTGACTCCATTTCAGCTAGATCCTTCTCAATTTAAATATAAAAACTGAAGCTAAATAAAGACAAGACAGAAAGAGCGTTATTTAGTTCCATTCAGATCTTCTGGTATCTTCTCCCTACTTTTTTATTTCAGCATCACCTTCTTTCTCCTCATTATTTTTGCTGGAATTAAATTCGCTGGGATTTCACTGGGGAGCAGCAACGGCATTGATGGCGAAGAGCCTTCCCTGCTGAACCCACAAACCTCAGCGAGAGGACACCCCCAATTTTGCTTGATTCTTCCCCAGAGGAGGACTGAAGTCAGTGTGGCTGACCATGGATTTGCAGAGCTGTCCCTCCCCGATGACACGCCGCCTCCCCGAGGGAAGGGCCGGGGAGCAGGGAGCTGAGCCCCGCTGCCCTCAGGGACACAGCACCACGCTGCAGCGCGCCGTTTCTCCCCGGAGCCCCGTGCGCCAGAAGGGCTCGGCGGGCAGAGCTCCGAGGTTGGGACGCCTCCTGTTTCCTAATCCTGCCTAATGTGACCAGGATGCTCTCCTCACTTGCAGAAATGGCTAATCCCAAAGCTAACAGCCAGGAGCTGCCAGCTCGGATCACCGCTGCTGACACCGGCTGGGTGTGGGCAGCTGGGACCAGTCAGGTTGACAGTGGGTACGGGGACGTCCAGCTCCCCTGTCCCCTGCCCCACAGCAGTGATGGCAAAAGCCCTGCCCAGCCCGATGGATCCATCGGTCCTGCTCCTCGGTCCCCCCTGCTCCCTGGGCTGTCTCCTCCTGCTTTGACCGCCAGCCAGTTTTTCCTCCATTTCTACCCAAAATCCACTTTAATGCATTTTAAGCCCATTAGCTCCATCCTCTCTGGAGCAGTCACGGAGAGCAGGATCCTCCCCTCCCTCCTTTGGCAGCTTCTCCCCAGCTGGGGAGGGATAGGAGACATCCCCTGCTCCAGACGAGAGGGACTCCGAGCAGGGAGACCTGCTCGGGAAGGCAAGAGCCCTCCCCTTCGGTCACAGCATCAGCCCGACCTCTCCGTCCCACCTCCCAGACTCTCCATGGCTCCATCTTCCCCTGCCAAAGAGCCCTCCTGCTGTCACCGCCTGGGGACGATGGCACTGGTGGCTTGATGGCAACTGCTTTGCCGGCATCCATCCTGGGCTCCAGCCTGCTCCCAGCTCTGCTCTGGGGCATCACCTCCAAGGAGGGGCGAGAGGAGACCCCGAGCCCTGCACAGAGCGCATCGCCCGAGCTGCTGGGACCCCACCAAGCCCGGATCCTCCCCTCCCCTCTGCACGGGGCCTTCGCAAGGCTTGCAGGGTCACCCGAGCACTATTTTTTGGACAAGGTCATGTGGCTTGCAAGCAGTTTGCTGCCAACGCCACGTGCTGCCGCTCCTCCCAGGTACCGGTCTCCCGACGGCACGTCTGCTGCCGGCTCTGCTTCGGGGCAAGGACTGGGCGCGGGGCACTGGCACTGGCTGGGGCTGCTCCGAAGCCCCCACTCCGCTCTGCCGGGGGCTCCCGGCCCGCTCCGAGGACACCGTGGCACACCCGCTCCCCAGCAGCACCGCGCCAAGAGCATCACTGACCCGCCGAGCCCCTGATTTGGAAGGATCCCAGGGCACGGCACAAGGTAGGAGCCAGGTGACCCGTCACCTGCCAGCGAAGCGGGGTGCCGCGGGGCAGCGGGCACTGCCGGCGGAGCGCCCACGGCACGGCACCTGAGTGCCATCACCGCCACTGCGCAGAGGAGCCGGCAAATGCCAGCTCCCTCGGGAGCGCCGGGAGAACGGAGCTGTTGGGTCTGTATTTAAAGCACTGATTGCCAGAAATCACAGGACGGCTGTGCTGGGAGGGGGGCAGAGAATTAGATACAGGCTCTAATTAAAGGTTTGCTCTTCATTTGAATTGCAGATGCCAGCTTTAATTTTAGAAACTTCTGCAGGCAGCGGAGCGACCTGCCCCCCTGCCCGCTGCCAGGCCGGGTGCTGGCAGACGGATGCCACCGCAGCTCGGCCTGGGGGAGACAGGGCTGTGCACCAGGCACTCGCTGCCCACCGCGGAATCCCGTTACGCTGGCTGTAACGAACGCTGCGCCACGCGCCCCAGCCCCGGCAAGGGGCTCAGCCTCGGGACGGGGCGGTGACTGTGCTGGCGGCGCAGCAGGGACGGTACTCACGTATTCGGTGTCCGCCTTGGAGTCGTAGTACTCGATGTCTTCCTCCTGCAGGGAAAAGGGAGAGCTGAGTTAGTGCCGGGCAGGGACAGGGATGGCAGAGGGGTCCCCCCCCTTGTCCCCTCAGCACCTCCGCCGTGCTGCTGGCAGCCACCACAGCGCTGGGGACTGAACCCTGCCCACCCCACGCCGTCCCTGGGACACGGTCGGGACCCCACATCCCTCTCATCCGCCCTCCAAGGACCGGCCATCGCCTGCCACGCTTCTCTCCGCTCATGGCTGCCGCCAAGCCGCAGCGCGGGGCCACGCGCGGCCTCCGCCATGGCCAAACAGCCCTGCGACGGTGACACCGGTGCCACTGCCGCCTCTGCAGCGGGAGGCTGCACCGCGTCCCTGTGCCCTGGATGCTTTGGTCATGTCGCGAGCCTGGGGAGCCACAGGAGAGCCGGGCACAGGCTCCCCTCCCCGCACGGCAGAAACGGGGAGAAGAGCGTCCTCGCTTCCGCAGAGAAATGCACGTGGTTATTTTGGGGTATTTAGAGCCTATTTAGGCAGAAAGGTCCACTCGGATTCCTCTTCCCTGCGTGACAGGACGCGAGGCAGCTGATAAAATTCCTAAAGAGGCAATTCGGAGAGCAGCAATGCTGTCACGACAGCGTTCCGTGTGCCGTCAGAAGGGGTAATTAAAGGCCACTCGGAGACTCTCCTCTGCGTGCCGGGACGCGAGCGCGACGCAGGCGCGCCGGCGGCCGTCGCAGCGCTAACATGTCTGCCACTCAATCAGCCGTCAGCTGCCGCCACGCAAACCAGCCTTCCTCCCGCGAGCACGGGCAGCACTTCGGGATGATTATTGCTGTTCTTGTTTAAGGAGGAAAGCCGTCTGGGCCCAGAACACAAACCCAGCCGAAACCTTAACGGCGCTCACTGCGTCCCCGTCCTCCCCGCTCCTGCTCTGCTGCTGCTGCCACTGCGGCACCCAGCCCGGCCGTGGGCTCGTGCCGGGGCCGATGGCACCACGATACCCAGCCCAGCCCGGCCGTGGGCTCGTGCTGGTGGCACCGTGACACCCAGCCTGGCCACGGGCTCGTGCCAGGGAAAGGCACCAGGAGGTCCGAGCAGCTTGCCAGGCAGCTGACACCACTCGTTCCACCGCCCTGGCCCCACTGGGAGCTGGCACTCACTGACCCCTCGCCGGCGTTATCCTCTAGCCACAAACCTGCTTCCCAGAGCGGTTTGCTGCTGCTTCTCCGGGCTGTTAAGACACAAGAGCACCAAGAGGTGGCAAAGCCCCTGGAGCGGGGACGCTGCTCTCTCAGGGCACTGGTGGCAGGGGGACCCTGGCAGGCTGCGTGGCCAATGTCCCCCCCACGGGATGGGGATTGCAAAGGGCAGTTTCAGCATCCTGCTGGGCAGACGGGCCAGTGCCTCCCATGGGCTCTGCGACTCTAATCACAGCAATAAGGCAGCACCGAGAAGGGAAAGTGAAAAAAAAAAAATCAGCGCAGCATCTTCCAATTTCTGCTATTAAAAAGCCTAGTCATTAAGGGAACGTACTTATTAATTATCTGTGATTTGTTGTGAAATGCTGAGGGGGGTTACAACAACAAGAAAAGGGAAAAAAAAATATTTCTCTTTGGATGCCCTCCCTGCGCTGCTCCCGGCCCCGCGCACGCCCCTGCCCCTCGCTGGCGCTGCCGTCTCCCCGGGTCCGTGGCCATCTGCACTTCCTAATTAAAGGAACCCCCGGGAGACCCGTAACACAAACGAGCTAATTTCATGTTTAATGATCTTTAATCAGAAGTGAGCGTGACTAACAGCAGCCATCCAGAAGGTGCTTTGTTATTCATTTTATCTTTCATCGGCTCCTCCGAAAACCTCGAATCCCCCCCGACACGCGATGGCCCCGCACCCGCGGTGGGCGAGAGGGTGTGAGGTGATGCTCGGGGAGGAGAGCCACTCCCCTGGTCTTGCTTTCACCCACTCCAGCGCTCCCACGGCATGGCACGTCACCTCATGGCATGGGCAGCAGACCTCCTGGAAGGACATCTCTCCCACCGGTTTCCCTAGGGATCACAGAGCCCTTGCCATCTACTTTTTCAAACCCTGACGGTCCCAGGAGCTGGGTGAGATCCCAGCCCCACTCCACGCTGCAGCTGAGGTTTGCACACGTGAGACGGCACGTGTGGGACAGCCGGTGTCACCGTGGCCCTGGCCCTGCGACGTGTCCCGACGCCGGGCTCCGCTCTCCTTGCCACAACCCCGCTGATGCTGGGGGCGGTTCATGGGGCGCGAGGGAGCCTGTGAGAGCTGGCGGGGCATCCGCGTCCTCGGCACCCGGAGGCTGGGGGAGCCAGTGGGAGTTTATTCCAGGAAGGAGGGACAGAGCCCTCGCAGATGCTCTAGAGAGATGCCGGGGGTGTCCCGAGAGGCAACACGGGGTCCTACAATTTCTTCTCCCTAATATTTGTTTTTTAAACCGCACTCGCCTTCTTCACGTAATCCTCTCTTCCTCCTCCTCCGGCACATGTCAAACCCAGCACCCAGTCTGTGTAAATAGCACTGATATTTCTAGAGCCTTTCAGAATAAATACCAGTAAAGAAAACAAGGGGGTGAAGATGTCGAGGGATTTCAGGGCAAAACATTGCCCCTGTCTCTTGCAAACGAGCCTGCAAAAAGTGCTCACTGGTTCGCACTGAAGGGCTGGGTAGCTGCTCCTCGATGATGTGTTAACCGCTGCCCATTTTCTCTCACCGTAATTGCCAAATGGCATCTGCGTAATAGCACTGCAAGCGCCGTGTCGCTAGCAGATAAGCATGGGATTATTTCAGTCTCCTAAACTCTCAGTGCAAGTTAGGGGGAAACGACTTTAGGAGTTAAGTGCAATCGCAGAGTAATCTGCAAACGCTGCTGAAGCCATTGCCCAGGTTTCTCTGGCAAAGCCAACGAGCAACCACCGTGCCTGCACCAAACCCTCGTGGTTCGGTGTCACTGGGCAGCCCCCGGCCAGGCCTTGACCCATGTGGGACCTCCTGGATGGGGCTCCAGGGATGCTGCGTGCCAGAGTCTCCCTGGGGACCCTCGGTCCTGCTTGTCTCCCCGAGCCCTCCCTAACAGCACCATGGTCCACTTGTTCGCCGATTTTACGCCAAAACACCAAGCAAAAAGCTAATCAACGAAACCAGGCTGTGAGCTTCTGGAGAGCTGCCAGCAGCTCAAGGGAGGATCCCGTTTCGGCTCGGGTGCTCCCTGGCCACGCGGCGGTAGACCAGGTTTGAGCCAAAGGGGGGTTTGACAAGGAGGAGCATGGGGGGGCTCAGGTGGGCGGTGAGGGGCACTTCTGCCTGCCACCCCCTGCACAGTCTTCTCTAAGAGCACTCAAATAGGTCTTTTTTCGCCTAAAACAATTACAGCAACTAAGAATAACACTAGAAAGGTCAGTGCTCTGCTATCTTGCAGCCTGGAGATGTCAGGACAGAGGGGTGGTGGCCCAAACCTCCAAGTCGGTGGTCTAACGAGGTGGCAATCAAACCACATCACACATGCAGCTGCCACCGCCCCAAAAAAGCCTTGGAAGGAGCTGCTGGTGGCACATCAGCTCCTTGCTCCAGCCTGTCCAGCTGGAGCGTGCAGCCAGCAGGGACACAGCAGAGGGGCCATGGCTTGCTCTACCCCTGTAAGCTTTTCTGTAAGATCACCCGAGCTGGCTAATCCTTCTCCCACAGATTTGTTGTCCTCCGCAGGATCGTTCGCTGTCGTCCTGTAAGGGTCACCCTGCTGATCGCATGCCCTGGGGATGCTGCGGCTCCTCAGGGCGATTTTGCAGGTAGCTCCTGCTGCACTGCATTGATTTTGGTCCATCTCAGCCCCTCCGGCTGCGGGTTTCATTTCTCCGAGCGACACAGGTGACCCCCGCGGTCAGGAAATCTCTTTCGAGATTTAATTGGCTCTGGAAGCGCCTGCAGTGGTGTGCCTTGCAGGCAGTTAGGAGGAACTCGGAGGGCGGCGAGGAAGACAAGCTGGATCCCAAGCCGACACCTGCCCGTTTCCCAGCCGCTGGATGGGGCCGGTGGCGGAGCCAGCATCCCAGCCCATGGCGTGCTGGTGGGGACAAGCCAGCTGACTGGGATCTGTGCCTGCTCAGACCTCAGCAGGTGGGGAGAGCAAGCAGGAGCCAGCGCGCCCACACAGCACCGGCGGCTCTGCTCACGAGTCCGTCTGTCCTCTGCCATCAGCACTTAAAATGGGCAGTGAATATTTGGGGAGTTCTTCACGTCCCTGAACCATTAAGCACGCAGAAATAGCAACAGATTTTGCAGAAGTTGCACCTTTCGTACGGGAGATAGCCCGCAGCGCGTCACGCAGGTCCCGCATCTCCCACTGCGCCCGCAGCACCCGCAGCCTCCTGTCTGCATCAGGGCCGGGCGGCAGCAGGGGATGAGCGGGGGGACACAGCGCGTTCCCTCCGCACCATCGCCCCTGTCAAGCCCACCCGTGTCGGGAGGAGCGGGATGGCACTGGCCGATGGCCGTGCCTGGGACGGGTCCGTGCCGGTCAGTTTGCCTTGGCTGGTGGCTGGGGCTGGAGGTCTCAGCTGGGCGAGTGCTCCCCCCAGGGTCTCCCAGCCCTGTCACAAGCACAGCAGCCTTCTTGTCTGTGTAACAAGGCAAAGAAAGCATTTCTGCACCAGCTGCCCACAGACAAGGAGCAGGCTCCCAAAGGGATCAGATGAATTCCTGGGAGAAAATACTACCTGCAATCACAGCCACGCCTGGCTCTGGGCATCAGGAAAAACACTGGCAGTGGCTGATATGGGCCAAACCTTTTATTTCCATGGGGCTAGAGCTATCCTTGTCCATATGCACGCCGGTGAATCCTTCCCCAGTCCCCGGGAAGAGGAAAATACTCGTGGTTAGCCCCAGCCACCACAGGCTGTCGGATGGCCCCAGGACGGGTCTGGTGGGGACCATGCCTCTCCTGCAGCCCTCGCCACACGAGTCCCCTCGCATCCTACCCAGCAGCAGAGGCCGTACGCATTGCCCAGGACAGGTGGAAACAGTCATCATAATCTGCCTTGGCATCTTTTTTTTTTAAAAGCAATTTCCTCCCTCTGCCTCTGTGACAGAGCTGGGGAAATATTTAAGTGACCCGTCAACAGTTTTTTCATCTCCCCGAGAAGATGTTTTATCTGATCACGCCTCACCAGCTATTCTTTACACGGCATCTCCTGCCCGCTCCCGCTCCTCCGAGGCTGCCTCAAACGAGACGCGGCTGCCTCTCTCCTCCGCTGCACCCGGGCACCGCGGGGACGCCAGCACCCGTGCGGAGCTGGTGGGTGCTGGGGACCCCCTGCCCTGCCAGTGATGGGATGGGATGGGATGGGACAGCAGCACTGGGAGGAAAGCCGGCAGTCCCCGCGCCGAACCATCGCAGCCGTGGGACCGCCGTGGGTGGCCCAGCCACCTTGCAGAGCGGGGGGCGAGAGGAGCCCCCTCAAGCCCCATCCTTGGCTTTTAAGAGGCAACAGCACCGACACAGGGTTTTTGTGAATGATTTTCTTGTTCTGCTTTTCAGCCAGAACGGCTCTACAGCAAGGTTGGTGCTTTAACACAGTAATTCGCCGAGCGTAATGAAAGCTGACATTATATCAAACACAATAAAGACTCTCAGTTGATGGAGATCATTCCTGAACACACAAACCCATTAAACTGAAAAAAAAAATATCAATTCTACACACTCGCCAGCCAAAAGAAAATGTGATTTGTTATCTAAAAGGGGGTTATAAACACAGCTTCAATGCATTTTCTGTGCTGTAATGAAAACTGGGTTTGAAATGGCAAGACGACTGCAAATTAGAGTATTTGATTTTATTTTCTAACTTTTTAGGTAAACCTTCTACAAGGGCAAGTGCAAGGTTACGGCGACGATCTTTCTGTTCTCGGCCGATAAGTAGGATCTGTAATTAAAGAAGGAGAAAAGCGAAACGGGGATAAGGAGCTGACGTTCGCCCTTCTAACGCCGCTTTGAACACAAAGCCCTGCCCGCATTGCCGTGGCAAACCCACAGAACAGCCGCCAGCGCCCACGCGCAGCGCGGCACGGCCGCCGCTCCCACGGCAGACCCGTGCCAGACGCGCCGCGGTGGTGCCGGCTGGAGCAGCCGGTCGGCAGGGCCCCGCGTCCGGAGGGACGGGGCATCCAGGGCTGTACGGCCACGGAGGGGCATCCACCTGCACCGCCACGTTCCCCCGCGTTCTCCCGCCCC
>JAVJGG010000037.1:5741053-5817242 GCA_035590195.1 Aviceda cuculoides | reverse complement strand
TATCCCGCACCTTTCTTGGGCGGCCGGCAGCACAATCTCTGTTATTCCTCCTGTCCTTCCCCATTTGGCAAACAGTGATCCCGTTTTCCCCCGGAGTTTTGTTTCTAATGGGGCTTGAAATTATCTGGGCTTTGTTATTTGCTCGCGAGCTTGCAGGCGGGGGTTATGGATGGAGGCAGCGGCACGGGGCTGCCCGGCGCCCGTTCTCCCTCTGCCACCTCCGCACACCCCAGAACCACCCCTGCTGCGCCCAGCAGTTAAACCCTGTCCCCGGCAGCTCTTACATCCGCAGCTCAGTGTATAGCTATTTTTTTTTTCCCAAGGAGAAAGGGCCTGCTGGGCTGTGACCCTTCAAACGCCCCTTTCCTCTCCTGAAAGGTGGGAGGCAGGGGGGCAGCAGGCGGAGGGAGAGGGGAGCTTCCCAGTGTAGCAATGGAAAACGCAGTGAGGAAGAAGAACTGGGAGAAAACCAACAGTAATAAACATTTTATGAAGCAGAAAATGGCTTATAAAGAAGTCAACTTTTAAAGGCAATTTATATAATCCTGCCAAGCACGCATAAATGTGGGGATGGCTCTCTGCAGCTTCAGAGTGTCCCTTAAAGGGACAAATAGCTCCGGCAGCCCCAGCGGACTGCCACGCAGTGACGACGATGCCCTGGGACGCGTTTCACGGCTGGCGGCACAGGCCCGTGCCTTTGATGGCGTCCGCCGGGTCGGCACGGCCTCTGCTCCCGCGCGCCGTGGGGGTGCGGGACACCCGAGCCCCTGCTGGTGGTGCTGGGATGGGGCTGAAGGCCTGGAAAAGAACCCGAGGTGCTGGGAAACCCTGGAGGAAAGCGGAGCACGTGGGTGGAGAGGAGGTGGGAGAACACAGAGCCGGCTGGGATGCCTGACGGGCAGCACGGCAGCTTGTCAGCGAGGACGGATACGAAGGATGGCAGCAAAAAACTCAACATGACCTTCCAGCATTTTTCTAGATACAATTTGCAGGTCCCTCGCCTGAGCAGGGCGGCAAACAGAGGACGGAAACCTGGTAAACAGCATCGCAGTGCGGGCTGCAGCCCCGGCACCCCCAGCCGCTGCCGGGGGTGGTCTGCACGCGGGGCTCAGCCCCCCTGCCACGGCTGGGGGACAGGGCTGGGGACATCCAGCACAGGGGGACAGCCCTGGTGTCCCTCGAGGGACAGACCCCTGTGGCTCCGCACCGAGCGGAGCCAGCCTGTCGCGGCAGACCCCCTGCAGAGCCCTGGCTGCAAGCTCGGAGGCCAGAAGCTTCTCACTGGGAAAACTGGTTGGCCAGGCCACTGCAAACTGGGAGCTCTTTGCGGCCTCTTCTCATACCAGTGCCAGGCGGTTGTGGTGCCCCGGGGCGGGAGCCTGCCCCGTGGCAACGGGACCCAGCGCTCACTTTTCCGGGGCTCCGCCAGCCGCTGCCGGCGGGTGAACGTGCATCCCCCAGAGACCCTCTCCGTGCGGGTGGGGAAGGGCATGGCCTCTTCCCCCTCCAAATCGCCGAGGGTGACGCAATGGCCCCCCACCACAGCCGGCCCCGCTGTCCCCTTGTCCCTGCCCACCATGCCACCCTGAGCTGCCACCCAGCCCCGAGGTGAAACAAGCTGGAGGGACGATGTGAGGGGTGCCCCGGGTTGCCACTGCATGAGTGATCTTGGGGCCAAGACCGGTTTTGGCCAAGGAAAGTGATCCGGTGTCCAGGGGAGCTCTGGGGACACGCAGGGACATGGCCCTGGCTTGGCATGGCCGGGAGACAGAGAGGGCCTGAGGGTGGGCGAGGACGAGGAGCAGGGACAGGGGCAGGACAGCGTGGGGCAGGAGGGGTGTTTTGGGAACAGGGGGCTGCTTTGCAAAGCCCCCTGAAGTGGGAGGCTGAACTCAACCCCTTCAGAAAGGCCAGAATGGCCAGCGTATGGCTGGGAACACCAAAAAAAAAAGTGAGAAAAAAGAAACTTTCCCTGTAGAGACGGGTGGTGAGTGATTGCTGGCAGCAGCATCCCAGCCGCTTGGGCTCCTGCTCCTGTTTCATTTTCCCCCGGACTTCCATAGCAACCCATCTGCAGCGAGGTTTAATGGGGCTGCCATTAGCACTAATGCAGCGCAAACGCTCAGCATCTGCCGGCGCGCCTTCAGATGGAAACACAAAAATAACCGCGCTCGCCGCAATCTGTCATCGACTCCGGCGCAAGGTTAGGACGCGACACGCTGGGAGAGGAGGGGATTGCTGCGGCCAGAAGGAACAAGCTACTGGGTGGGAAGGGAGGAGAGGAGGAGCTGAGGATGCTGTGCTGCCGCCTTCCCTGCCCGCTGCCCATGCCAGCACCAGTAACAAGCCGGGGGCAGCAACAGAACCAGTGCTGCCTGCTGGTCTGACCGTGCCCTGCCATTTTACAGATGAAGGATGGCAAAAGGAGGTTCAACCCCCGGCAGCGAGAGCCATTGACACAGCCCCTCCGTCCCTCTGCTCTGGCCGGGAACCAGGGCCGATGCAGGCAGGGCCTGGCAGGGCTGCCTGCTGGGGGGGAGCAAACGCCCAGCGCCCTGGGTGCTGTGCACGGAACTGGGCCAGTCCATCAAGTGTCCCAGCCGGGTCTGGGCTGTCCTGATAAAGCTGTGGCCAAGCTCTGCGGTGACGCATGGCTGCACATTGTTTCTGGGTGACTCGCTCCTAATTACCTTGATTAAGTGGTTGCAAACAGTGCTATTAAAAATATTTTTCCTACAAAAGTGGATTTCTGGAAGGTTTGTGCCATGAATGGCAAAACGAGCCAAGAGCTCCCCAGCACTACAGCCTTTCCCGGCACGTTTTGTATCCCGGCTGTTATCTCCCTCGCCACGGAAGGCAGCCGGGTCTGGATGGAGAGGGAGCTCTCTGGGGCTGCAGAGGGGCCCTCAGCAGGAGCCCCCGCAGCGCGGCGGCTGCCCGTGTCTGTGGCCCAGGGGAAGAGCAGAAGCACTGAGGACCGCTGCAAAACGCAGGGATCTTGCTCCAGCTCTGCCCGTACCCCGGCCACAGGGCATCCACTCCTGGGTGCCAGCCCAGCGTGGGGTGCATGGGATCACCAGGACGCCCCTGGGGTACCCACGGCCAAGCTTTTGGGTGCTGCTCGGGGATGAGCTGCTCTGGGGCTGCTGACCCCGGAGGACACACGAGATCAGGCCAGCACTAGGGATAGAGATGAGAGCCTGTGGGAGATGCCCGTGGCTTCCCCGGTGCTACTCCCAGCCTCCCCTGGGAGCCCCGAGCCTGCAGCCAAGGTGCTGGTGAGGCACCGGCGTTGGCATCAGCCGGTGCCCACACCAAACCTTGTTATCCCCTTAACCTCCCCGCCACCGGCCTTCCGGAAAGAGGCGACAGTAATTCAGCAGCGCTCTCACGCAGAAAGGTCCCGGTGACTGGTGCCGATGACAACTGTCCGCTGGATGGGAGGGCCAGCGGGGACACCTCGCCTCTCCTTAGCGAGGCTGCTTCTGCTAAAGACGGGAAGACCCCTGCGAGCTCAGCCTCCCCGGGTGCCTATGGGACACAGCCCCTGGGGGGACAAGAACCAGCCACGAGCGTCCACCTCACACCGGCCACGTGGCAAATGAAAGCCAAGCCAAGCATGTCGACACCTTGCCTTCCCTTCTGTTCCTCCTGCCTCTTCCTCTCCACATCAAACCCTGGTGACCATCGCCAATGGCAGGAGGGTCGGCATGAGCAGGATGTGGCTCCAGGCCCTCGTCTCCTCTCCTCCCTGAGCAGATCATGGTTGCAGACAGAGAAATATCCCCCAAAACACACCAGCAAGGACTGGCAGCGGGGCTGTCCCTGGGCTGTCTCCTTGGCGACTACACAGGGTTGCCCAGGGCCGGGCAGGATCGGGCCCAACATGGAGGAAGGGGCTGGGAGGCTCAGCAGTATTTTTTTATTGTAGACTCCATTTGCACTGGAAGGAAAACAATCATTCCTTCCTTTTATATTATTGTTATAATTTGAGAGCATTTCCAGACAGAATCCTTCAGGTTCCCGCTGAGCGCTATCACTGCCAGAATTACAAAGTCAAATGCAATCATTAAACCCACATCTTCCCTCTCCCAACCCAGACTGCTCCCTCTCCCAGAAACAGCCCCCATCGCCACTGCCGGCAGGTGCCACGGACGAGCCACCGCTGCCATCACCCCACGCGAGACCCCGGCACCAAACCCGCCAGCTGCCAGAGATGGAGGGGGGGTAAGAGTCTCCCTGGCCCCCAAACCCTCAGCGCTGAACCACCAGCTCAATCTTCACCTCCTGCCTTCTCGTTACGCGCGTGCAGGCCGAGGCAAAGCTGGAAACGAGCTCAAAATCACTTCGTTTGCTCTCGTTAGTGCTGGCAGGTGGCGGCGCCGGGGCCGCCTGCGTGCTGAGCAGCACTGCGCGGCCAGCGGTAACTCGCAAGGAGGGAGGGCAAGGAGGGCAGGCAGAGCTGAGGGATGGGAACAGGGATGGGACAAGGAGCCGGTTCCTGTGCCCGGAGTCATCCCCGAGGCCGGTGCCTCCGCAGAGCTCAGCGTCCAGGTGGGAAGGGGGTGAGAGCCTTACCCGAATGTTGTCCTGCCAGTGGTGAGCCTTCTGGAACTTCTCCGCTGCGTTGGCAAGTCTCTGGAAAACAAGCAGGAGAGGAGAAGTGAGCCTGGGGAGAGCAAGAGGAGCCGGGCATTGCCCATGTCAACCCGGGACCACGGGTGCCACGGCAGCACCTGCCATCCCTTTGTTCGGGGGATCCCCCGGGACCCTGCCACCGCTCCACCATGCCGGCAGGGGGGCAGGAGGAGGGATCACAGGCAGCAACACCTGGAGAAGGACATCCCAGGCATGAGGAGCTGGTGTTTCTCTGTTTGCTCCCGCCTCTCCCAGAGCAAGCCAGTGCCTCCAGAGGAATTCCTGCCACTTGAACACCACCAGGGCTGAGCCATGGCAGCTTGGCGGTTGTTGGTGTTACCGCTGGAGCCGGGCAGGCCCTCATTTGTGGTGCAGGGCAAGGGCTGAACCCAGGTCCCTGCACCGATTGCCCCCCAGCTCTCTGCAAGGCAGGGCAGGGCAGGGCAGACCCTCCAAAAATGCTTCGAAAACCCCCTTGAAACGCCCCAGCACCGGGGCCCAGAGATGCGCAGCTCTGCCCACCCAGATCAACCCCTTCACATGCCCGTGCTCTCCTTCACCCCATTGCACACCCACGGCCATCGGCTCAGTGGCACTGAGCCCATCTGCAACACACCAGTGCTCCCAGGGAGCTGGCGAGCAGGAGAGGAACCAGCTACGAGACGCAGCAGCTCTGCCCGCAATGGCTGCCTGCAGCGGGAGGCTCCAGGGCTGAGCTCCTGGCCAGGTCTCACCCAAAGCTGGGGCAAGCACAACCTTCTCCCACTAAAGCCCATGAGGCTTCCAAGGAGACAAAAGCATCTCCATCCTGATGGCTCCAGAGGCAGCAGGCAGTATGGGCGGGCTGCTGCCCGCGCTGGGGTGGCCAGAGGAACCGGGGCTCGCCGGGAGCAGGATGGGACGAGGCTCAGCACCGGCTCTTTAATGGAGCCAAAGGGGACAAATGGGGCAAGAGCTCCAGGCTTTCCAACAAGATCCACTCTGCATCACTAACCAAATAAAACCAAGAGCAAAACAAGTGACACAGACCCTTCCCTCGACCAGCCCCAGGCCCCCAGGGGTGCAGGCAGCTGCCTGGGGAGCTGCCTGCCGGCTCTGCACAACCCCATTAGCACCGAAGCCCAGCTGCAGTGTCCTGAGCCAGCCCGCAGAACCGGGGGCCACCCGGACCCCCTGGGTGCCCAGCACCCTCGCTGCTCACAGGGCTGCAGGGTTTATCCCCGCAGCCTCGCAGCACCCGGCACGGCCCGCTCCCCACCAGCCCTCAGCTTTACAAGGCTCCCGGGAAATACACGCCGCGGAGGTCTCGGCTCCTGGGGCTGAGCGGCTAACCTGTACGGGGTTGATTGGCCACGAGCCTTGTGAGGCTGTTGCAGCCCAGGAAGGCTCCCCAGTGAGTTAGTGGGAGAGGCACCGAGCAAAGATGTGCCTTTTGGCAGGTGCTGGTGCCTCACCTGCTCCACGTTTCCCCGCACCTCTCAGCAGAATGGGACGCGCTCTGCTCCATGCAAGCGATGCCGGCGGCCAGAGCACGGGGAGGGAGGGGAGCCCTGGCTGCCTCCAGCCCCCTGAATCGGCTGGGAGGAGGAGGAAGGAGCACTGACAATGGGGTGACACCCTGGGCCACACAAGCACCCCAAATCACTGCCTGGGCAGCACTGCAGAGATGCACGTAAGATTCCCAGCGCTGCTGCACAGCCGACGTTCACATTGTGAACCACAAATCCCAGAAAGAAACAGCACTCCTTGGCTCAGTGGGAGTCCGGCACGCCGCCGGGAGCCCACTGGGGTGGCTGTGAAGTCCGGCTACATCCCTGGGAATTTATTTCCCCAGGCCCTAGAGAATGCCTGGCTATGAGAGCACGCACACACGAGACAACGATCTCCAGAGAGGTGGACAGGAGTCCTGGGCACAGCCACACCTGCCGCAGCCCCTGCTGCCACCAGTTCCTCCAGCGCTCCCGTCAGCCCACAGGGATGCAAAATGCCTCAGCCCTTCTAAGCGGATGCTCCGGGCAAAGGAAGTCCCGAGGCTTCACGGTGTCTCCTCCACCTGCCTCCGCTGCCTGCAGGAGCGCAGCAGCACCCAGCCCTGGCAGCACCCAGCCCTGGCAGCACCCAGCCCTGGCAGCACCGCGGCAGCAGGGCCACGATGGCAGCTGCTGTATTACCGGGAGCATGGCAAAGCACAGGTACTCAAAAGTAAGGCGATGAGCAGTGAAAGACATCATAGATCTGGCCCTCCCCAGCCAGAGAACATTGCTTCTTCTTATCAGGTGTGGGAAAACACGTATCCATCACCGCATAATCTCGGCACGCACTGGTGGAAACTTTCCTGTTTAATCTTTTTTCTTTTTTTTAATCTTGATTTCCAAATCGAAGTGCTTGCTTTCAGTGGCCAGCATCCGAGGGGGAAGATCAGCTATCAGCTGAGCATTGAAGCAAAATACCTCTGGCTCTGGTGGTGGAGAGAAGAGAATGGGAGACAAGGCGTAGCTGCACAGAAAAGCCAAGTAATGTTAATTTTCAGGGCAGTTTTGCAGGGGCTCACCTGCCCAGCCACAGCCCTGCTTCTTCCCCAGAGTCACCTAGAAAAGCTGTGGCCCAATTCTGCACCTCATCCCCCAAAGCTTTTGTGCTCTGGTTATATATCGAGATGGCTGATTAAAGGCAAGCATTTATTCCAAGTTGCGTTTAAGGCAGCGGTGATGAAATATGCATTTTTCTACACTTGATAAGAGTGTGTTTGTTTATTATGGGCCGGGGTAAGATTTATGGACACCTTTAACTATTCATTGCCTTGTGCAAAGTGCCTGGAGGGCTGCAAATGGTGCAGTAAGGGACGGCTACACCCAGGAACGACACTTCGACAGAAGATATTTTTCCTCTGGAAAATGTCAATTCGTCAAAGTCGATCCAGACACAACTTTGTTTTTTTTAAAAAAATAAATCCAGATGTTCTTGTTTGATAAATAGCATGTTGCAGGGATGGGAGCCCGTGGCAGGATGGCACAGCCATAGCAGGGTGCCGTGCCAGCTCCCGACCGCTGTCAGACACCCACCCCTGGAGAAGTGCCCCCAGAGCCTCCCAGCTGTTGCTTCCGCAGCGTTTTCCGCGCTAAAGACATTTCAGTCCTGTGACCGAGATGGGGACTGGGAGGAGAGAGGGACCAAGCGGGCAGGCAGCCCTCCCTCCCTCCTCTGCAACAGGGGATCCTGTGCCCGCCTCCATCCCTGGGGGAACACACAGCTGGAGCGATGCCATGTTGGGGGGCTCCCATGGGAGCAGTCCCCGTCCTGTCCCATCCCTGGCTGGTGCTAGAGGGGAGCCCCAGCCAGCCCCTGCCCAGAGATGGGCTGCTGGCATGAAAGGGATGAAAGGGATTGCTGGATTCGGGACCCTCCAAAAACATGGCAACAAGGACAGAGCCCCGAGAGGATCATTTGGGACAGCTTTGCTCACAAGCAGGACCTGGAGTTGTGTGTTAGGGCCGGGAAGGTGCTGCTGCTCCAGCAACCCCCCCCCCCCCGGCCACGTCTCCATGGGGAAGGTCTGCCTGGAGCCACACACTGCTGCAGGATGTCCCCATTAATGCCAAATGAGTTCATCGTGAATAATGTTACCGTGATCGATACAGCTCAGGGATTATTTCTAATCCTTAATAATGATTAAACCATTATTTTTCAAGTGTTACAGATCAATCAGTCCATCTGAAGGTGCGCTGCGTGCAGGGGCTGTGAGATGCCCAGGATGCAGGCGGCGCACCGGGGAGCCGGGCAGGGGTTCCGTGCCCGTACACAGCAGCCACCAAAACCTCCTGGGGGCTTCAGACCTCAGGCTGTCAGTCAATGGCGTGGTTCCAACAGCAAGAAAAATTAGAGGAATTACCAAAAATAAAGCACAGGTGTGAAATACCTGCAAATTTCCAGCAGGCTCTGGTGCAGGGACTGTCCTGGCTCTGGTAATTTAAGGAGCGCACTTTTTTTCCCAGAAGTCACTGAGGGCTAAGGACAGGAGATTTAGAGGTTGAAAACACCGAATTGAAATTACTCTGCAGGTCATAAAAGGCCAGCAGGAGATTTACAAGGGATTGGTGTCTGGAAATCCCGATGGTGGGGTCTGCGAGGGGGAAGGTGCTGCAAGGGCTTTATCATGCCTCGGCGCAAGGGAATCTTTCGTATTCCGCACGGCGCTCCTCTCCACCTCGCTGCTCGCCCGGGCAGATCCATCACGAGCTCCCTGCTCAGCCCACCGGCTCACCAGGGATTAAGGAGCCTCGGGGACGGCACGGACTCGGGATGGGCAGGCGGTGGTGAAGGCGGCACAGCCGGGTGCATGCCCTCCCTCCTGAAAGCCACACGGGAAAGGAGAGGGGGGGACGAGGTGGGTGACCTTCTGTCTGCCTAGAGGATGGCACCTCCAAAGACATGGCTGCTGGTTTTCCCCCACTTTGCTCCAGGACCTCGCTCCTCAGCCCCAATCACCCACAAAAGCCCACCCACACCACCCTGAACACGGCTCACCCACACGTGCTTGCCCCCAGTGGCACCTTTTGGGGGGCAGCTCGTCTGATGCCCAGAAGCTGCCGGGAGTGAGGTGGTGGGAAAGGCGCTGAGCATCGGAGCTGGCGCAGGCAGGGACCGCGTCCTCCCCTCTCGGCGGAGGGGACCGTCCCTGCTATCAGCATCCCCACTGCTTGAGGGGCCAGCGCGCAGCGGGACTGTCCCCGATGTAGCAAGCACCCAAGGGTGCTGCCCACCTCCTCCTCGTCACCCCTTCTCCCCCATCGCACCCGTGGCTCTCCTGCATTGCTCCAACACTTTTGCACAGAGGTTTTCCAAGGGAAACCGGTCCAATGCTTTGCTAAATCTCTCTTCCCAGCCCCCACATGGCAATAAGTATGCCCTGGCTGTTCCCGCCTCAGTCAGATCAGTGGGTTTAACTTGGGAGGCAGCGGAGCAGAGACCAGAGCGGCACAGGGAGGCCAAAGGCCAAGGTTGGATTTATAAAACAGGATTACAGCAAAAACCCTGCAAAAGGAGACCGAGCAGCCCTGCGTCACAGCAGTGCCCCCGTGTCCCAAGCCTCCCCACTGAAATAAAGCACCCCACGTCTGTGCCAATGCTGGGGGATGCTCCTCAGGGAGCCTGGGATAGTGTCCCCGGCTTCTCCCCGCAGCCGGTAAGCAGGGGCCCAGCTACGGCCCGGCCCGCAGCGGCTGCATGTGCCCAGGGATATTTGCTCAGAGGGAGAGCAGCTCCGGCTAAGCCTTCATTTAACTTTCCTCCGCCCGGCTGTTATCACCCTCATCTCAGCACCTTCCCCGACGGCGTGAAGTGTATTAACCTCCCGCACCTGAGCACACAGCTGGAAGGAGAGATCTTTGCTGGAGATTAAAACAGCCCAGCGCTACTGGGCCAGAGAGCTCCACGCAGCATCTTATCATTCCAGCTCTCCTCCCAAAGCAAGAAAACACAGGTGAAAGGTTAAGACAAGAAGTTGAAAAACAAACACATGTGACAAAGTCAAGCCACCCAAGCCCCAGGCAGGAACAACCCCTGGGAGCTGGTTTTGCAGCTCTTCCTCCTCCACTGTGAAGGACCGAGGATGGCACCAACCCCCCCTCCCTGGACAGGGCACCCCGAAACTGCGTCTGTCCCTGGAGAGCATCCGGAAAGGCGACAGCCCGCTCCACGTGCTTCACCCACCTCCATCCCAGTCTGCCTGCGTGCACCAGAGCAGAGGGCACCTCCTCCCAGTCCCACCTCCTGCCACCAGCTCCGGGGTGCCCGTGCCCTGGCTCTCCTCCTCGTCGCCAGCCCGTCCTCTCCCCATTCACTGAACTTGCTGCACCCACCCCCCTGCGCAAACCCGAAGGGCATAGCGTGCACACCACCATCAAAAAATGATCAACTGGCGACAAAAGATGACAACCTCCTTATATACACATAAGGAATATAAATCTTGAGTAAACACTGTAAAGCAGCGAAGCATCTCATCCTGTAATAATCTCCGAGACAGTTGATCCCAGGGCTCTGATTACCCCCGCAGCCGTCATCTGAAATCCAGTCGGCAGCAGGCTCAGCCATGGCTGAGTATTGATCAAAGAGGCAGCTTCAAACATGCTGCCGCATTTTTCTTTCAGAGCACTAACTTGTTTGTCAATAACATGTTTGTCAATAACTCCCTCGGCCACACGGAGGGAAAGGGATGGCCGGGGCCCGTCTCTCCTCCTCTCATGCCCGGCTCCAGCCCGTGCCTGAAGGAGGATGGAGCTGGAGTCAGCGCTGGCTGCTAACGCTCTCCTGCCTGGGTGAGGGCAAATAAAGCCCCAGTGAATAGTAAAGAGCAGGTGGTAAGTCCTCCAAGGGCTTCCAGACCCCGGCGTCGTACCCGCTGGTGCTTGCTGCTGAGGTCTGGCAGGGCGGTGAGCGGGGTGACACCCCTGCGGAGGCAGCCCCGCCGGCAGCCAGGGCTACAAGCACAAACCTGGAGCAAACCCAGAGCCAGAGCCACTGCAGAACCCGCGCGCGGCAGTGGCATGGCCAGCACCCGGCCCTGGGAGCCTGGGACAAGCCCCAGAGCCACAACTTTCATCATTTTACTGACCATTTCAGTAACTCACAGCTCTGCTGGCCAGCAGCGCGTGGCTCTTGTTCCCATGCCAGCATCTGCCTCTGCTCCTTCTCCAGAGCCACAGTTTTTACCAGTAAGAAACACCATCACCAGTCCTAACAAGCACAGGGAGGGGAGGAGTGAAACATCCCAAGCAGAGAGGTACCCATGTGTTTGCAGGGGCAGGGTGGGGAGGAAAGGGAGAATCGCTGTCTGGGGCATTTCTCCTACCCCAAAATATCGCTCCAGCCTCCAGAGAGCTTAACTTCTTGCAAACGGAAAAGCACCAAGGGCAAAAGGACAATGCAGCTAACCAGGCATCCTACGGCACGAGCCTTGCCTGACGTTCTCTTCAGCTCTCCTCCCCTTGGAGAAAAGCCCCTCTCTCTTACCCTTCTCCTGGCGCTTCTGCCCTCCACGAGGGCTGACATTCGCTTTCCAAAATCGCAAGTAGAGAGCAGCTCTGCCCCTGCTCCCCGTCGCCCTGACTGCTCCCCAGGAGGGGAGGAGGAGGGTGGGGGGCTGTGTCCTGTGCCCCCACGGGGACACCTGCCCCTGGGGACCAGTAATAGCAAAACCTCAGCTGAGCTGCTCAGACCCTCCTTGGCTCCTGTTTTCACCGATCCAATGCCAAATAATCACTGCCTCATCCCTCCCGGGGGAGGAAGGGCAAACAGCAGGATGCAGGATCTGTCCCCACCTCCACTGGCAGTGAGACAGAGACACGGGATGCAGGACGGACAAATGGGACCAGGTATAGGCAGGCGCGGGCAGGCTTGGCCTCTCTCACTGTCCCCTTCCCCTGCGCAGAGCCAGCAGGACTGTTCGGCCACACCGGCATCGCTGCTTCCCCCATCCTGCTGCCTTTCACCCTGGACGTACGGCAACAAACCCTGCTCCCGTGCTAGAGATGCCTTTAAACTGTACTGCTAAATGCCATCATGCTTAAGCCCTGCTGGAAGGTGCTTCTTGCCCAGCTTTGGGATGCAGGTGGTCCCTTGGGACCCAAACCAGCCGCACTTGCCTCCTCTGTTCAGGCCCTGAGAAAAAGCACTTTCCTCTGTCCCCTTTGCCACGCTATTTGCAGTCGCAGTACCCTTCTGCATCTTCTACGCTTGATGGAGAAGAAAGCAGGGACCTCTGCTTCGAGATCCCGGTAGTCAGCCAGCGGAAGAGCCGCTTCAGCTGCTCTCCGTGCTGCCCTGGTCTGCCCCCGGCCAGCGGTGCGGGGTGGGAACGGTGCTCCGGATGGCCACATTCTGCCACGCAGCTTGAAAAAGGCAGAGGTGAGAAACTAGAGGACATTCCCCAGCAAGTCCAAACTAGAGCAAACACTGCAAGCCTCTGAGATAGGAGAGGTGATAACGGAGGATGCGCTCAGCCGGGCCAGTGCTCCGACAGCCGGCACTTGCTGTCCCTCAGCCGCAGGAGCAACCTCCTCCGTCTCAGCCTGATCCAAACTCATCCCTGGGGCTAGCAGGCAATCGAGTTGCTGCAGAAAGCTGCCATCGGGACCCTTGCATTCATTTCATTAGCATCTTCAAGAGGAAGAGGACTCAGGACTGCACATCAGCCATCCCTTTCGCCTTTTAGGCAGTATTTGATGGTGAGAAGAAAACTAAGGATGTAAACAGCTTTTCAAAGGCTGTCTCAGGTGATAAATCCGAGATGAGCAGGGCAGAGAAAGCCCAGTCTGTTCCTGATGGAAGTTCCTCCCACTTCCATAGTAGCGAGACCAGTTATGGCTTAACTGGTCTTAAATCACCTAAACAAAACCCTGGCTGGCAAGGAAGAAGGTCTCTCTTGGGATGAAGCTGGAATATTGATATCTGGCTCCCAGGAGGTGCTGAAGCGCTGGGGTGTCAGCAGCATCCCAGAGGGGTGATGGATACAAACCACCCGACAAACATGGCTCCAGTACCATTTGTCGGCTGCAGGTGGGACCGATGTGTCCCAGCAGCGTCAGGGCTGCCCAACTTCAAGGCTGCCCATCCCAGTCTGAGCGCCCCAGTAATTGCAGCGCCGCTGCTACCGGGAGGGCTGCCAGCTGCCCTCACCAAAGCTAAAAGCCCGGCAAGCGCTGCCACCCACGGCTCTTGTCACCGGCTGCTTTGGGGACAGAGAATGCCGGGGTCCTGCTGTGTGCTCCGTGGCACCGGCACGGTGGGGACGGGGCAGGCGAGCTACTGGGCACAAAGACGGCATCCCGGCACGGCGCGGTGGGTCTGTCAGAGCTCTGCCGCCACTGGAAGGGCTCGGGGACTCTCTCCTGTGGTTCTCATCTGCTGCGAGACGAGCTCGCTTGCTGCACCATGAGGTTTCAGATGACCACAAATAATTCAGGTCCAGATGCGTTTGCTAGAAGGTCAGGGCTGGGGAAATGTGACAGTGGGAGATTCATCAAGCTGCGGAGGAGGAGAGGGTGCTGCCCCGGGGCTCCTTCTCTCTCCTTCCCCGCCCTGTACCAGCAGCGCACTGTGACTCCCACGATGGGCGAGCAGTGGGACTGGCAGGCTGGAGGGACATGGCTCCCATGAAGGCTTTTGGGAGACGGCGCCTTAAGGCTCGAGGTCCCAGGGCAGCTTCGGCTTCTGGGGTGTCAGGAGGGTCAGCAAACATGTTAGTTGGCATCTCAGCCCACTGCTCCAGCCCCACCTCCTCCTTATACAAACTCCAATCGTTCAATCCGGTGGCGCTCCCTAACCACACTCAAATAATCTGCAGAGTTCCAGTTACGATCATCAAGCAGGACCTGTCACAGTTCAAAATCCATTACAATAACCAAAAGGCATTTCAGCGGCAATTATAAGAAATAGTTTCACTTAAGAATCAATTTTACTTAGACCGTGGGGGAACATTTTTTTTTAAAAATAATGAAAAAAAAAAGGAAGTGGTACAGCTTGCCACTTGGGCAGGAGAAGGAGGAATTTGCCCAGCCAGGGCTTAGCAGCCAGAGACTCCAAAGAAAAAAAAAAGAATCCTTCCTTATCCTTATTCTTCCTTATTTTGGAGAAAGAAGTCCCATGTTAAGATGACAAGAAGTTCAAGGAGTGGCTCTCCCTCCCCTGCCGGTGCTCCACTTGGTACCAAAACCAGTGAATAAAGCAGGAGGGCATCCCTGGGAACCCAAAGTGCAGCCGGCTGTCATGCCTGAATCCCAGCGGTCCCCTGGCTCCCCGCTCCATGGGGATGAGGCCTTTTGTGCTTTTGAAATCCTCCCCTTTAGCTCTTTGCTTTTCATTCAAGCGGAAGCTATTACAAAGTTTGCACTGGAAACCACTTACAATCGATTTATTTTAAGGCATCACCTCTTGCTGCGCTGTGATGTGCGAGCTTTAAAAAGCACCTCGTTTATTATCTGCTGCCACGTGGGGATTTCCATATGGCACATCACAGCGCAGTGAGAGCTCCTCTGTTATTAAGTTTTTATGGTAAGGCAGATTTTCAGCACACAGAAATCCCCCCAGAATGCACCAAAATGTCACCACCCCGTGCCCCCAGCCAGCCCCAAGAGACGCCCCCAAAACTTCCCAGCTTGAAACCCTCCAGAGACACACGTGGCATCTTCCTCAAGTCCCCCAGTGCCTCCAGCAAATGCTCCCACAGCCTGAAAGGGGTCAGGCACGCTGATCAGTAACTCAGGCCCCTCCTGCCACCGCAATATAAATGTGACCAGAGCAGTTTAAATTGCCAGTTCAAAACACCAAAGAAAAGCAACTGCAATGCAAAAAATCCTGTTAAAGACTTTTTAGCGGCGTTTTGCTCTAAGAAAAAGCACCATAGTTGGAACCAGCTTTGCGCAAACTTTCAGAAAAATGGCAGTCAAGCCCCAGCAGCTCCAGGCACCGGGGGGAAGTTTCGGGGAGGTGGAAGCGAGCAAGCTCAGCAGATCACCCAATAGTTCTTCCCAACGCGACAGCTCACAGTGACCCCAACGCTCATCCATCTACCCCCGGCATTTCCCTGAGGCTAGGGGTAGCCTCCCAGCTGCCAGGACCCATTTCCATCCCTTCGGGACGTCCACCTCCACCCTTTCCGCATTCTTGCAGCCCTCTTCTGCCAAGGGGACGACACTGACAGCACCCAGGTGGAGCACCCAGCAGGGTCCAGGGCTTTCCCAGCACCCGTGGCCAGCACCGTGCGCAGCCTTGCCCTGGGAGCTGGAGGGGTTTTGCCACAGCAGAGGGGCAATGGCAAACAAGGAGGAGGAGATGAGACTGAGCACAGAAAATGCACTATCAGAGGGGTGAGCGGTGCCCTTGAAGACCTGAGAGGAGACTAGCATGAGCGAAGCCTCCCAGGGAGGACCCGTGGCTTTGGGTGCTGCAAACAGGAGTGGATGGAGCAGCAGGACGCAAGGCAGAGCCTCGGCAGGGGCTGGGCAGCCTCTCGGGACTTACCCGTCACTGCGGTTTCTCAACAACTGGACATAAAGATGGCCTGATAATCTATCAAGCGCATTACATGCTTCATTTTGAAAGTCCGTATTACGAATTTACATGATAGAAATGTAAGAAAAGGCTTCTGGAGTTTGACTTAGCACCCAAGCGCCGGCGATGCTGGCATCGCCACCGCACCAGGAACGCTCACGCCCAGCAAACGGGGAAAACCAATAAACTGCCTAGGGACATAACACACAAATCTCAGGCCATTTCCCCATCCTGGCCTTGTTTTGCCAGGGCAGCTATTCCCCTCTCCCAGGCGACACAGGAGGATCAGCTGACCGGCCCTTTGGGCCGATGGGATCTTTCACAGTTTTCACCCCAGTGTCCAGGTTTGCAAAAGGATCATGAACCCCTTTTTGAGATCAAGATGCTCGCTCGTCCTCTCTTGGCCCTTCAGCCTCGTTGCTCTTTGGCAAGATGTCCCAACGTGCTTTCCCACTCCTTTGCCTCCTTGTTCAAAGCCCCAAATCCTCAAGCAGTATTTCCCTTCAACCCCTACCCCTGAGTTGATGCTTATGGACGACAAGACAAATCCAGGCTGCTGATCTGCTGCTGTGCTAATGGAGCGGGATTGTTGTTGCTTTGGTTTTGCCCTCCGTTCACCTATTCTTTCTTGTCTGGAGCCTAAAGTTTCAGTGTTGTTTGACTCTGCATTTTTACAGCACAGCAAGCCCAACTCCTGACCCACCTTCCTTGGTGTTATGATAAAAGAAGGAACCAAACAGCAGCAAACAACCACCATGGATGCAAGGGGGTCTGACACCCACCCTTGCGTCCAACACCCAGCCCAACCCCTGGCAGGAGATGCGTTCACTCGACCTCACCCTGTGTCTCTCCATTTTCTGCCTTCCACAGACGTTCCTTTAATTTAATCTTCCCACTGAGCTTCAAAACAGACCCACTCCTGACTCCGTTATTGCCTTTTAATTTCTTTCCTTCCTTCTCTCGGTCCTTTTGTAAGGAGGGTGCTCTTGCTTCCCACCGTAAATCCGGGCACGTAGCTCCTGCCCGGCAGACGCGATCCCCAAAGAGCCTTGGTGCTAGTAAAGCCCCCTGTAACGAGAGCTCAGCTGCCCTCCCTCCCTTTGGCGAGCGTGATTGCCTTCCATTCTCACGGCAGGTAGAGCCACTGAAGCCAAGGAGAGGGACTCAAAGCACATTCACTCACACTACGCCCACTTCTTGGACTTCATCTTTATTCATTTCGTCTGAGATGTGCCCTCACTGCAGACCAGCCCCCTGAGGAGCCTCTCCCTTCCCTGGGGCGCACGGCTCCGGCACAGCTGGAGACCCTGCAGCCCTCCCTTGGGCTCTGGGTTCGTCAGGAGAAATCCCTTCCACCTCAGGTTTTCCCTACGGCAACGCTGGCCTGACCCTGCAGCTCCCCAAGGGCACCATCACTGCTGGGGAGCCCACAATGCCCTTCCCTCCATCCCACTCCAGGAGCACATTTTGGCGTTACTGTTAAACCCAAAACTCAAGACGACTTGACATTTTTTGTTTTAAAGACCAAGGTGGGGGAGGACAAGGCACGGAAGAGCTCCCCTAAGGGAAAAGCTATCAACTGGAACAAGATTTCAACAACTACACGTTTCTTGACCTTTTCCACAGTCATATCTTTAATGTTTCACGGATGGATTTGATAAAAAGAAAAAATTAATAAAATAGATTTCATTTTTTAAAAAAGGTCAGGACATGTGTTACAGAGAAAAACTCATTTAGGTCCGTACCTGCCGCCTCGTGGATGCCGAGGAGCCCTCCCCTGCCTTCCACCCGGGGCGCTCCAGCCCAGGCATCCATCTCCCTGCCTTGATTTTCACTGCATTTGGGGTTTGATCTCTTCTGGACTTTTCCTTTCCCTGCCAGACACGGGGTCAGGAACCATAAGCACTTGGAGATGCTGACAAACTCTCGAGAGCCACAACTATCTGGTGGGATGTTGCACATCTAACCTGGAGAGGCAGCCAGTGAGCTCAAACGTGGAGAATATACTTGTCCAGGCTCCAGCATAGCTTTTCTACCCGCCGCTTGGGCCCAAACATCTAAGTAGATGTTGAGGCTGTTGCGATGCCCGAGCCGTCCACAGCACAGTGACCAACGTCTGCACTCTCTTGCTCACCACGACGGCCATTCTCCTGGCTCTTGCACACACCCCATGGACACCACCCCTTGCCCCTGCCCACGGACACGAACATGAATCCCACCCGCTGTGGCTGAGGTTGGGCTCGTTAGGAACAAGCAAAGCAAAAGAAATCCCCCAAGCACAGAGCCAATTCCTGCTGATCAAGATGTTTTAAAAAATAAATGCTATTTAATAGCAGCTCCTCCCAGCTGGCCCAGTGGCCTGTTCCCGAAGGCTCAGAAACAAAAGCAGCCCGGAGGCCAGCTACAGACATTTGTATTATTAAGCCCAATCTGCAATTAGAGCAGACTTCTGTCTAACTTCTGCCTTCTTTTACCATTCCCTGCTTTTTTTTTTAATTCACTAAGAACAAAATATAATTCATCGAAGTTTGCAAAAAAATATACAAATTACTGTGATAACATCATACTAAGTTATTAAGTGGTGACAATGGGGGACAATTACAGTATATAGTCCATTATATAGCACCGCCATCGGGATGAATCAAAGTAAAATACACGGTGAATGGCGAGGAGCTTATTAACGGGAACATTAGTGTGCCAGAACATAATACCTGCCATTCAGCCAGGGAGTTATTGTCACGCTGGCGCTGGTGGAGACTGGGGACGAAAGTTGTGTAAAGGGCTGGCAGCTTCATTGCACAGTTCAAGGCACCAGCCCCATGCTGGGGACACGGCGGATCAATCCTCAGTGCTTAAACAGGAAAAAAGGGAAAAACCTCAACCCTGGGCCACCACCACACAGCATCTCCCTCCAATTCTGCTTCTGGAAGGCCCTAAAGATTTTTGCAATGGGTCAGCCAAGCACAAGCAGACAAGGATCTCCCCCAGCTCCCACCAGCATCTGTGGGAGCATCCTCTCTGTGCTCCAGAGCCCCCCAGAGGGCATCTCACCCCTGCCTTTTGGGCAAGGGCGGCTCCACCACCGTCAGCAAGGCTTTGCAGGTTTGGTTTTTTTATTTTGAGGTTTCCTCCTGCCCGAGCAGTGCCTGTCCCACGGCAGCAGGGCGGCAGCAGAGCCTTTCCATCCCTGCTCTGCATGGTACCAGCTTGCATGCAGGATGCCACACTGCGGCCACGGCAGCTCTGCAGCCCGCTGCCCTGCCTGCTCTTGCACCTGCCAAACAGTAATATTTTTTTACTTCTAATTTTGAAAGCCCAGCACAAAATTCAGAGAAGGGCGGCCAGACGTTAACAGCTTGGTGCATCTGTGAGACCAGCAAAAAGAGAGGCTGTAATGATGGTGCTGAGCAGCACCCAGCACTTCCCTGGTCCTGGAAAGAAAGCTGTGGCAGGGTGCTGCCAGAGCAGCACAGGCAGCAGACAAGCCTCATCCCAGTCCTCTGCCTAGCTCTGAATGGGAGAGAGCTAAAGCAAGGCAGCAAATGCCACCACCCCAGCACAGGGTGCCTGGCTGGGACGGCACTGGGAGCACCACCGCAGCAGAGCTGGAAGAGCTGGAGGATAAACCCTGGATACAGCCTACATCACAAACGCACATTTTTTGGAAGGCTTTGGGAGGAAGGAGTATAAAACCCAGCCCAGCTCCTGTGCCGTCGTCTTGGTGATCCCACCAGAGCGTGCCACGTTCCGGCTGAAACATTCCCTGCGCACTGCTTGCTCGCAGTCGGCTGCTCAGCACCAGGGTCAGACATGCCGGTCCCACTCACTGGCGTTTGGCACATCCCGGGCTCCTTTTCGCCATCATCTGAGGCTGTCTCTGGCCTGCATGACACTGGGAGATGCAAGAACTAATCTGTCTGGGAAGATGCTATTTGTTGGGAAGGGAAGCAAGACAGAAAGCTGCATGCCCACTCCCAGAGCACAGCAGTGAAATTCCTAGATCTGGTTCTGTGCAAGGACTAACCTGCGGGAAGGGTTGGTTTTATGCTCTTCCTCCCAGGCTCGGCAGCCCCCTCGAAGCCAACACACCTAGTTACAGTTTGGGTACGTCCTGTCCCTTCCCTCTCTGCTGGCCTGAATTTCTTGCCAGTGGTGAAACCCTGCTCTGCTTCACCGGAGCCAGCACTGGGTTCCCTGCTGCTCCAGCAGCTCTGGCTTGCTCCTTCTAAGACGTTATTTTTACACTTCTCTTAAAATACAACGCTAAGAGAGGCTTCTTGACTATATTAACATTAGGAATCTAATCAGCAATCAGACAGCTCATAATTTTCTGATTAGCTCTGATTATACTCAATCTTTAGGAATGGAAAAAAAAAAAAGAGGAAAGAGAAAGAAAAAAAAGATGGAAAAATGTAAAAATATTCTCTGCTCAGTTTTCCCACCCTGATTCCCTTGACGAGGTACCGAGCCATGGCAGCAGCAGCTCTGCTGTCCCTGGCTAAGCAGGACAGTGCCACGGTGACCTGCTAAGCCAGGGCTGCTCAGTAACCCGGTGCCATCGAACTGCTGATCCTCGTCCTTCCAGGCTTGGCTGGAGTGTTGGCCCAGAAAGGGGCTGCTCAGGGAACAGAGAAGACATCAAGAGTGCCAGAGCCACTGACAAACCCGGAGCAGTGTTGTGAGCCCTGCTCCTGGGCCTAACATCTCAGATAATAAAACGCTAAAAATCAGGGTAGAAGGATGGCACAGAGAAAGGAGACGATGTGTGCGTGTATCCAGCTGGCTTCAGCCTGGAAGGAGGAGCCTCTCCAGGCAACGAAGAGGAGGCGAGGCTGAAGAATGCTGCCAGATGAGGCCACGGCCACACACCAGCTTGGTAGGGGATGGCAAGTGCTTCGTGGCAGCCCAGAGGGAGAGATCCCAAGGATTCAGGACCTGAGGATTGCCAGAAGCTGGGAGGCAAATGAGCAAATGGCCTGAAGACCCTAGGGCAGGAGCAGAGGATGCCCCCCAGCAGGCAGATTTACCTGCAGACCAGGCAACAGGAGCTGGGATGCCATCCCAGAGCAGGCTGCTCCTCCGACCACCTCCAGCCTCCGACGACAGCAGCAGGGAGGACCGAGGGGAATCTGAGAGGTGTCAGGTCCCCAGCATCGCCTGGCCGGGGTGTCTGGGACGCGGCTGGGCAGACAGCAGATGTCGGTGGGGAGCTTGGGGAATAGTTCTGCTCAGCCTGCCTCCACCCCTGCCAAGGGACCTCGGGGGACAACTTTCTTGCGGGGCTTTTGTGAAGGAGGAAAAGGGGATCTGCTGGTGCTGAGCCTCACAGCTGCAGCTGGGAGGAAGGAAACCGAGGAAGAAGCCAGAGGAAGGAGATCTAAACCAACCTCTGTAACAGAGTTAATCAGTCGCGCACGCTCTGCGTAGGAGATTCACTCCTGACTGCAGCAAGCGATCAGCTGATGCTGTGAAGCATGAGATTTAATTATTTGTATCATAGCCACGGCCTGCATAACTACAAATGATATTAATGGTCATAAAATTGTCCAGCTGGCTCTTCAAACCTGCCACCGCACCGACTCACTGCCTCCGGCGGCAGGGACTCGCCGCCTTGCAGGGACCACTCGCACCGTGGCACAACCGGCGACAAACCCCATCCACCGAACATCGCAGCAGACAGACGCCATCTGGAAGGGCCATTCCACGTCCACCCAGGGTCGCTGAGCACAGAGCGTGCGCTTCGTGTCTTGAAGACAGCCTCGATAACAAGAGCTGCTCCGTCACAGCCCTGGCCAGCCATGCGTTTGCATTGGCTTAGCTGAACTTCCGAAGAGCATCGTGCCTGCGCACAGGCTGGGCAGCCGCTTTGCTGGGGAAGAGATGGCAGCTCCGGCTCCCTCCGAGCTGCTTGCTTTTGCTCCAGGCTGTTGCTCAGACCCGCTGGCAGAGCTGCCCAGTGAAAGCACTGCTCCTCACCCTCGTCAAACCGAACTGGATTAGCAAAGATCTATGTTAAGCTATGAACCTGCGATAGGATAGGACAGGACAGGACAGGACAGGACAGGACAGGACAGGACAGGATAGGATAGTTCAGGTGCAAGTGACATACCACGATCATCTAGTCCAACTGCAAGACTAAGTGGACTCCAGCCCAGTTTGAATCCAAACTAACAGCCCAGGCAGAATTCAACTGTAAAAGCAAATGGCCCAGGTCAGAGCCGAAGAACCACAACACCATGCCCCCAGCAGCCTGACACCACTGTCCTGTAGACCTCCTTGGCTAAGGTCCCTGGTCTCTTTTACACCAACTTCAAATAAAACACCTTGAAATCCCTATTTGAACTAAACCATGGAGAAGGAAAAGGCACAGACACCCCAAGGCTTGGCTCTTCCAACCCTCTTCACTGCAGCATCCCAAGCGGGCAGCGGTGTCACCCCATCTTCCAGCCCAGCGAAGCTGCATTTGCAGGTGAGACCCAGGAGGGGGTTGTGCCTGCACTGGAGGTAACAGTGGGGCGGATCGACCCTTTTCGGCTGCTGGAGCTCCAGCGCTGACCCTGCCGTCTCCCATAGCAGACGCAGTGCTCGGCACCCACATGAACCCAGTGGGGCTCTCTTATTAAACGATCTCGGTGCGCGCACAAAAACCCGCCTGAGTTCACACAGACGAGGTCTCCCGCCACCCTGCGCTGGGAAAGTCTCCTCCTCACACTCCAACCCTGCCATTGCAGCTGCAGAGCCCTCTTTTGTAAAGCAGTGCCGGAGCTGTAATTAGTTTGAGGTGACCTCTGGAAAAAAAAAAAAAAAAAAGTTCAAGTTTAAAAAGAAAATCTCTCTGGTTAATGCTATGCAAATTGCCAACGAGGCAATCAGGCTGACTTTTAAACACTGGCCCCCGTCGGAAGGGCTCACAAGACAGCCTTATTGTCTCGCTATCAATTTGCATCTCATTACCCACAATGCGCTGCTGGTTGGAGGTAACCTTTTGGGGAACACGCCGCCGCGGCGGGGAGCCTGGGGACAGTACGGTTACTCCTGTTTACAAGGCTTTCACGTGGCCTGGCACCCGAAACGCGATGGTTGAGAGGCCAGGTCGCTGCCAGCCCTGCCCGCCGCCCCGCCGGCACCATCGTGAACTGGTGTCACTTGAACCTGGCATCTTCTGCCACCTCCTGCCAGGGCCCCCGCCTGCCTTAGCTGTCCCACCGGCACCGGCACGCTGCCGGTCCTTCCCACCGGGCTCACCGGCTCCTCTGGTCCCCAGAGGCTGCAGGCTAGCAGCCTGCCTCCACCCGGCCGTTCGAGAAGTTTCTGCGAGTCTTTGCATGCTTTTTCACATCTCTGCCAACCCTCGCCACCTTGGGGAGATGGTACCGAAATAGCATTTTTCTATAGGAAGGAAATCTGCCGCATCCTTGCCCTCAGCCTGCTCCTGCTTCTCCAGCCACCCCAGCCCCTGCAGCAGTCTCCCGCACCATCTCTCTGCCCTCTCCTCCATCCCCACCGATCTGGGGTCAGGAAACCAAGTGCCCAGCAACCATCTCACCTGCAGCACCACCGATCCCCTGACCGAGCTGCCCTCGACACGCTGCCGCAGGGAGGCTGCCAGGCTCCTGCGCTCCTCCGCTGCACCCCCTTGCCACCCGCCACAAGGACCTCCCGTTCCCCAGGGCAGGAGCCGGCGAGGTGACTTTGTGCCCCCTTCGGAACGCCGCTCACCCAGCGAGCGTGGGGACCCTACCCCCGGGATGCTCACCCCGGGCACCCGCTCCCTACCGCCGCTGCCTTGCCGGGGTGTCTCTGCGGTCAGGCCAGGGACGGTCCCGCCAAACTGCCGACACAGCACGACCCCCTCCTGCCCTGCCAGACCCGGCCGCAGGCGTGCCCGCCTCCTCCAGTACCTAGGGGCTCAGCTGGGCCGAGAAGACCTGCCTAAACGGCCCCGTGCTCCCGGCAGCAGCGTCCCAGGTCTCGCTCGCTCCGCTACCTTTCCGCCCACGAACCCTGCAGCGTGAGACCTCCCCGGCGAAGCGGCACAGCTTTTCTGCCCCGCTTTACGCAGACGCCCGCGACGCCCGGCTCCCCGGCGTCCCGCCGAAGCCGTGCGGCACCGCCGTGTTGCTAAGCGTTGGCGAGGGCCTCCGCCAATGCGCGGGTGCCACCTCCGCCACCCAGGCCAGAGATGCCAAGGCAACAAAGGGACTTTTAATAGCCGAGAGAGCACCACTGCGAGGAAGAAAACACGACCGTTTAAAACCCTTCTGAATAATGGTGCTGCCTCCCCGCTGCTCAAATCAGCCGCAGCACTTCGTTATTATGATAACTAAATACAGAAGATTTTAACAGCTGGAAACGCAGCAACAATATTTAAAAGAGTTTTTTAAATTGTTGGTATTTTATTCAATAATGGTAATGGGCTTTTTTTGTATTACTATTAATTTTTTTTATTTTAAAGGCACAAGGTTCCCTACTCTGTTGTTTTTGCACGGTGCTGGTCAGGCTGCGAAGCCAGCTTTCGCCTGGTGATGGCAGGGAATAACACCGAGACACTGAATAACACCGAGACACAGGGCTGCTGGAGGAAGCCGGCAGCTCACGGAGGCATGGAAATCCCAGCTTGCTGCTCCAACACCCTGCTCAGCCCGGCACCTCGCCAGCTGGGATCCAAAGGTGCAAAACCTGAAGGTGAAAAATCCAAAAGGACAAAACCCAAAGGTGCAAAACGCAAAGATGCAAAACCCAAAGGTGCTGCACGGGAGCAGCGGGAACCAGGCAGAAATAACGGCAGCAGCCCCGGCCGAAGGCGTCAGCTCCCCGCCTGCTGAAGTCGAGGGGACGACTGGAGGTAGCTCCTGCCGTTATCAGCTCACACCCTCAGATACCAGAGCCCTTTCGCCCTGGGAGTAAAGGAAAGCGCTCGGTTATCTCCAATACCACATTGATAACAGCCGGGAAGCATCTCCTCTTTAGAAGAATCCCAGCGCTGGAGCAGGGGGTTTGGAAATGTGCTGGAATCAAAAGAAACCTCCAGAGCCGGGGCGTGAGGCTGAAGGGCCCCAGCATCACTTGCCTGCACAGACATGAAGGTAGCGATTACCCCTCTCTGGGTTTTTTTAAGCGTTTGTGAGCACAGACCTTGCATTCAGGCTGCGGTGGCAGATTTTATGAACCGTCTGGATGAGACCTAGCGAGTCAGTGATGGCTGGTGGGACACGCAGCTCCCGATGTCCCCCCAAAGGGACAGGACCCTCTCTCCTCCCTCCCAGGCCTACAGACCGCACGGTCCAAGGGTGGCTCATCCTACAAAGGATCCATTAATCCTGCAAAACGCAACATAACCCATTTGTAGTGTATCAGCAAGTCATTAAGAGAATGCTACCAGTATCCGCGTAAATAAAAAGGGACATTTTACAACATAGTATTTTGAGTTGTGGGGTTTTTTTTTCACATTGCACTGTGCCAATTCATGAGACGCAGTTGGCAGCGGCTCTCCCAGTCATCACTGAATTGCGCCGGCATCCAGCCCTGCAAACGAACATCCCCACGTGGCTTCAAGTGCCCACAACACTGAGCCCAAGCAGAAGAGCTGCCCGCTAATGTGACACCTGGAAACACACCTCGTGCCAAGGCCCCCGTCGCTCTGGGACTTGCACCCTAGAGCCGGCGGCTGATGGGGATGCCTCGGAGAGCCCAGGCAACAAATCTGCTGTGGCTCCTCCGTGAGCCGAACCGGACCGTAACTCACGGCAGTGGCAGGTGCTGCTCTGGAGGGGAAAGCATCCCACGAGGTCCTGGGAGCAGCAGGGGATGGAGACAAGACCCCTGAGCACCCCTTTTTCAGCTCTGCTCTTGCTCGAGGAGTTATTGACCCTCCCACCACAGCCAGCCCCACTCGCGCCCTCACCCACGCAGCTACAGCACGGTGGTGGCTACGCCTTGTCCCCACAACCTCCAGTGAGCTGGGACCTCCTGGGGACAGCACAAGCCGATGAGCCCACAGGCTACTACCAAAATGCTGAGAGTCACCCATGAGCTCCCAAAGGGGAACCCACCGCCAGCAGTACAAGCCAGGACCTGGGCTCCGGGTCCTCCAGCAGCCACCCCTACCCCAGACCCATTAGCAGAAGCTTCACAGCAGGGGGACAGTCCTCTGCCCCATCCAAGACCCCTTACCTGAAAGTTATTAAAATCATCATGGGGTTCATTGCTACAGTGCTCGGAGCTGTTGCAGCGGTCTATTTTCCCTGCTATCACTTAAATAAATCAACCGGGGTTTGGAAGCACCAGCAAAACCACGGCAAGGAGAGCAGCCCCTTCTGCTGCTCTGGTTTTGGGGATGGCAGCTGGCTGGCTCCGGGTGCATCCCTGCTGCAGCAGGGATCCCCAGCTGGCGAGAAGGGATTCAAGGCAGCATTGCCCAGTGTTTATATGGGTGAGACAGGATGACCAGGAACCATGGGGAGGGGACAGGGAGATGAAATTGGAAGGAATGGGGGGACAAAAGGAGGGACTGGGGTGGGGAGCAAGAGAAATGGCAGCGGGAAGCAGGGAGGAGGGGCTGGAGCTGCCGGGGAGGACAGCACTATGCCGATGCTTCATTCAGAGGCACTGGTACCCTTCACCCTGATGCCTATTTAATGTCATCCTATTCAGCAAGTGTCCCCATGATCTGGTAATTATCTTTCACTTACAAAAGAGCAACTCTGTGTCACAAATGCTCCCCTCTCCAGCTCTGCCACAGATCAATATCTCCTCAAGGCCTTCGCCATTGTTTGGGGAATGGAATTGATTTCTCTGAGGAGCGAGGGGAGGAAAAAATATATAAATAAGAGCTGCAGAGATGTGTCCCTGCCTGAGCCCCGCTGAAGGCTGAGCTGGGCAAGTGGTGAAGCAGAAGGAAAGCGATCCCAACTGACCAGTGCACGTACTGCGTCCTATTGCTGTCCCTGCTCAGGTGGCTGCAGGGGATGCTCAGTTGTTTTGTTATTCAGTACACGAGCATCTGAAATGCTGGAGCCAGAAGAAATCTCTAGCTCAGGATATCACCAGCTTTCAAAGACTTTACAGCAGGATAAGAAGTGTGGAGGTGCTGATTCAACACCATCCATAAGGACGTGTTCGTGTCCCACTTTAGGTTGAAGCATGTGGTTGAGCAGTTACTGCTGCAACCCTGGTGGGCCCTGGAGAGGAGCCTTGGAGACCTCCTTGCCTTAGACATCGGCACCTTGGTGTGACCAGCATAGCACCAACACTGAAATCCAGAGCAATGCAAGAGCCCCCGAACCACACCGCTGCTGGGCTGCCGTCAGCGTGACCGCAGCAAGCAAAGCTAATCCCGGCAACGCTAACCGAACACCCTTCACGCTCCTCTCATCGGGCTAGAAGATGACCTTCAAAATCATGAGATATAGGATAAATGCAAGTCGATCTTGTGTTTTGAGTCCAGGTCTCCAAACCCTTGGGATCTCTGAGCTGAGCCCCCCAGGGCATCACAGGGCTCCTGCAGCCGGGGGCTTCAGAGTGACGGGGAACGGTGCGGGCAGAGGTCAAACCGCTCCCCCGGCTCACGCTACGCAGCGGCAGACGGAAGCTGCAGCAAAGGGTATAAATGCAAGGGAAAATACCAAAAGGTTTAAAAGTTATACAGGTGTGGGGAAGGAGGAGCGGTTCGTTACTGCCTCCTCCCCAGCAACAGCAACCTTTTACGTATTCGAAAGCTGTTACCATGTTTTACCTCTGTCTTCTCCAGAAAAAAACCAACCCCTTCTTGTAATATCTGCAAAGGGGCCCTTGATTTCTAATCCTCTTTTCTGTCCTTCTGTCCGCCTTTCATTTCGCGTCCCTCTCGAAGCACGCCGCCAGGCACCGGACCCAGCCAGTGCCGAGGAGGGAGCCAGGGTTACGCCACCTCGTTTGTACAAGGCGCTACGAGACTGATACCTGCCTTCCCTTCGAACGCCTTGGCAGGGCTGAGCCATGCCGAGTTTGCAGACTAGTAGAACCACTGCCATCCATTTCAACCTCTCCCAACACATCCTAATTTTTTGTTGTTCAAATGGGAGGAAAGGGGAAAAAAAAACAAGTGCAGGGGAGGGTGGAGATTCGACTTGAGAAAACCTGTGGCAAAGCCTTTCTTCTAAGGACCTCTGAAAGTGCATTACTGCTCAGCTGCTGGGGCCTCTTCGCCTCCTGAAAAGCAAACCAATCTGAAAGCATGCTCTTCCATGCAACAGATCTCAGCTAAGCCTGGTCAGTCTGGGGACGGAGAAATGAAAGAGGATGGGGAAGAGCACGAGGTAACAGAGAAGGATGTCTTCCAATGCAGAGGCATCAAAATTCTGGCTGTAGGAGGGAATAGTGGAGCATCCTAACTGGGAATACATATGCAGTGAGAAGATGGCAATCCTTTATGGAGGGGAAAAACATCAGATGGGACTAGATACACATGCAAGCAGCTTTAGAAGGAGTCGGCTCAATAAGAGAATTCAACAGCACGTCAACAGGTGAAATTCAGGGCAAGCACATCCAAGGTACCACTTTTGGGGAACAACAACTAGGACCCGTCACGCATGCTGATGCGGTTCCAAATTAACCCCAACCATTTGCAGAAGAGATGGAGGCACTCCAGTGCACAAACATCTTATTGGAAGCGATGGGCCAAAGATGCTAGTTTGTGCTCAGAAGCGAGCGGTAAATAAAACTGTCATATTAGCAAGCAGGTCTATAAATCAGTGGGTCCCTCATCTGCGACACCATGCGTGGTTCTGCCATGCAGAGCCAGGGGAAGAGGCAGCTGCGGGGCACGGAAGAGCAACGCAGCTGCTGGGAGCATGGGAGGAACCCAGGCAGCGACAGACTGAAAACATTCAGGGGATTTGATTCACTTAAAGGAAGAAATGAATTTCAAAGGACACAGAGATATAAACCCCCATGTAAGAGAGAAGGTACCTCTGAGTTCAACTATTTAAACGTTCAGATCTGATGACGAGAAACACAGTTCCCTGTGGAACTCAATGCTTCGCAATGGCCATGGACATGATACTTTCTTTAAGGAACAAAAATCAGATTAATCAGAGTATCATCGGTTATGCTAGTCGAGATCAAAGTACAGAGGAAAGTAAGTGTTATCACTCAAGGATTTATACCTCCCAAGTAACTGCTTAGGATTAGAAAGAAATTTCAATAATCTGCCAGCTAAGTATGCATTGCGAGAGTAATAATCCTTCTCTCCCAACATCTGCCAGCAGCTACTAATGGAGATAGTAATAAGCTAGGTGGATCATAAACCTGACCTGATCTGATTGCTACCTTATAAACTAGAACACGAGGGTGTTATCATTTCTCCCGGGGTAACCCGTCGTCAACCAGGACTGCGCTGAGGTGGAAGCGGCAGGAGCAGAGCACCGAGATGCCTTCTCCTGGAGCTCACCACCCGCAGGGAGGCAGACCCTTCAGCAGCAAGTCTATTGATTTTCACATCATTTGTTGCAAACATTTCTAGCCGCTTCCTAAAATGGAGCATTTCCCCAGCAGACAACGTATGTACAAAGCTACGGGAGGACGACAGCTCAAATGTGTGCAGTTTCTCTGTGGCAGGTCTATGGTTTAAGCTGGTGCTTGGTGTAGCATCAAATCCAGGCAAGCAGAATTAGCTCATGCCTTAGATAAACCAAACCTTGCCATTGCTCTCATTGGTTTTCCCTTTCTGTTTTGCCTTTTTCAAATGTGTGGCACACTTAATGGAAGGTGACCCATTAGCCATGTAAGATCAAACACGGGGATATGGGAAGATGCTGCCCGCTCCCCCTCTTGTTCAAAATGCAATCTGGTGGGCTGGGACACGTTCGAGGAAGGACGTGGGACGGCATACACTGCCTAGGCCCAAAGGGCTCCAAACACCATCGGGGAGGGCTGGCTGGAGAGAGAAGGTATGGAAATAACAGTGAGCAGAAACAACGTGCATGATGGGAGGAAGCGGGGGAGAGGAGAATTGTAACACCAAGGCATCCAATATAACTGGTTTCCTCCAACCAACCCTGAGTGAAATGTTAGAGCTACGGGAAAAATGTCAAGAGTTTTTCAGAGAAAAGCGAATAACATTTTTATTCCCCGTTCTCTCCCCAGAAAGTAAACCAAGGTGAAACAGGAGCGGGCAGCAGCACCCGCCTGGTTCCAGGCCCTGCTCTGCACGTGCAGAATCAGCATGAAACACGCAGGAAAGAAAGAAACCATCGCAGTATCATTTCTTTCCAAAAGCACTACAGTTTTGGATGCAACAGCCATAAAAACCAGTCTTTGCTGAATCTTACTGGCTCACCTACACCAGCAGCTGGTCTGGAGGCAATGCCCTAGCACCTTGCTCCCTGTCCCCACCCTGGAGGCTGGGCTCACCCTGCCCCCAGCTCCCCCCTCCCCACCCAACTGGGACAGCTTCAGGGCACGTTCGGCCCCGCACGAAGTGACACCCCGGTCGCGGGCACCAGAGCCTTCTGCAAGGCTCCAGGCCTCACTGGCGGGAGCAGCGGTGCCAGCCCAGCCAGCCGGGCAGGCCGCGTCCCTGCCAAAGTCACCCCTGCCACTTCTCCCGTGCTGCCGGCGGGCCGGTACAGCAGACCCCGGGCTGGCTGCTCCAGGGGCTGGGGCGACCTCCCATGTCCACCACCTCTCCTGCCGGGTGCCTCCTGTGACGGCCTCTCGCAGCTCTGCTTTTCATTTTCACAGGCCCTAAAATGCAGTTTTGGGAGAGGGAAAGCAAGAAAGCCCCTTCTCCAAACTTGTCTCCGGCGGAGCAGGATGCAGCCCTGAGTCCCAGCAGGTGCCGATGCGGTGACCCCGCTCCGCGGGCACACCTCCACCAGGCTCGGTGGAGACGTCTTGCTTGGCAGAAGAGGAGCACAAGCCATCACAACGGCATCCGTGCAAGCGTGCTGGTGTCAGCAGGAATACGCTTGGCTCGTAGCTTAGAAACACCAAGCAGATGGTAGGAATCGCCTTAAAGGCCCTTGCAGAAAAAAATGCCCCGTCAACACGAAGCGCTGCTCGAGGCAGAGCACCCATGGAGGCCAGCTCTGCATGGAGGCATACGAAGGGGAGCCCGGTCATCTGCCTGTGCTCCTGCGAACAGCGGGAGCCCAATGCTGGCACAGCTCCTGGCTCCCCATTGCTCTCCCTAGACACCAGCATCCCTCATCGGCTTCTGGTGGCCACTTGTGGCCAAGTGCCAAAAGGCGACATGTATGAAGCATTTGCCAGTGGCCCCCCGTGTCCCGTCCGTGGCCTCTCCACCTTCAGGAGAAGGGCGAACCCTCCCTTTGCAGTGCGTGTTTCTCTTAATACAGATTAATCCCCTACCGAATCCCAGCTTAAGTGGAGCCCAGCTGCTTATCCTTGCCTGGTGCAATCACAAACACTCACAGACCTCCTGGGCCCGTGTGGGGAACACGGTGTAGGTGACCACAGCTGGGGCAGAGCTGAAACAGGTCTTCCGTGGAGGTGAGGAGGTGGGGAGGGGGCAGCTCGCTCCCAGCAAAGACACCCCAAGCCATGCAGCTCCTGAGCCGTTTGCCCCAGCCTAACTAGAGGGATCTGATGGTTAAAGAAACACCCTCCGTATGGACCCGACCCAAAGGCACCAGGTCCTTTTCTCCACTTTAAAATAATAATCCTAAAAAGGAGGAATGTTCATCAGTGCAGAGAAACTGTGCAGCAAAAAACAAGCCTAGGGCACGTGCCTCCTCTGGGAGCTTTGGTCCCCCAACAAGACAGGTCCCTGGAGCCCCTCCTGCGGCTGAGCTCACGGGGAAGGTGCTGGCATTGGTCCTACGCCACGTTTCAGCCATGCACCCACGGGGCTGTCATCACACCCGTGGTCCAGACCGCCGGAGCAGAGGTCTGGAGCGAGGACACCCAGGAGCTCCTTGCAGCTCAGCCCTGGGGACTACGCACAGCTTCTTCCCACCGACACCTACCCATGTCCTGGCTGCTAGGTTATTTGTCATCTCAAAAAGAAATGTTCCAGTGGGTGTTCCCACCACCGGAGCCGACTTGGAGGGTGATCCCGCAAAGGATGTCGGAGAGCGGCCAGCGCTGCCGTCCCTGCCTTGCCTGTCACAGCCCAGCAGCATCAAGGACAACACCAGAGTCTCGTCATGCATTTCACTGGCTACGAGCAGCGGAGAGAAAGCTTTGCTACGGGAGCGGGGTATCGGAGCTGACGGAAGGTAGCCTTTGCAGGCTCCTAGGAGGACAGGGTTGCGGTGCTGCCTCCCGTTTTAGGAGGCCATCGTTTGAGCTGTGCTGGGAAAACGTGCCGTGAAGGGGACCGAGCTCCAGCCCCAGCCGGCAGCAGGTCTCACAGGCACTGCTGGTGCAAGGGACACACACCAGACACCGGCAGCACACGGGGCAAGGCACCCTGCCCGCTCAGACCCATCGTCACCTCCACCCACTGATGCTGGGTAACCGGCACGTGAGCCTGGCGCTGGCTCTGCCTCCGGCTCAGAGCTCAACACCGCTTCTCCTGGCCTTGGCAGAAAGGGGGAAAACAGCAAGGAAGGAAGAGTTCAGTGAATGGAGACAGTGAAGGATGGAGCTGAGTAGAGCCCAAACGATGGGGCTGGGAAAGACAGAAGCAGGAACCAGCAGCAGTTAACATAAGACGGTGTCCTGTCTTTGCCAGGATGGGAGCCCTTCTGCTTCAGACAGCTCAGGTTGCCCTACAGTGAGGGGAGGAGTGATAGCTGAGGAGGTGACTTCCATCATCTTTCCACCAAAAGGCCTGGTTTTAAATGAAAGCAGACTTTCAGAGTCACCTACAAAAGCACTGGGAACTCAAAGGCCAGCTGGTTATGGTGGTGTGTTCACACGCCAAACTGCCCGACATGTCTCCAGGTCCAACTATGCAACCTGTGCTCGTGCAAATCCCTTCTAGATCATGAAAACCTCCAAGGCTCACCTCCAAAAGTCTTAGCTCAGCACTTAAGCGTGTAGCCCAGAATTAACAACGAAGTCTCTTGAGCCCCGAGGAAAATGGTCAACAGAAAGAGGCAGCTGACTCCAGCCTTTTGCTACTTTGGGCATTGAAGACGCGAGCTCTGCTCAGGCTTTCTGCGACCTTTGTCAAGTCATTTAATCTCTGTCTGTCCCAGCTGGCTTCACACAAGAGAGAACAACTCCCCTCTTGCAGAGAGCGCTGTAAGGTGCAACAGACAGAGAACAAGTCGAGATGAGAAGAGCAGCACCAATAAGGTTTTTTATTATAGAAGTTGACCCTAACAGTTAGAAAAACAATAAACAAGCCAAATCTGCAGTGTGTCAACCAGGAGATTTCACTTAATGTTTCCCTCTCCATAAAGCTTAGAAAAACACAATATCATCTCAAAAGTATCACAAAAGACTACCTTGGCTTTGTCTTGCCTTATTCTGCCCTCCTTCCTTTTAATGCTGAAATCTGTACTTTTTTGAAAAACAAAAACATCTGATAAAACATGCCCCCCAGACAGGTACAAAACCACCGCAGATAGAACAGAAAAATCCAGCAACAGGCTCCTGTGACGAAGGACTGATGTCAGAGACCCGAAGGATGCTCTGGCCGGCTCCACCGGTGAGACCCTAATCATACCAGAAGGCTTCTGGCTTAGGTTGAGACAATGCAATTGCTTTTTAATTTGCAAACTGTGCATATTTTCCTGATGATGTTTATGCCGAGCTACAGATCGGTGCTCTGCCATTGACCAGATAATTGCCGAAGAGTTAGCTCCTGTCTAGGGTACTTTAACCTTGCTGTTTATATTCAGCAGCACAATGGTTTGAAGTCCAACTCAGAAGCACTTGAGGGTAATAAACTGGGAGAGGGGAGGGGGAGGGCTATGCTATACTGTTATGATTCTGCAAAGGTTTCTGTTTTCTTTCTTGTTATCCTAATAACCCTTTTTATAGAGCACGTTGTTGGCAAAGACCTCTGCTGAGGCAGCCGGTTCTGTGTAGGCACAAGACAATTTGCAAAAGCAATAAACTGACATTCAGCTGAAAAAGCCTGCTAGAAAGATGAGCCATCAGCAAATCCCCCTACACATGCATGGCCTTAAAGACACACTGGGTTTATATTGCAGTGAAAAAAAATAATAAAACAAACCCAAAACAAACAGGCAGTGTACCGCAGCGCCCCGACCACACCGGCACGCCGCAGGGGCAGACACTAGCTCTGCTCCTGGGTAGCTGGAGGCACGGTGGCCCGGGAGGTGCCCGGGGGTCACCGACCACAGGCACCCGCTTCGTGGGATCTCCTTTGGAAACTGCTAATGAACCTGCCTGAAGACAGGTCGGCTGATTGCCTCTGCATCCGCTGGCAGGGTGATTTTCCAGAATCAGCTTCCTTGGTGGTTAGAAACCTTCAGGTTTGCAGCCCAGAGCTATCCACTGGAAATTTCTCATTTATTCCAGGGCTGATGCTGTACGTGAACTTGAACAACCTTTCCCCCTCTGCACATCTACCCCCTTGCTGTATTTACAAGAACAACTATATTTCCCCCCAACCTTTGGGCTCCAACCCGCGCTCACAGGCAGATGCCCCAGGTGAAGTGGGGACAGGTCGCCCTGTTACCCTCCACCTCTCACCTCCCTGGAAGCTGCCAGCCCATTGCAGGGATGGCTGAGGTGGACAGGTAGCTGCTCCCAGGCTGCCGGGGTTCCCAGGGCAGCACACTGCAAATACAGCTGCTGATCACAGGTTTACACCGCAAGCCAGAGTTCACCAGAGCCCCACGGAATGGCATTTTGGCTCCCCGTCTCGCTGTGTGGGGCTCCCCTACCAGCTCTCCTAGATCCTGTGTGCTTCTTCCACGAGAACATCCTGTGAACAGTTCATGGTCACCCTACAACCAACAATCACAGCTCAGAATCTCCAACCGATCAATCCCCCATTTGCAGAAGAAGCTCTCGTGCTCATCTGTGTGCTGCGTTATCCTTCTGCACTGCGTCATCCTTCCAACCCAGCCTCTTTGTGTTTGCCCAGTCCTCAAGGTCACGGGGCTCCTTGGTGACAGCCTGACCCTCCTCTACCAGCATAATGCAAGTGGCACCCCAATAGATTTGACTATTACATTCCCTTTTGCGTCCAGGTCATTAAGAAAAAATAAGATTAATTTGGAAACTGGAGAACTGCACCAGTAACATCCTTCAACCCTAACAGTTACACGCACCCTGGTCCTTTCTGTAAGGACCTCATTGGTTTCAGAGTAGGCAAGCACAAAATTTAGCTTTGAAGGGTCTCTGGCTAGCCAAGGACACAGGCTCCAAAGAATAAGTCATCAGCTGAGGTGTAAAGAAGAGCAAAATTTATTGCATTCAGAGCCAGGCTGGCTGGAGAAATCAAGCCTGAGAAAATAGAGATATATTACCAGGGCAAAGCCTACCGCCGAGTCTTAAGCCTATACTTTTGCAGACGGCTAATCCTGCTAACATTAAAACAGGAGCTGAGGGTTTTTAATGGCAGAGCTATTTATGGAGAGCTCATCTAACTCTTCATCATCTCCCTAAGATCCTGGTGGAGGAAAGAGCCTCATAACTCAGAGGCCTGCTGGACACGAAAGGCAAACAGATGTCAATGTGAGCGGGGAGAAGACACGGGGAGGATCTGGTGGCACATCTGATAGCCCTGCCGATGGCCCTGCTCGCTCGGAGGAAGCAGGCTCGGCACGCAGCGCACAGCAACGCTGCTCTTGCTTTGGTGATACCATTTGCAACCCGTGCAGCTCAAACAGCTCGTCGTGCTGTCACCTCCCCTCTCCAGGCCTCTACCGAGCTCCATCCCACCCAACATCACCGGGGGGACCTCGTACCGCACCTACTGCACGTCTCCCCAGGAACCGTTTCCAGTAATCGCAGACCTTCAGGGGCACCCGGCCAAGTCAGGCCACAAGCACAGGGCCACCCTGCAGCTGGAAATTCTCGCTGTCTTTGCAGTGTGGCACCCACCCCTGCTGCTGGGGTGGGCACCGGTGGCCCAGTTGTGCCTGTGCCCGGTGGCCACGGGAGACTGGTTGTTAATCAGGAAGAGAGCAGAGGAGGAGAAGCTGGAGAGCAGGTGGAGAGAGCGGGAGCAGCAGCTTGCTGCTCGCTGGAGTCCTGGCAGCCCTGCTCGGCGCTTTGTCAATGCTGCCTCTGCTTAATCTTCTTTTCAGAAGAGCATCTTGTTTAAATGGGATGATTCTTATTAAGATCATTAGCTCCTCCAGTGAGAGTTGACCTGACCTGACTTCCCGTTACCCTGCTCTCTGCAGCCCCCTTCTACCGAGTCCACGTTCCCCTTCATCCCACGCTGCTCCGTCCTTCTCACGTGCTCCATCGCCACTGACTCAAAGCTGCCCAAGTCCTTACCTTACCCAGCTCCATTCCCTCGCTCCACAGGGATCCGGCATGACCTGCTACCCACTTAAATCCCTTTTTGGGCTCCCCACTTCTTCCTCTCGCTTTCCTCCTGCCCGTCACCTTCCCGGGATACCACCCTGCCAGGCCCAAGGGAGGTCCCACCCCAGGGAGGATGAGCAGGGACAGATGCAAGACATGGGTACCGCTGGTGTGGTCAGGAGGACGCAGCTCAGACACCCCATTTCTCCCCAGCATCCTTCAGCCTGTCGACCCCAAGTGCCCCAGCAGAGCCCAACTCCCCAGCCTGCTGCCTTTCCACCTCAGGGCAAGCTTTTTGCCGTCACCCCCCAAAAACCCTCTGCTACTGAAGGAAGTCCATCGCATCCCCGCTCAGGTAAGCAAGGGGGTTTGCTGCTCCAGCTGTTGTCCAGCTACCAGCAAAGTCTTTATTTCGATCACCAGCCGCAAGAAAAGAGAGAAACCAAATCCCTTCTTACACTGGCACATTTGCACTCTCTCTCCCCACTCACTTCTCAAAATAAGGGCATCTTTCTGGAGCAAAAACTTCAGGGGATGGGGAGGGTTGAGGTTTTTTTTACATGTTTCACATCCCTTTTATTTAAAAAACGCTTTATGCAGCTGTCAGAAACCAAAATGAGAATTTTGTGGGTTTTTTTTTTTTTTTATCCGTCTTTGAAATAAGGATGCTATGTGGGATCAATTTTTTATGGCAGTAAAGTAAAGGGGGAAAATAGCAGCAATTTTCTCTTTTGAACATGGCCTATTTAATGGCATGGATGTCACCGTGCAGCTTTATCCAGAGAGAGGGAGAAAAAGCCACAAAATGGTACTGTGGTCAATCAAAGACTTCTACACTACAATCTGCTTCTCCATCTCTCCTATAGCCAGCTGAGATTTCCATCACTTCTCCTCTTAGCCTTTCTTCCCGTCTCTCCCCTCTCCGCAGCCCTGACAGAAGTTAAAATAAAGCACTAAGTGCCCAGATCCAATGGCCCCTCTGCGGAAAACACCGGCACACCAGGCACAGCCCCTCCTCAGGAATCACAGACCGATGCAGCATGTCGGAAACGTGCTGGCAGCACGCAGGCAGCTGGGGAAATGCTGCTGCTCCAGCAAGTGTTTCGGTCCCCGTGGTACCACGCGAGCAAGGAAATCCATTTCACTATGGCGCTAACAAACCCACGCCAGCGATGCTTAATCCCACAGCTCTCCCGAGGACCGGGCAGATATTGCTGTCCTCCCTTCTGCGAGGGCAGAGCAGAGGTGCTCACCTCGTGGCCTTTCTCCCGTGGGAGCTGCAACCCCTGCAGCCTTATCTCCCGTGCCCATCACCGGGCTCCGTGCAGCGGCGTGCACTCGCTGCCTTTTCCCTGCCTCTTCTTGCTCTTTCTTTAGGGCAAGCAGCCTTGACGACGCCTACTGCCCTACTGCCCAGCACGGCTCTGCTGGGACAAAGCGGGACACGAGCCCTGCGCGGACACACGCACGTTTCAAACCGCAGCCCCGGAGGTGCTGCCGGCAGCATCCCACCCCCAGGCATCTGGTGTAACAGGCAGCTCCGCTCCATCCCTCAGCCTCCTGCAGTGACCCCGCTGCAGGCGAGGTGCCATCCTTGCCGTGTCTTCCCGTGGAGCAGGGGGCTCAGTCCCCATCCGCCGAGGGCCAGGCAGGAGGGAGGTCCCACCCCGCGGAAGTCGAGCAGGGATAGAGGCAAGACATGGGTACCACTGGTGCGGACGGGAGGACACGGCCGTTACACCTCCCCCTCCCACTGACACAAGCCTGTCCCAGTTGGCCCCGGGGACGGTCTGGGGAGGAGGTGACCCATACGTACCGGTGCTGCTGGCACAAGAAACTGTCCCAGGGAGTTTGGGGCGAGCTGGCAGTTGCAGGAGCCCTGCCTACACCAAAACACCCAGCAGCGCTCAGACACCAGCAGCGGGGAGGCTATGGGCAGCAGAGCCGGAGGAAGCCTGGCTGGGCACAGCAGTGTGCCGGCATCTCGGCTCGGCCTTCGTCCCCCGTGGTGGCGGAGGGAGCTGGGACAGGGGACGAAGGACAAAGCCGCCTGCAGAAAGCCCTGCCAGGTCCTGGCCTCTGACACCCTCCTGCACGACCCCACAGCAGCACGCAAGGCAAAGGGGGCTGCAAGGCTCGCCCGGCTCCATCCACGCCGCCAGCTGGGCAACTGGCAGGACTGGGCAGGCTGCGGCCCTACCTCCCTCTGCTGCGGACGGACAGAGGGCACGGACTCACGGCGCGTGCTGGGATGAGCAGCCCGACCCTGGGCACCACCTGCCCACAGCAAAACCATCTCCTGCCTGCGGCGGGGCAGGCACCAGTGCCCCAGAGCAGCAATAGCTGAGGCTCCAGGACCGGGCTGGGAGGAGACTGGCAGAGACAAGATTTATTTCAAGCTCCGTCGGCTTGTTTAGGTCCCATTTTTAGGATACTTTGGTTTTTTGCAAAGAATCTTACACAAAACCTTATATGGACAAAAACACATGCAGGATTGCATTTCTTCTCAAGTTCACTTAAAACCACAACGTGTTTCAGTCCCCTCCTGTGCAGAGGCCCACGCACAAGCATGTCTGGCTCCAGCCAGCAGCGTGGAGTACCAGCCAGGATCCAGCCCATAAAGGCCAGGCACAACCAGTATTGGGAAGGAGCAGGAATGCCCCTTGTTTTGATTATTTCAGCCTTAATTAGACACACATTGGAGGCTCAGAGCCAAGTTTCAGATTCCAGCTTCCCTGAGGCTTGGGACCGCTGGGGTCTGGGGTTTGGTTTCGGAGCCAGAGGCGGTTTAATTCTAATAATTAACAACACGGGGAGGGACTTTACCCTGGCCCGGACTAATCCCTACTGTAATTAGCTGCAAACAGGGAGGATGCACAGAGCTCTAGCTTTGAACACACCAGACCTTCAAATGTCAAACATCTCCATGTCCCACGTACTGCTCTTGATGGTAGGACTGGGACACAGGGACACTGGGACAGCAGCTGCAGAGGTGCCAGGTCCTCCCAGGGACCCCAGCCCTCGTTCTTCCCAGGCACAGCCGCAGTGGTGACTTCCACCGGAGAGCTGAGCCCTGGGTGACAATGCTGCCACACACAGCAAGGGAACTCCATGCTTTTTGTATCGGTCACCATCAGCTTCATTGGACCCACAGGGACACCAAGCACAGAGGGGGAAAGTCATTTGCCTGAGCCCAGACAGCAAGTCAAAGGTAGAATTAAGAGACTGTAGCCAGACCCCACTTGACACATGAATCCCACACCCAGAACAGGCACTGCATTGTGTTAAGGGTTCAAAAAATAAAAATACCAGAGAGGGAAGCAAGGGAACAAAGGGAAAAGTCCCTGTGGGAAGGCAAAGCATGGTCTGAAGGACAGATGCAGCCCAGCTCCTTCCAGGTGCTTCCACCAAAACTCCAGGACGGGGATGGGGAAGTGATGAAGCTCCCTCCGAGAAGCAGGATCGGGGCAGCGCAGCCCGCCTAACTACGCTCCCGGACAAACGCCATCTGGGGCTAGAGCAGGGGTGGGCACTCCACACTGCCCGCTCTCCCCGGCTCGGGCGCAGGGCAGCCTGCTGCTCTCCTGCTGCCCGGGCTGCCTCCACCACCCTGTGCTCTCCGCAGGGACCCAAATCCCACCGGCAGCACGGCGAGCACCCCCGCAGAGCGAACCCGAGGCGGCCGGGGCCGCCTTGCTCTGCCCTTGCCGCGCTCCGCTCTGCGAAAGGCTTCTCCTTCCCCAAGGGCACAGGAAGGACACGGGGGCTGCCGGGCTCTCACCGGGCAGCGGAGCGGGATGTGAGGGGTGTCAGGGCAGTCGCAGAGAAAGGGGCTGCTCCTGGGAGAGGCTCCAGGAGCGGGTGGGCAAGCAAGGCTCCAAAAACGCATGTGCTTCCCGGGTGCGATCCCTGCTGCTGCCCGCGGGACCCCTGGGCACAGCTCCCACCCCGGGAGCGGCCGTGCAGCCCCGGGCCTCCGTTTCCCCACGCCGGGGCATGTCGGGCACTGCAGACGGCGAAGCTGAGGGTCCCAACAGCGCTCGGTACCCTCCAAACGAAGGGCAAAGAGACAGCTCTGATGCAGGGAGGAGTACAACCCAGTGACGCCTCCGACAGGGGAAGGAGCTCCAGCAAGTTGCTGCTACTGCTGCTGCTACCGGAGCCGCTCGCGGAGTTTTCCATCCCAAATCCTCATCTAAACCAGCTCCGGCGCCGTCTGCACGGCCCAGCTAGCAGAGCAAACGGGCTGCGTGCCCCGACGCCGGCGGAGGGCCGCGGGAGCTGGAGCGGTCTCGCCCAGAGCCCGCCACGCTGACGTTTGCCAACGCTGTTTACAGAGGCGAGCGCTCACCTCCGTCTGCGGCTCTGCTCCGCTTCGGGAGCATGGGCTTGCAAATAATTTATGTTAACTGGCTCGTGGCTCCCGTTAAATGCTTTTGTGCATCTTAAACCTTCCTCCCGGAGCCAGCCGGAGCACGTGGGGAGGACCGAAGGGGAGCAGCGCTCTCGCAGACTTACTGCCACGAGCCGAAGCGCCGCGGCTACACCAACAGCACAGGCGTGTGCCAAGCCGTTCGCTGCGGGGTGAGCGGGGCGCGCGGGGCAGGGGGAAGGCAGACGGCTACGGGAGCAGCACAGCGGGCAGCAGGGCAGGAGCGAAACCGGCCGAGGGGACGGGCAGCCGGGCTGCAGGAGGTGGGTGCTGCCGCTCCAGCTCGTGCTGCAGCCCCGTGGCTCCACAAGCCCGCTGCTGGCACCAAGGGCGCGGCGGGGAGGGCACCCGCACGCATCCCCAACGTGTCGTGACATAGGTGAGGTGGCTGGGGACCACAGGTCTGCTTTGAGTGTCACGGAGCTAAAACCTGCAGAAGAGGAAATGCTGCCAGGCACCTTTTACACCAGCTGCCGGGCTTTGCCCCATGGGCTAAATGCCCAACATGCCCGGAGTGCCCGACTGGTGCCGCATGTACACCGGCTCTGCCCGCAGCCGGTGCCACCCGGGAACGGGGTAGAGCAGGGCAGGGATGGGTGCTGGCACAGCGGGACTCCCCCCCCCAGCTCCTCAGGGACAGGAGCCAGGAACAGCCCCGCTGACAAACCTCGCGGGAGCCTGCCAGGACGCAGCGCCGAGGCCAGGCTGGCGGCTGCGGTCAGAAGCCATTAGCAGGAAGGCAACGGTGTCCGTCACCCCAGGCCCTCGGGTGCTGGCGGCTCCTGCTACCTACCGAGAGCTGCATCCTGCTCCTCCCACAGCACTGAGCCTTCGAAGCAATTAGCAATTCCGAACTACAAAACATTGTCCCGGTGGGATAATAAACTCCAACATCTGTCAGAAGAGCTAGCGCCTATCAAATTGCCAAGAGAAACGTTTTTCTTCTCATTCAATTCACAGCTAAATTGAAAACAACCCCAGAAAGTATCCAGTGGCACCGGCTCACCATCCATCTCTGCGAGCGCGCAAGCTGTTCGCCATTGCAGGAAAAGCATCCTGGCCATGCAGTGATCACTCACTCAAATTAACAAATCATTTTATTTAGATATGAAAAGAAGCCATAATTGACTGATGGTACGCTCCCATATGGCACTGTACACTGGAGAAGAAGTAAAATACTCAATGCATTCTCCCCCTTGGAGCATGCACTTGTTGCAGCTCGGGGAGAGGAGTGAGCCAGGGGAAGCGGCTGCAGGGGGCCGGGCTGTCGATGCGGGGGGCCATGGATGCCCGGCCCCTCTGCACCAAAATCACTGCCAAAGCACAGAGGAATGTGATGGTTTCCTGCCCTTCCAGCCCAGCAGCAAGGTCCACCCAGGACAAGCTGCAGCACTATAGGGGGAACCCTTAATATAGCACAGCACCAGGGAAAAAAAGGAAGGCACCCTTATTTTATAGATGGGGAAGCCAAAACTCATGCATGGGAATTAAGCGGGTCTACAGCACCTCTGCAGGTGCTGCTCCAGCAGCGTTTGGCATGGGAGCCAAGGGATGGCCCCTGCCCTGTCCCCTCACGCTGTCTAAGGATGAAGCAGGCAGCCTGCCCGAGCACTGGTGGTCTCCCAGGGTCCACGCAGGGACGTTTACAGATGGGATGGGATCGCAGCCACTTAAGTCCTGACTGTGCCTCCTAAGGGGCACTTCAACACATGATGTAGAAATTGTGGTGGGGGAACGAGCTCCGACCTGCTCTAAAACCAAACCTTCCTTCCGACAGTGACCTGGGAGCTATCTGCTTGAACAGGCAATGGAGGAGATCATGCCAACAAGATGCACAGAGCTGGACAACACTCCCATTTCATCTCAGTCAATTCAGGGCATCAATACGAAAGGCCACATTTGGGGGAGTTAGAGTAACACGGTCTCAGGGATGCTTACTGAAAACAAAAGTCACTGCATTCCCAGTGCGACGTTTCCTAGTCTGCTTCCCACTTCACTGGGAAAAACCACCTGCACACATCAAGAGTGAAATGGCAGAGTGGGGTGCTCTGAACAGACCCCCCTGGGGAAGTACCCCAGAAAAGCCCAGTGTCCCGACGAGCTGCAGGGTGGCCGCTGCTGGTCAGCTGGGGATGGATGCCCCAGAGCAGCATGTGCTGGGGCACCCGTGTGTGGGACAGGAGAGACGGCCCCAGTGCTGCCAACATGCCCCATGATGGCCAGCACCAGACTGGCCTTTCAACGGGAGCAAAGCAAATCTTGGTGCAGTATCAATGACATTTGCCTTGTAAAGGTTGTTATATTTGAATGCTCCACTGAATAGGGAGAGACAAAGCAAAGACCTGATCTCTCTGCCATACATAGTAAGATTTGGAAAAGCTGCTTCTCTTCAAAATTGCTGCCCAGGATCCACTTCCCACCTACCCACATCAACCCCCGCAGCACATCAGGGTGTACGGTGCCTGAAATCCCCACTGCCGCCGCAGCCCCCAAGGCTCTCTGCTCCCCTGGGCACGGGCTGTATTTGCAGCACAGGGAACAAAGAGCTGCCAAAACCCAAAAAGCAAGTGGTGAAGCCGGCAACAATCCCTGCAGGATTCCGCAGGCCAAGGAGGCGTCTCACCTTCCTGCTCTGCAACATGCCAAAAGCCGCAAGTATCATTATAGCTCAAACATAATGCAACACTTGCACACAGAGTCCTCCAAACTGATCTGAGAGATGGTTTCCTGACAATATGTCCGAATTAGAAAGAAACAGCAAAGAGAAGCCGATTGAGAGCCGGCCACCTTTATTCATGTTGTCAGCAACAGTTTTGCCAACCATGCACAATGCCGGGTGAGATTTCTCTCCCTCTCCAAAATGTCAAAATCGTTCTGACTGTGCGGTTGGAAGCATTCCATCAACGGAGGAGAGCTGCCTCCGGTGCCTGCCAGCCCGGCCAGCCCCGGCACAGCGGCGGGCAGCGCAGCCTGCCCTGACCCCGCAGCTACGCAGCACCGGGGACGGAGACGGGCAGAGCGGGCGCGAGATGCTGGCTGCGTCCCTCTGCATCCCTCTCCCTCCCTGTGATCCACAGGGACGGCTGGTTTCCAAACAGAGGAAGGACACAAGAAGGGGAATCCTTTTGAACTCTCCAGAGAGGAGGGAGGGGAAAAGTCACAGGCCAGCGAGGCCAGAAAGGTCTGAAATACTCTGCGGCTTATCGCTGCCCTCCGGCACAAGCCTCTGCCAGGCCTGGCACTCCCCCGGTGCCAAGCCACAGCCGGCTGCGGACACGCTGGGAACAGTGTGCAAAATGAGATTTTGCCTGACGGTGAAAACACCCCAGATTCTCTCGTTCGCATGGGCGACGGGGGAGCGGGGAAAGGTGGAGGGGGCGAGCACTTGGGTTTGGCTCAGTTTCCTCCTTTGAAATCCAGACAAGTTCAAGGAGGCGTGTGGTGTACAAAGCAAACGGGACGGGGACACACAGCTGAGCTGCCCCCCCCGTGCCCCGTGTGCCCAGCGGCTCCCAAGCGCCAGGCACGGCCCCTTCCCCCAGCCCTCTCCCTCACCCCCGCAGCCGCAGGGCCCGCAGGCAGCAGGCAGGGATAGGATACCCTTGCTCCTGAGGTGGCTCACAGATCATTTTAGGCTTAGCAGGCATGACAGACCTCACGCTCAAAGCCTCGCTCAGGCTCACAGCAGTCTCGAGAGCATCCCGGTGCTGCAGGATGCCGTGCGGCTGGCACCCCGCGTTACTTACTGTCGTGTTAAATAAGCACTGGGGCAAGGCTGCAGTTTTGCACGGGCTGCTCCTCCTGAGCAGCCATGAAACCGCAGGGAAGCTCACCCTCAGCGTGGCCAGGCATCTCAGGGAGCTGGGTGACATTTTGAGACCTTTGCGGTAAATAAATGAGGCAGTGAGATGATTTCCTGGAAATTATCCTGGATTTCCTCACCTCTCCTCCTTCGGCTCTGCCGCTGCCAGAGCAGCCTTTTTGTGGGGCTGGGAGCCTCCAGTAACACCAATCCAGAGAGTCTCACCCGGAGCGAGCTTCCTAGAGGAGGTTTCTGGGAGCAGGTCCTCCCCCAGCAGCGGGAGCAGGTTCAGCACAGCCGCACCGCCGCTGATCTGACCCAGCTCACAGCAGGCTAGAAAGGCCAAACAGAAAATAACCAAAAGCAAAAACCCAGCAGACAATCCTGAAAGAGACCAGCGTGGTCTCGAAAACAATCACATCATCACTGGGTCCATCTATGTGGTGCTCTCCAGCTCAAAGAGAAGGTAGGGGCTTGAGGCAGGAATTACTGGGTGAAATTCCCTGGCCTGTGTTAGGTCAGAGCTGGTGGCTGCAACTGTCCCTCCTAGCCTTCATGTCTACAAACCTCAGAGAACCAGGGAAGAGGGAGAAGCTGTTCCCCAAGTGCTGCTCCTCAAGGTTAAAGAGGGATGGAGGGATGCTGAGCAGAGGATGGACACAGCTTAGGCACATCGAGGGAGATGTCAGACAGCTTTTGCAGCAGGCTTATGGGCCAGCAGAGCACGGCGGTATGGAGAGGAAAACATAAAGAATACACATAGCTTTGTCCAGTCCCGCGATTTCTGAGGGTTCGGAGCGGAGCTGTGAGCACACCCTCATGGGTAACCCACATGGGCAACCCGTAGCCCCAGTCCCAGGTTTGCTCCGGGATGCTCTGCACACCTCTGACCACACTTCGGCATAATGGCTGCATCCTTCCAATGCTTGCTTGCCTAGAAACCCTGGAGATTAATGACCAGAATAAGGAGTCTATCTGGGAGATAAAAGCATTATGTTAAAAGCAAGACAGGAATTACGTTAGTATTAGTCACAAAACGCTGCACGCTTGGAGAGATTTTAAGTTGCGCTCCTTGTTTATTTGCTTTGCTTTCCCCCTCCCTGCACAGCTTTAGTATTCCTGTGCTCCCTGGAAGGGCAGCAGCACTGCAGCAGCAGTGACAACGTGGCCAAGCACTGAGCAGGGTGTCAGGGTCAAGGAACACCAACAGACACCAACGGAAGATGCTAACATGGTATTTCTCATTCTCCACCTCTCTCAGTGACTATCCAGCTCCTTTGTGTGAAGGTAACACCCCAACACACCTAGACGAAGCCAGGAAAACAGGAATACAAATGACCTTTTTGCCCTGAGACGCAGCCCGTGCCTTCCGGCTTTTCAGGGATGCTGGATACTGCCCTGGTCATGTGCAGAGCTCTGATTTCCATCTACAGCTCCTCGAGTGATGCCTCCTGCCCAGAGATGCCCCCTGGGAGCTCGACTCCCTCCACACCCCACCATCCTGTGATTGTAACTCTCATACTCAATCGGTACCAGGATTTTAGGGCCACCAGGCATCCTCGCCCCAGCAGGACACACAGCCATGCCAGCGTGATACCACGCTGCTGTCCCAGCCCTGCATTGGCCATGCTCAGCTCTTCAGTGCTCGGCTCCTGTGTGCTGCAGGCTACCAGCCCGCTGCTCCATTTGTGCAACACGCACAAACGTCCCCAGCAGAGCAGGGTGAAGCCACCCACAGAAGAGATGAACCAGTTTCAATCAGTCCAGTACCGTCTCCCCAAGCACAGCCACTGGGGACGCCCAAGGAAAGTCATATGGTCACACGAGCACCCACTGATGCTCCCTCATCCTCCCGACCTCCAGCATCCATGGTGCAGAGATTTAGCTCATCACTGGCAGTGCCAGCAACACTCCCAATAGTATTTTCCTCTTACAAATCTGGCTGATTACTTCTGGAAGCTTTCTAAACTCATCTGGCAGCCAGTTCCACCATTCTCCTTCCTCCTGCCATAGAGGAGCCACCGTGTGTTTGCTCTGCTCCTGACATCTATCAATTTAATTTGACGCCCCAGCAGCTGATTAGCAGAAACAAAGAAAAGTCATTTCCTACTGACCTCGCAGTGCCCACCCCTGCCTGCACAGCCCCGGGCCACGCTCCCCTGGCCACCCCTCCGCAGCTTTTGAGCACCGCTTACGCTGCCAAACCTCGTAGGGATGTCCATCGCCCTTGTAACCCTGCTCTGGCTCCCCGCTCCTCTTTGCAGCAGAGAATGAGGGCTGCGCACAGTATTTATTTCCCACGCAGACACACGGTAGATTTATGCAATAGTCCATAACTGCGCTCTGGGTTTTGTTTTTACTTTGTTTCCTAAAAATTCATTACATTCCATCTGCTTTTTTGACCGCTCCAGAGTACCAAGTCAACATTTTCATAGAAGTGTTTACCCTAACTAACAGCTCCTCACCAGCAAGAGCCAGGTCAGAGCCCGGCACTGCTTACAGATGTGAAGATCGTTTCTCCTTGCGTGCGTCACTCCACCTTTAATGACGCTGGATTTTGTCTGCTGTTTTACCGGGCAGCCATTTGGTACCTGACGCCCTTTGCAGCTCTTTGCACTTGACTCATTCTCACCACCCAGGACAAGCCAGGAGCACCAGGCACCTTTGGCGTGTTGTTCTCAGCCTCCTTTCCCAGACTACATAGGAAGACACTGAACAGCACTTATTCTACAGGGGATTCAACAGCACTGAGAAAACCTACTCCATATCTTTTAATCTCTCATTTACCCAATTATCCATCATCCCTCTTATTCCAAAACAGGTTAATTCTTTAAAAGCCTGTGCTGAGGGATTGTAGCACAGTGCTCCCAACAACCCAAGCAGGAATATTTCACCCACAGTATCCATCTCCCCCAAAAGACTTTTGCTTACAACTGCTATGCAACCCCCCCTCACCGAACCCCACCTGCGCGGGTCTGCTGACCCGCCTGTCTGCAATCGCCCTGCACAGCGGGTGGGGACATTGCTTCCCTGGTGTCCCCAACTCTGGTTCAAGGCAAAGACACCTCCACCACAGACGCACATCACCAGCAACACAGAAAATTCAGAACAGAAAGGAAGGGAGAGAGACCCTGAGTCTCCAGTAATGAGGTTTTGGGGTGCTGCCACCATGCTGCTCCAGTATTGAGGTTTTGGGGTGCTGCCACCATGCCGCAAGCATGAACCCCCCAATCCTGCAAAAAACCCTAGCTGAAAGCAAGGGGGGCGAGACAGCAACAAAGGGGGGGCACCCGCCATCCCATCCCCGCTCTGCGGCAGGTAGGGGCTGCCGGCGCCTGCGTGAGTATTTGCTGTCCTCACGTTTGCTCGTTGTTAGCAGTCTCCAAGGTGACGGTGACTTTAAGCGAAAGCAGCCATCAGGTCTCATCACGGACTCAGATGTCAGGGCAAAAAGCAGGTACTCTGTGGGAGTCAGCCCCTAAAGCCTGCGAACAAGCTGCCGGGCTCATTTCGCTGCTCGCTCTTCTATGCCAGCTAATTACTGGATTGTCAGGAACACTGATGCATGCTCCACTCACGGCAATTCAATTGTCCTCTCTGCTCCGTACTCCTTATCAATATATATGCAGCTATATTTTGCCTGAAATCTCACAGAGGTGCAAAGAGCTGCCTACAGGAGATGGATTTTGCTCCTGGCGTGCCGCGCAGGCAAACAGCGCAGCCAAGAAGCCACTGTCGGCACAAGCCACCGAGGAGCAATGCTTATATTTTGGGGGGCTGTTGCAGAGACATGAGACAAGATGGAGAAATGCACTTCAGGGAGAGCAGGGGGAGCAGGAGGAGAGCTGAAGGCAAACAGCAGAAGGCCTTGGTAAGGGGCTATTTTGAAACAGAGAAGAAAATTTGCAAAGACAGAAGAGAGAAAAACACCTTTGCAGCAGCCCGACAGGAGAGTGACTCTAGGGTGATGGCTGGGGAGACCTGGGAGAGGCACGGGAAGGGCACGGGGGGGGCAACGTCAAACACAGGCAGGTCGGGCAGGTTAAAGGGGGCACGGACACGCAGGCAGTGCCTGAAGAGAAATCGCAGTAAGAGGAGGTGGTGGCGAAAACCGTCTACGACCAGAGGTTGTGACCACGTTGTAGAGAGGGAAGGAGGCAGCAGTAACAACAGAAACAGCCAGAAGAGCGAGAAAATCAGCAACAAACGCGATTCCCCGGGCACTGGAGAAGGCACGGCAAGCTGCCGGAGAGGCAGAGGGGCTATCAGTCACGGACGGCGAGAGTCACCCTTGCGTGCCTGGAGCAGTAACCACCCCCCAGGCCCCCCTGGGAAGAGGTGGTGGCCATGCAGTGCCAGGCGACACGTCCCCAAGGGGTCCAGCACTCTGTGCCCCCCACGTGCCAGAGGAGACCCGGGGCTCAGCAGCATGGCAATGCAAACCAGGTGCTGGCAGCATCTCACCTGCTTCCCAGCCAACTTCGCCAAAGTTCCAGAGGTCTGTCACTGCAAAGATGATCAAGGCGTGCTATAAAGACACCTCTCCATAAACCAGCATGTCCGGCACACACCACTCACACCTGTGAAGTCTGGTGCTAATGTTGTCTTTAGCTGGCACTCAGGGTATTACCATGTCATCAGAGAGATCAAAATTGCCCTTAGCCACCAGAGTGCAGCACGAGGTCAGGGTCAGTACACGAACTTCACTGAAGTTCAGAGCTGAATGTGATAAATCAACACATCTGATGTGTTTTCAGGGTGACACTTGGGCTACAGGAAAATTTTACAGCTCTCCATAAAGAGCTTGGTATTTTTAAAGTGCACAGTCACTGATTGTAGCGTCATGGTTTGTAGCATGCCAAGTGCATCCCATAAGAACATAAAACCAGAGCTTCTCGTTTTGCATAATTCTTCCCAGAACTCAAACGCCTGGAAAGTCTTTACATGAAATACATATGAACCAGGAGCAAAAAGTCACCTAAGAAACATTTTTAATTTATGAACTGTCAGACAAAAATGTCTCAGAATTAAAAGATAAGGGGGTTTAGAAGATAAAGGGCTCTGCATCTGACACCCTCTGCAGCCTGGAAGTATCCATGTGATTCCTTTCTGAAATACAGATTTTCCCACTGCGCCAGAATGCGGGAGCGATGGGTTGGGAGGCACAGACAGATGTGATCCAAGCCAGAAGACAGATGTGCTCCCAGACAGAAGTATGGCAGGAGTTTACAACTGCAGTACTTACTTAAAAGGCAGCAATGCATTATCCCTTGAGGGGAAAAAAGAATTTAAATAGTTTAAGAAAAGAAAACAGGATGATTAATTAAACTTGCTATTTCTAGACAGGACTTGCCAGAGCAGATGCGCTCTGGTCCTTCCCTGGGGATGGTTTACAAATGCGGAGCCCTGTGGCTCTTCATTCCCCAAAGCTTCAAGTTATTACCGACGAAGACAATGGCTGTATGTTCACTTTTATTTTAAGTTGTTGATTAGCGGGTGGCTCTGTGTGGAAGGGCCCTGCACCACCTGGCAGAGACGACCACCCAGACCCGTCTCCAGTGCTAGGTCAGCAGCCACCTTCATTTCAACTGAGGGCAGCACAGGAGCCTCTTGGATCCGGCACAAGAGAGGCTCTTGTGGAGCAGGAGAAGTTTGGAAGGCGTTTCAGGGAGGAACAATCCCTCTCCTGGATTTAGGGGGTGAAGGCAGCACTGGCTGGCACCCAGCCCTGTGCCGGAGAGGAAGGTCAGCGTGGAACAACTTTGCTCTCCATCCTCGCCGCGGAGCCGTATAAGGAAACGGCATCAGGGCTTTAATGGGCAGCAACCACAGTGGGAACAAAACCAGCAAGGTAAAAATCTATTAAAAAACCCAAACCAAGAAAAAAACCCCAGCACATGTTTCCTGCTCCACCCTTCCTGGCCTCCCGTGATGACAGGAACGTGGTCCTTCGGAGGTGGTACACGCGGCAGCAGTTACAAACCCATACTGTACAAATTGTCACTTAAGTGGGATTACTGCTGCCTCCTCCGGCAGCTTCTTTGCTCCCCTCTCTCCCTCACCCTCCCTCTGCTCCAAAAGTGAGGGGGGAGAATGACAGATGCAATATTTTACAAAATGAGATAATTATATAGCAGCCACATGGGGAGATTAGATTAGCAAGAGATTTCAATGCAAGGATATTTAATAAGAATGAGACACAGGTACATGGAAATGCAGACAGCAAAAGGTCATCATCATCATCACCACGTTGAGATTATGAAACAAAACGCTTGTGACCTACACGGGCTTTGATACTCACTGCAGTAATTCTATTGTTATTGCAACACAAATAGGATTATTCTGAACAGGAGCTGTATAGCTGCACGCAGCCAAGAAGAATTAAAAAATAACACTACAGTGACTACAGCAACGTAATTCAGATACAGGGCAGAAACTCTGTCCTATTTCCAGCCCGCCCTGCCGCCCCGTAAGATTTGCGTGCTGCGTTCCCGCGCCAAGCAGCACCAGAAGAGCCGAGAGCTGGGGACCGAAGCCCTGTTTGCTGGCCGTACCGCGGCGCAGTCCCTCGCTGCGGCAGGAGACGGGCAGCCCCCCCTCACCTCTGCCGCACACCCCGCTTTCTGTGCCGGGCCAGAGCACCCCCAGCGGGAGACGCGCTCTGCCACCCGCGCGGCGAGGCCTCGCGCAGGCAAGGCCTTCGCTCGTCAGCGTCTCGGCCTTTGTTAGACTAACGCAAATCCATCCTTATGGATTACCGTCTTACGTCTGTTGAAAAATTCCCTCCGTGTTATCTTAAACGCGAGGGGGAAGCAGGGAGGGGGTCGGACGAGTCACTCCCAGCAGCGTGGCGGAGCTGACATGACAGCCAAACTGCTCAGAGGGATCTGATACAGACACAGAGATATATCACACAGATGAAGCGATAATTTCACAGTGATTAAGCCACACTCTGTAGGAGCCTTCATTAAAGTCTGCTGGGGAGAAGCAGCAAGCCCTCTTTATTTATTTTTTTTTTCCTTAAGACAGCAGATACCAACTCTCCAAGCACATTCCTAGATTTATTTTAAAGCGGGCCCTTCCCCACAGGAACATCTCAGGCTCTTTGCCAGTCTCCGGCTGTCCTCAAACCGCAAGTCCCGGCCCGCCAAAAGATGCTGTGAGCTGGGTAAGCCCGCGAGGGCAGGGCCCTGCTGGGGAGCCGGGCCCAGCTCCACAGAACCCCCCCTCTGAGCCACCGGCACCGCCGGGAGAGCCGAGTCCGGAGCCAGACGCCGAACCTCAGACCGAGGTACAGCACTCAGACCACCTGATTCCATTTGCCTTGCTGCGGGTCCCCAGGCATGAAACCTCATTATCCGCCCGCAGCTCCGTCTTACTGGCCGCACCGTACTGTCCTGGCTATCAAAGACCAACCCTCAGCCGCTGCTTAAAACCAGGCAGAAACAACCCTCCCGCGCCAGGCTGCCGCTCACCAGTGCTGTCTCAGCAAGCCTCGCCCTGGGAAAATGTCCTTGTTTGATCGACACCGCAGAAACACCCATTGCAACATGTTTTAAACAAAAACATCTGCCCTTGCTTGTACAGCACGCCTCGGAGAGACGAGCCCGAGTCTCCCTCCCCTGGACCAGCGCAGAGCGCAGGGCTGGCCCTGCCACCGGGCCACCCGCTCCCAGTTCCCCCAGCACAGCAGCAAGCGCAGGACCTGGGGCGACAGCCTGTGGCACGGGGAACCGGCTTCTCCCGCTAAATTCAGTAGCTCCTTGCAGGACCGAACGAGCAGCTCCGTGCCATGTCCCAAGGAGGCTGGAGATGGGCAAGCGGGGCAGGTCCCAGACCTGGGCAGGGCGATGGACACTGCCTCGCTCGTGTCCGTGGGAGAAGAGGATAAATCCTCCTCCGGTGGGACAGAAGGACAAGTGACGGCGGCCCTGCTGCCCGCGAGGAGGTGGCTGGGTCGGAGCGGCCCCCAGAAATCACGCGGCCCCGTGTGCTCGTACGGGAGCGGTGGCGGTGCACGCACCTCCGTGCCGGCACAGCGGGATGGGCTCGCATTTTCCCACCTCCCCATCCAGGGGCCGAGCAGTCCGGCATTAAGGGCATCCCGCCGGCCAGTCAGGGCACGGCTGCGGGAAGCAGGCTGGCACTCGGCCCACGAGATCGAACTCATCTTCTCTTCCCAGGGCAGGGACAGACAGGCTTCACGTGCAGGCGCTGCCCTCCTCCGCGTCGGCTCATCCTTCAGCGCGGCTGGCAGCAAGAAAGCCACCAGGGCAGGCAGGGAGCTCCGAGCAGGCGGGATGAATACGAGATCTTACAATTACATCCCGAGAAATCAGAGACCCAAAATACGGACGCACGGTTAAATGCAGGCACGTTCGTCTTCTACAAGACAAATTGCTTTCAATAATCTGGAATTATTTCTCTCGGGCTTTTTAAAGACTTCTCAAACGTATTAGGACAGCCAGGAGCACAGATGAACTATTTAGCTTCCTTGATAGGAAAATATTCTCTTCACACAGTCGGTACGACTGACGAGAAACCCAGTGGGGAAATCTGTGCCATCTTCACATGGAGATGCGTAGAAATGATTAATCTAAAGTTAACTATGATTTATCGTCCTATCCCAGGCAAAAGGCCCCAAACCTAGATAACACAGCTGTGTCCAAAACTAACCCATGGAGTGAAACAGCTTCCTAAAAACGATTGCACCTTTACCAGCTCTGCCCATCACCAAGGACCAAATCCTGGCAGGATGTTAATTCATTGCTCTCCTCTTGTCCCCCCAGGTGACTCATCTAATCCCCCTGGACATTGTCCCTCTTCTTCCACAGGGGAAAGCAACCCCCCCCCTCTCGCAGCGCTCCTGTGCCTTCTCTGCTGCAGGATCTGCATCTGCAGTTCGGGTGGGGCTTTCTATTTGATACCTCATCACAACTTTATGGCTATACTTTGAAATTTTGTCATTTTTTTCCTTTTTAAGCTGTTAAAAGGCTGAAATTTGGGATTTGGATGGTTTCATCTGAACATCTCTGTAAGCCATTAAAAACCAAAACCAGAATAAAACCAAGACACAGCAATGGTTTAACGAATGGTTTTGGAGAAGTTCTATCGGTTTGATTTGGATCACTTTTCTAGCCACAGGAGAGGAGCAGATGAGGCTGGAGGACAGACATCCTCCTCCAGCAGCAGAGCCGGACAGACGGACGCACCCCGGTGCAGGTGCAGCAGCGCTGGCTCCTGGTCCCCCTGCTGCGGCGAGTGTTCAAGCTCCAGTCACACGGATTTGTCACACTCTGCCAGCACTAAAATAAATGAGGAGGACCTCAGGCTGCAGGGTGATGAATGTGCAGCCGGCACGCCAAGATTTCGGTGGGTCACCATTCTGTTTAAGCTCGACACAATTATTTTAATTATTACCTGGATTTCAATTTCAATTGGCCACCTAAGGGCAGGTATTTATCTGCATGCGGTGATGCAGGAGAGCATTTCTGTGGGCACATGTAAGAGCTAACGCATACTTTTCCCCACACCAGGGATGTCAACTTCCCTTTGGCTGGAGAAGGAGCCGGGAGGTTTCCTGTGGGCCACTGGTGCCTTCTCCCACCTTGCTGGGCACCTTGGGCAGCGGAGGCTGGAGCCATGAGGTTTAACCCAAGTTCCTCTAATAAACAAATCGGCATCCCCAAATCCAGCAGCAAGAACCAATTACAGCCTGTCCTCTACAAGACAGTAAAAACCCCCGTAGCTTAAAATACCAAGGATTCTTCCATGCAACCTCCTGAAGGGGAAGAGGTTGACAAGCGCAGGATTGTACTAATCGTTGTGGCAAAACACTCGCCCGTTTGCAGGAGCGCTTTGATACTCTTACCAGATGAATGCCAGCCAGCAAAATGATTAAAAATGCTAAGGCTGGCAAAACGCAGGAAGCTTTGAAGAGCGTGTATCAGAACAGCTTCCACCGCTCTGACACCGCCTTGGGCTCTGCAAATCCATTTCCCCCTACAATTGTGTTGAAGTACTAGTTTATCTCCCTTGTTAAGTAACCTGTATCAAAATGATCAGAGGAATATTTTTTTGAAGTTTCTGGTGACCCAGTTCAAAGTAACAATGTGAAATTTATTCGTCCAAGCCAGGCACATGATGCGGGGAGATGATGCTTCTCATCTGCATAGGGGCCTATAAATATCCTTATGCAAACTGCGGCCAGGCTCTTGTTAATGCCAACACAACCTGAAAATAATGTTAAATACCGAAGGGAAAGGGAAATTCAATTACTCTCACTTGATGCAGAGCAGGAGAGTACCCTTTAGCAGTGTAGCGTTTTATGAACTGCAAGCAGCGGAGAGGTGATGGGGACGGCAGAGGGACCGCGTCTCGCTGAGCTGGGACCCGGCGCCCACGGGGCCAGCGTGCCACAGGGACCCTCCAGCTAGGATTCGCTCAGGTTTAATACTGCAGAGGTGTCAAGTAATCATCTCCAGCTTTTGAAGATAGAGAGCCTACGAGCAACCCCACGTCACTGTCCCCAGCTCATCTGAAGGCTTTGCTCCTCTCACCAGGATGCGAGCTGTGTTTGGAGCCACACCATCCCCTGCAAATTCCCCCAGGTTAACGGGAGCTGGGAGCGTGCGGCAAGGAGGGTTCACACTTGCCAACGATTCACTGTCGGTAAGAGCGGGTGTGTGTTCAGCCTCCCCCAGCACCCCTCCGAGGGTTCACAGGGTGGAATTATGGCTGTCACTGAACCATCGGTGAATGCCAACCAGCCACCAGAGCCAAGCCGAGCCCGGCCCTCCCTCCCCTCCGGAGCTGCCCTCCTGGAGCGGGCCAGGGCCAGGGCCAGGGCTGCCTGTCTTGCCGGGGCTATTACAAAGATCAGAAACCGTGATCCAATTGCAAGCACGGTGATGCCCTGCCAAATGCAGTCCCAGCACCAGAAGAAAGCCAGGCTTGCAAACTTGCAGAGCCCCACGGACGCGTACGTAAGGATACTACCATGGGCAGCACTCCAGTCTTGGACAGAGAAGATATTTCCAAGGATTTCTAGCATCTCTGAAACCAGCATCACCGAGACGCGCCCTGCATCCCCAGCGCTGCTGGTGAAGATGGGCTGCGCCACCCCAAAACCCACACGGTCCACTGAGCTCTGTAGGTGCCTCCGAACGAGGGCTGAACCCGGGTGCTACTCAAAGCGAAGGGGATCTACAACAGAGTAGGGCCAGAGTTTCCATTTCAGTGACTGGAGCTCGCCAAGAGCCAGGGCTCAGTGTTCACACTGGGCTGGCTCACGGGTGAGCGACACGGGAGCCCATCCCTTGCCCTGGCAGGTCCACAGCCACCAACAAGGCTGTTCAGTAGCAGGTTCGCCTCAGCGCATCCCAAAAGCACAGTAACTGGGATCAAATCCCCACACTGCATCCATTAACCTCCACGAGCAGTGGAGGAACAGACCCCCCTGCAGCCTTTATCACAGACCACGTCTGATATCTTCGCCACCGATACACCCTGTGCAAGCCGTCCTACTCAATTCAGGGGAATAAGTCAAAGGTACTGTCCCTTCATCCTACCTTTTAAGACAGCTTTTTATTTGCTTTTCAAGGCAGATATTATACAGTGGCACAATACAATCAGGAAAAGCAGTGGAGGAACGGCACCGGAGCCGTAACTGCTCGCGATAAGAGATGAGCGTGCAGCGCAACGAACATCTCTTTCCCATTAAACCTTTCTGAATGACTCTCATTTCCAATCTTGATGCACCCTATGGAAAAATATGATAGGTTGTTCCTCATCTCTCTAATGTACTTTAAATAGATGATGCTCCAGATGGTATTGACATTGCTAAACAAATTGTGAAATCCACATGCCAAAAATACTGTGGGTAAACATACTAAACCACCCTGTGCAACAAAAGAGGCTAAAAGAACTGCAATCATCATCAACTTTAAATGCTACTCACATCGCGGAACAGGGACTGGGCTTCAATTTTTGTTACTTTTAACAAAAATAAGATAGTACAATACTAATCAGAGATGAGGCTTGTAACATGCTGCAGCCAGGGTCCGGGGGAAGAGCCGCCAGCTGCAGAGCCTTCGACCTGTACGGCGGTGGGATGGGTGCAGCTCAGGTCAGCAAGGACAACGTCAGTGACACTTGCCGTGCTTTGTGCCTGGCTGAAAAGCTGGTGAGACTCAGTACAGCTTTTAGTCAAAAAAAAACCAAACCAAAAACCCCAAACAAACCATCTCATCAATGGAACTCATCTTTCTTGCTCCATCAGTGCTCTCTGCATGGCAACTAGGGGTGACACGGAGAGAAACAGGCTGCTGGGAGACTCGGCGCAGAACAGCACGGTCCTCCCCAACACCATTGCCCTTGCAAAAGCAGATCTTGTTAAGAAATATGGTCAACTTTAGCATAAAAGAGGGAAATTGAGTTTCAAACCAGAACAGCTGCTTGTAGTTAATTCAAGAAAGAGCCACAGTACACTCTTTGTGTTGTTAATGCTCGCAATAAAACCCTACTCGGAGTACAAGTGGCATTTGGAAAATTATTGGGAAGAACAGCACTTAGCAAAATCCTTGGGGAACCACCTCTGCAAAATCATCTCCGATGGCATTCAGACAGATGGGCAAAACAGCGACCCTCTCTCTCGGTGTCTCCAGGCACAGGTAGCACAAATAAAGCTTTGGGCAAAAACCAGTTGCCACTAAATACCTTCTCTAGCAGGGGATCGGGGCTTGTTCTTGCATGAAGAACTCCGACCTCAGGAGCAGCTGCTATTAAGCAGCTGAGCCTTTCAGAAATAAGCTCAGCTGTGTGAGCGTGCAGCAAGCGGCACGCACAACCACGTGTGCACACACGGCTGAGCACAGCAGGCGAAGGCTGCACAGCCGCCCTCGGAGCACCCTCCCAGCACGGCTCTCCAGCATGATCCTCAGCACAGTCTCACTGATACAGAAGGAGAAAAAGCGAACGAAGAATTGTTGCCACGCTTCGCCCTGATTCTTCCCCCCAAAAGCACTGCTGACTCCTATGTGAGCAATAGCGTGCATGCCACAGTCAGAAAAATAAAGCACCGGGTAGAAAACCGCCCATTTAATAATGAAAGCTGGGGTGGAGACCAAGAAACCTTTGTAGAAAACCAAAGAAAAGTGCTGAGGAGCAAAAGGACTGGAGGCCACTGGGAGGAAATCTGTTGATGGGCACAGTCCGTTTGTGCTGCTGGGGTGCCAAGAATGACACACGCTATATGTTTCTCCGGGAAGCTGTGTGCTGCTCCCCGAAACCGCTCGAGTCAGCTCCATCACTCCTGCTGCTGGGAGGGGGACACTCAGCAGAGACAACGAGGATGAGAGGCTACAACCACACCGTTTCCACATCGCTAATGGTGATTTGCATTTTAAGGGGCGGCTCCCAACCTTCGCACCAGCAGTTTCAGCCCAGCAAGGGCACTGGGATTTATGCCGTATGTTGTAGTGTGGCTCTGCTGGCATTTATTATAATTGTTACTATTAATTTGTTCTACCATAGCTGCAGAGAGAAGTGTGGAGGAGCTTCTGGAGCAGTTGCCTTGCCATAGGCTGCAGTAGGACATCCCAGGGCTGTCGGTACCCTTCTCCTGCGCTGCGCTCAGGGGACATTCAGGGGGCTGCTGGGCTTCCCCAGCAACGGGGATGATCCAAATCCAGCAGCAGCTCGCTCCCAAAACACCGCTGCTGCCCCTTCGCCTCCTGAAAGCTGGCTGCTGGCTCAGACAGATGTCACTGTGTCATTTACACTTGAGTCACAGAGGCCAGAACAATTAATGGCAGTTTATATTTCACTTTTATAAACCATGGCCATGTAGTTCTTCCCTTCAGGAGGACGCAGAGGAAGAGGCGAGCGGGGTTCAGGGCTTTGCATGGGCTGGCGTCCCCCGGACCACAGCACGGTGTTGCGGGGCTGGTGCGGTGGGGTGCAGCTCTCCAGGACCCCCAGAAAGCACGGAGGAGAGCTGCACTGCTGCACAGGCCATGTCTCGTCACCCCTTCGCACAGCACCAGCAGCAGCAGAGCTCTGGTCTCGCAAGCTTCTGGCCATGCCTATGAACTCCTGATGAAAACTCCCCCTCTCAAACCGCAGCGAAGATGTCTCTGTCCCCAGGGCAGGTTACACACAGTTTATGAATCCAGCTGGTCTTTTACCCTACACTGACAGTTAACAGCAATAAATACAGCCCCCACAATTTCCTCCCTTTTACCTTTCTGCCAAGTAAAGCCTGCTCTTTTCTGTGCCCTCACCACACAAAGTCAGGATGAAAGAGGGAAGCTCTTTAACTGGCATCCCTGAATCTCAGCATCACACTGAAAGAGCCCTCAGTAACCAGCATGACAGCACGTTCCTATACCATCACTCCTAATTTAAATGCTCTGGATCGCGGTCATTTCCATCTCTGAAATACCAACAGGCAAACACGCTTTAATTGAGGGCAGACCACACGGTATGTGCTCCCACTCCGGAGGCTTCGCTCCGAGGGGAAGGGAGAGCGCAGGTATGCAACCGGAGGTGGGGAGGGGGAGATACTCTTGTGGGGGGAGGGCTCATTAGATGGCACATTCGGGACAAGGCGGTGTTTAAGAGGTGCCCACCTGGATCCGGAGGGTCAATCAGCTTCTCATCAGGCAACACGGCTGAGCGCATTAAGGAAAGCAACACTTGGAGGTATCTGCCATTGCAGCGAGAGCCTGGATGCTTTAATCACGGTGGCTGTGCAGCAGCTGGACTTGGCTGAACACGAGAGCAAGAGGGGGAACAGAAAATGCAATTTGTGGAAAGCAACGGCCCGATGACCTTGAGGTGCACAGAAAAGGTGTGGAAAGAAGCAGAAGACATGGAGCTAGGCCAGGACCTTTCTGACTGCATGCTCTGACCAGTTTTTCCTTTTCCCTCACACCAATAGCACCATATCTTTGGGTGCAAGGGGAGGCAGGAACAGCACGGGGACATCAGATTGAGTTGTCCTCTCCCAAAACTGCAGGAAGCATCGACACCCCCAGGGAAGATCATCAGCAGCAAGCCCAGTCCAGGAGGCTGCACCTAGCACGGGGAAGGTCTGGTCTGAGAGACCTTGTGCAGCCCTGTGCAATAAATCTGCCCCACGAGACCCACTGGCCTCCAGCAACAGCTCCTCCTCACTCCCACACCTGGATCCATGGACACCCATGATCCACAGCCACCCATCATCCCTGTAAACCTGGTCATGTTTTTGGCATGAGCCGCAGCACCTTGGCAGCCACCGCTGTGCCACGCAGGTAAAAACCACCACCAAAAACGTTTCCCATCATGAGTCTGAGATCTGCTTCCTTCCTTATTCACTGCCCAGCCTTTGCTCTTGTAGCAAATTAAATTCTCGTAAAAAAAAAATAATTCTCATTAAAAAATATTAAATTATTGTAAAAAAAAAAATTAAATTCCCACACTGCCATTTCCTCTACGTTTGTTTCTGTACTGTTCAGCCCAACCAGCAGCAGGTCCCAGCGCCAGCTTGCTGACCTGTTCCCACCACCACTGCTCATGTTTTCCTACCACACTCCTGCCCTTGAGCTGCCTATTTCCAGCCCAGTCCTGCCTGGAGGGTGGAAGGTTAAAGGTGGGACTAGTTTTAAAAAAATGGGGATATCCAAGAAATGAATAACCAGAGTGAGAAGACAGTGAGAGTGGGGAGAGACAGCCTCAGTTTGGGACAGAAGAGGAGGGTATCTCTTCCTCTCCTGGTTGTGTGGTTCACAGCCAGCTGGGAAAGTCCTAAAGCCTTAAAGTAAAAAAAACCCAAATAAATATTTTCAGACTCTCTGTTGTTCACTCGGGTGCAAGTCTGAGATTTTTCTAGGGACTTTTGGGCAACTGAGCGGTTGAGGACCTGGATTCATGTGCCCAGCAGAGCTGTACTTCAGTCTGAGAACCAGACAGCATCTCCAGTTGAATCACCAAACAGCTGAAGCATCACAATCACCACCAACTCCTAAAAATTCCCAAATACCTGCTCCCCTTACTGGCAGTAAGCAGTTAGCCGGCTGCAAGGATGGGGAAGCGCACTCCAACAAATAGCATCCTGGCACACGCAGGTTTTGGACGGGTGGGCGACCAGCGTGTTTCAGCCTCGTGGCTTGCCGTCCGGCAGAAACGCTGGCTCCCAGCTGCCCCTGGAGCCAGGTCCCACTTTGTCCCCACGGCCAGGTCCCCCGCCGGCCGCCCAGCCCGCGGTGGTTTTCCATCATGTGTGGTGCTGGGGACATCAGGCTCCCCGCAGGCAGCCGAGAGAGAACGGGTAGCACTATAAAAAGCCCGAGATTCCCATTATTTCCTCTTCCACAACAGCTCCTCCCGCGAAGCGCTGGCTGGGGTTCAGGAAACTGTCACGGCAAACGGCGGGCTGGAAATAAGTTTCCTAATTGCCGTATGTTAACAGATACACACGTAACCAGTGTGCGAGGTTTCAGCCGCAGGAGGTTTCCTCCGGGCCCATCCGAGCTGGAGGCATTCCTTCTCCCTCCCCGGGGCAGGGGCTGGGGGCTTTGCTCTGCAAAGCAACAACCCCTTGGCCATGAGATGACCTGAGAATCTCCAATTCCACCTCTCAAGGAAAGTACATTGCTACCACTCACAGTTGGGGCATGAAGCTTTAATATACAATTCCTGCAGCTTCAGAATTCAGTGAGGTGGGGCAGCGTTATATCTGGGAAGTTAACAGGTCTCATTTGCTGTTGTTTTTAGACTGTGTCATGGTCAAAGAGACCTAGCTAAGCTGAGCACGGCAGGCCAGGCAATTACTTCAGGCAGCTTTCCAGCAGGAAAAGTGGTGAAGCCAGCCCACTCACCTCATCTTGGCCAATTACGGGTGAATCTTGACAGCCCACCTACCCACAGGTACTCATGGCAACCCAGGGACCTCCAAACTCATTGCTCCATCTCGCCTTTACAGACAGGGAACAGAGGGACCAAACCATTTGTGGGCGATTTCAAGGTCACGGGGCTGTTGCACAGCCAGGACGTGCAGACGTGTGTCCCAGGACAGGACGTCACCCCCGGGGTCACCTCCTCCTGCCCCTTCCCCTGCAGTTTGGGTGGTCAGCGGCTCAGCCCCGCTGCTGAGAGTCTCCCGCAGAGAGAGGGATGGGGCAGGAGGGACCATGCAGGGCAGGGGCTGCTAACACAGACAGACCATTTTTCTATAACAAATGGGTTTTCAACCGAACAGAGCATCATTCAAAATAAGCAAATAAAAGCAGCTGCAGCAGCTGGTTTAATGAAATATATAGTGACTTATTTTCAGATTAGATATAGATGCCAAACTTGGATATGAATGCTGAGCGCCATGCCCTGCAATTACTGCAGCCAGCCTTAGAGAGAGGTCTCTGCCGGGCAGCGACTGCTTGGTGCGGACCAGCAGTCCATCAGCCTACAGCAAACCTGAAGAGACAGCAACGTTTTTGTTTTTAAGATGCTAGCGAATCTTAACCTTTCTAATCCCATTCACGGGTTGAGGCTTCGGACAGTGCTGCAGAGAGGGAGCACAGCACCCAGCGCTCTCTTCCCATAATAAATAAATAAAGCCCGAGCACCCCGGGGCTTTGTGACTGGTCCCACCTCTACCTGACCCCCAGAACAAGACCCATCCCACCGGACTCGTGTACATCATGTACATGCTCACATTGGGGTTTGTGGCTTGGCAGCCTCTTGGCTCTGCTGAGCCCGACGGCTTGGGCAGCCCGTGAGCAGCCTTGCCTCCCCTCCTCACCTCAAGCAACGCTGTTCCTTCCAGACCAAGTACCGGGAGGACCGCAGGTCTGCCCACCTCCCTCTGCAGCACGCCGCACTCGGCAAGAGTTGTTAGAAAAAGAAAAGCATAGGACCTACAGGTCGGGTGGTGGGACAGACAAACCCCCCCATCAGGGGAGAGGAGCCAGAGTTATTGGCGCTCGCCTGTCCCCAGCAGCTCGCTTGGGCTCACCACACGTACCCATCGACTCAGAAGCAGGAGGAGAAATAAAACACAAATAACGAATAAATAAAGGATCTTAAAGAGCCGTAAAGGACCGTCTCACATGAAGCAGACCCCCTGGGGAAAGGGAAGGCTGCCGCCTCCAGCAGCTCCAAGGGCTGCTAAGGATGTCCTCACTGCCCCGGCCAGGCTGTGCCGGGCAGAGACAGAGCGGGGCTGGGGAGGAGAGCCGAGCTCGGGGCACGTTCCCCAGCCTCTCCTCCCCTGCGCTGTGACCTTCCTGTCACTCCTCATCAGCGTCCTATTGCTGGACTCCGGGAAGAAACCGCAGCAGATAAACTTTCCGGCATGTAAACAGCAGAGCAAGAGGAGCTCGGGGCGAGAGGGGAAGGCGGCCCCTGATCTGCCAGGCTTCCCAGGGAGCCCGGGGAACTGAGGACATGCCACTGTGGGTTAGCAGAAGGGATGCTTGCAGACAGACATCCCCCACATCCCACCCACACGCGAGGGAGAGGCGACGGGAGGTGATTCACATCCCAGCACCAGTCCTCCAGCTCTGGAGCACCAACCGAAAGGGAGCACGCTTCACCAGGACAACGAATCCCCAGAGTAGAAAGCCAGAAAAGAAAAACGAGGAATGCAGTGAAAGAATCTGAGCCGATAAAAGTAAGACGCTCTAGAAGCCAGCAAAACAAATAGCATCCATTGTTTGTGCAGCAAGCTGGAATAATAACATTTGCTCGCCCAGCCTCACTCGTCGCCCCTTTCACTATTGTACCTCCGCGAAGCTCCGGCGAGGCATGGAGGCAGGCTGCTATTGTAACTGGAGTGGGCTGAATGCTATTCACAAAATTCAGCAAATTGGGGCTATTTTGGGATTTACTAGGCATTTGCAAACAACTCCAGTTGGTATTTGAAAACATGCACTGAGTATCACAAGCCAACAGAAATGACAGCCCATGGGCTGTTATCCAAGAAGCATCCAATAGCGCCAGTCTGCCTTTGAGCTTCCGAACTGGCCAGGCAACCACAGCACCTACGGGTCATCGAAAAGACGGGAGCAAGGCTTTCAGGCCCAAGTCATTGGTTCAAGACCATTAAAAAGCTCTGGTATGGTAGAAGGGAACCTTAACCCTCCTGACTGCAAAAAGACCTTTCCATCTAACAGTCGGGCTGCTGCACCTTTCCTTCTACCCTTCTCCTGGGGTGCGCAGAGCTTGGCTACCGACTTCCCACGCGGCTGGATCCATATCCTGACTCCGCCACTCTAGACCTCAGTTTCCCCAACTGTAAAAACATGATTAGATCAGTTTTGGCCAGTATCATGTGCTACACAAATGAGCTAGGGCCCAACTGAAAGCCCCGAAGGTCCACAGGAAATCTTCACCTCAACTTTCGCAGACTTTGGGTCGGGCGCTGAAGCGTGGCAGGCAGTGCCAGGGCAGAGACAGGGCTCCCACAGATGGAGCTTGCCTGCAGGCACTGGTCCTCCAGAGAAACATTCATATATTTCCTGCACCTCTTTTTTAAAGGGGGTAGCTTTAACAGACTAATTCCAGTATTTCTGGAAGGAAGAATGTCTGTAAAGGCCAGCTGCAATGAAACGTTGGAACAAGACAGGAGAAAAGTCAGAAAATACAGTGGGAGAAGCAACCCTGCACCGGTCTCCTGAGGAAGGGCTTGGCAAGCACCACATCCCTCCAAGGTACAGCTCTGCCCAGCGCCCGTACCCCAAGGGCCAGGAGCCTGGGCAGCCCCCTGCAGCCCTGCCAGCCCCTGCCTGACCTGCTGCCTCCCGCGGTATTCTGGCGGGTGGCTTTCCTGAGCAAACATGGGAATCTGAACTGATTTCTGCTGTGACCAGGATGCTGCTCTGAGGACCGCAAGGAGCAAATCCGACATCCAAATCCTGTGCAATTCTGTCAACAGCAGAGCACTAACAAGAATTTTCCAGGGCAAATAACACAGTTCATCGAAGCTGTTATCTGCTCTGCTGAAGTATGAGGGCTGAACCAGCTCCTTTGTCTGCCTCGGGATGCAGCCAATCCTCGGGAAAGCCGTGCACACAGCAGCTGGTGGGACCACAGCAATGGGATTCACTTGTAGCGGCAAGAAATCTCCCTAAGGAAAGCTGCACCTGGGAGAGCCCCAGCTGAGCCCCCACTGCAACGTGCTCACCCCGGGGGTGTCAGGGTGGGTGCTGTTCTCAAAAGGGAACTTGGGTCAGCCTTAGGACCTGGGGGATAACTAGAAAGCAAACTCCCAGGCCAGCACAACCGGGGCAAGGGCTGTTTTGGTCCCTCGCTGCCCTCCAATGCACCACCATCCACACAAGAGATGCGCCACGACGAGGTGCAAACAGAGGTGCCAGGCACTCTCCTGGGAAAGGGCACAACACCCGACTCACCTGCTAACACTGAAATGTCACTCCTCGAGAGAGCACAGCCAGAGGGGAGATCCACGCACTGCGCGTGCACGCAGCAAAGGACACTGCTTTGAAGGAGAAATTAATAAGCCCCTGTTTTGAGTGCAGGAAGGCACAGGGCAGACTCACCCAGGACCAGCGTAGCCGGCTGTTCCATTCACTCGGCTGTTTCCCTCTGCAAAGCCGGCGGCTGCAGAGTGACACAGACTGCCTGATGTGGAGAGAACAAATTATTCATGAAAAACACAATTGTTAAGCCGTGTGGCAGCGCGTGCAGAATGAGAGGCAGACGGGAGAGGAACTCAGACCTGGCATTGCCAGCGAGGCCGCTCTGCCTGGCAAACTGATCAGCGAAACACATTAGGTGGAAGAGATGAAAGATTAAAAATGTCACCCAGAGTACAGTATCTCCTATAATACCCTTTCAGGTTACAATCCAAGGAGCTGCCTGACATGTCAAGTCAAACCTGCAAAATGAAAGTGCCTCCGAAGGGTAAACCTGTCACTTCGGCACGCTCTACCTTCAGATCCAAATTTGTTTACAGATGCAAGAAGGCTTGTCCAAGGCATGCTAGGGCAGTCACCACCAGCCAGCCGTGCAGGGCTATCAGAAGACCGTTCAGGGCAGCTATGGGCAGTCACAGAGGCTGTGCAGACCTTGGAGTTATTTCCAGTCCAGCCACTGACTCTGGCTTCTGCAAGGCTGGGAGATAGACCCAGCTGCACGTCGCTCCTCTGCCGTCATGGTCAGCATCTCGTGGATGGCTGCAAGCTAGTTTTGTCAGAGCATACCTGCTCCTCAGTGCCTTCCCACCAGAGAGGACGACTGATTTCTCATACTCTGCTGAGTCCATCAACCCCCTGCACGGTCCATCCCAGCATTTCAGCATCACACACGGGTCTGTGCAACGGCCTGGCTGACCCAGCACCCCTCCGACAGCCAGAGCTCCCATGATGACAGCCTAAACGCCGCCCCAGTATCAGTAAGGGTACACCCCCACGCACACTCAGCGTGTCGTTTTGCACAGTTGTGCAAGCGTCTACCCTTGCCCCCGCGCTGGGCGCGCACACAACACCCTGCTGCTCACAGGGTGTCAGTCAGACGGAGTAAAACCTCCGCACGCACCATCCATCAGCTGGAAGAGCTCCCAGGCACCAAACAGCCACACAATTAGCAGGCACAAGGCTGGAATTCCTGATTGATTCCAGGGCACCCAGAGGTCTGATAGATGGAGCACGGAAACACTATCTAAAACGAGAGGAACAGACTGGCGCCAGCAGAATAAATGCTGGAATTGGGAGACAAAACTCCTTGCTGTGCTCTTTGAAGGACAAATGGTAGAGTGACTCCGAAACCACAGTATTGCAGTGCAGAGACCATGGAAAGCAGCTTAGGTTAAGCAATGCTTGCAGCTTGGAAATTTATTGTCCTTTCCAGGTGTTTCCAAGGCCCTTCGCAGCAGGGCTGGAAATTTTCACAGTCACTTATGAATTTATCCTCACAGCAGAGGACAGGGCAGAGCTTTATCCTCCAGGGCCCCTTTATATATTTAGAAACACATCCAAGTTTGCCTGGGAGGCAGCAGCAGAGCCAGGACCCAAGCCACGGCTCCCCAGCACAGCGCTGTGACCAAGGGCCAGGCACTCCCCGTTTAACAGGGTTATCCCCCCGTTATCCCCACAGACATGATTTTACCTCCATCAGCTCGGAGTGATGTGCCGATTCTCCAACCACAGCCGGTGCTGTGAAATTGCCGCTACCGGCACGTGAGCGGCTTCCTCTCTCTCAACGGTCAGCAACAGAGGAGCATCTGCAGCATCCTCAGGTTCAAAAGAGCTCCCAGACACTGCCGTACAATCAATCAACCCAACGAACAACTCACTGAACTGCAGCAAAGGCATTATCCATGGAACGGCACATCGCAAATATCATAAATCATTGCGTAACGACTGGGGAAGAAGGGCTGGGACCCACATCCCTTTAATACTAAGCAAGTAGGAGCTGCTCTCAGGGAGGTTTTCCCTTTGCAGGCTGCCCTGGGGTTGGACCTACCACCCCCACGGAGCAGCATGTGCAGCGCACGACGTGCGCCGGGAGCATTTGCTGTCACGCGTTTCACCTTTGGGGTGCAGGGAGCTCACTGCACCCAACGGGGTGCAGCTTCCACTCTCAGACCTGTTTCCCAGTGCTGCAAAGCCCTGTGCCCAGGGCCCGCAGGGAAATCCAGGGAGGGTAACTGGCATCATTTCAGCAGTCAGAGGTCGTGCAAAACAGGCGTGAAAGCAATAGCAAGGAAGCGTAAGACAAAACAAGCCCTGTGGCACACGTCACATCGTTCTCCGTGCTCCACGGCAGCGCTGGAATAAGACTGATGCAGCTGCAGAGCTCACTCCTTTCTGCAACCACTGGCACCAAAAGGTGGAGGTCTCTGGACACCATGCCTGGATCAGATGCACAAAAGCCTTTGGGTTTCCTGCTGGCCATCACCAGTAGCTAGCAGCATGGAGTAGCTCGATGTGTATCAGAGAGGCTCCTCACTCACTGAAAGACACTTTTTTCTCCTCTGGCCCTGCAACAGCAGCTCTCCACCTCACCCGTGCAGCTTCTACGAGGGCACACTGCTAACATGTCCCCAGCACTCTGCTTCAGAGACTTCCCACATCTTTGAGTGGAGAACGATTTGGTTTTACTTATTTACCTGGAAATCACATTTAACTTGGACAAATTAAGATAGAACAGAAAAACCCTGATGGAATTACACAAGGAGAAAACACAATTAGGAGGGTTTATAAAAGGTACTGGTGAAAGAATGAAAGGTAATCAGCTTCACCTCCTACAGTAAGATCTGTCTCTCCCTCTACTACACTTACTTGCACTTATCTCCTGCCCTCAGTCCTTTAGGGCCTCTGGAGAAATTTACTCTCTTTTCCCCAAAATAGTTGCCCTTTCTTCCCCACCCAGGACATAGTCTGGCCCTATGTTATAAGCAGCATGACTTCACTTCCTTGGAGAAGCAAACTTATGTTTGTTGGAGCAGATACCATCTCCTTGGTCCACCACTGAGTCCTTGTTTTAATAAGCAGTGAAATTCTCTTCATCCCTCCTCAGCTGGACACAGACACAGGGATGCTTAGAAGCTGCTGAGGAGGGATGGTCCTGTTCTCTTCCCCCTCTTCTGCTGGCCTCCTCCACGTGCCAACTCCTCCGAGAGCCAATCCAGTATGCTTGGCTGGAAGAAAATCGTCCAAGCAAAACAAATCAAGGGGCATCTCCGTTCGGTTGGTGAGTCCAGGCAGCTCAGAGAGGGGTCCACCAGTGTGAGAAGGGCTCAGGGCAGCTAGCCAGTAGCTAGTGCTTACTGGCAAGTACTAGCAGGTTTAGCTGTTTGCAAAACCACAAGACCTTGGTGCACATGGACAACGAACGTCTCTGTGAGGCGAGTGGGGGTAAATGATGAGCGTACGCAACTCGTCGCTGGCTCCTGGCTGAGGCCAGACAGAGGTAATAAAGCGCCTGGGATGACCGACCCGCCATGTAGCTGTGCTCACCGTATGAAAAACCCAGTCGCCTCCTCCCTGGCTGCGCAACCAGCACTGCCGAGGCTGTGCTTGAGACAGGCCACGCGCAAGGGGCAGAAGAGCCACCCAAAGGGCCACGGAAAGCCCCCTGCCCGGCGAGCGGCCCCTCTGTGCTCAGACACGTAGCACGGGCAGCAGCGTGGCCCCATGGACGCAGCTCCCAGTGGTCCACCAGCCGTGCCCAGCAGAAGACTTGTAAAGCTTGCCAGAGCCCGGTCCACAGCGGAGATTTGCAGCGCTCTGATTCAGCTCCAGCGTGTCAGGTGCTGCGTAGGCAGGGAGACAGACTCAGCGCAAGGAAAACCCACGTTCGGAAGGGAGCAATGCTGAGGGATGCCTGCCAGGAGGGAAACACTAAGCACACACACGGGGCTGGGGGCCAGGTAAGAGCCATCCCTTCTCCATCGCCGTCTGAGCTCTCCGGGGAGACCGGAACGACAAGGCCACAGTGGCTTTGTGCTCCTTGACCAGGCAGAGTTTTCCCATGCTCACAGGCGGGCAGAATGATTTGAGAGAGAAAGCTGCAAACGGATGAACTGCTGGGAGAGAAGAGGCTCCAGAATGACAAAGTAGGGCAGAGCTGAAGATCTGGGGAGAGCTTCGAGATGAGGCTGCCTGTGGCTCCGCGCCCCAGCCCTGGCCTTCCTTCCCGTGGCTCTGACATCCCTCTTTCTTCCAGCACCCTCCTGCAGCTCCTCCTCAGACGCCTGCAGGTCAAAAAGAAAAGCCCCACAGGCCTCGTTTCCAGGAGAAGCTGATGATGCTCAGAACTTCCCAAACTCCTGCAGCTCCAGCAGATTTCAGCCATTTGCCATACAAATCACTGTGTTTTGGGGTTACCGACTTCCAGCCTTCCCTGATGCGGCAAGGGAGGCCGTCCTGAGCAGCCTGGCCCTGGCCCTGCGTCCCCACAGCCAGCCAAAAGCTCCGACAGCAGCCGCCCTGCTGCCGCCGTCCCTCTCCCTGCAGCGTCCGCCTCCTCCTCTGCTCTCCCTGCAAAGACTTGCTCTAAAAAGAACAATACTTGAGAGTAATCGCCTGCCTCCAGACATAAGTGAGCGCTCTTCTGAGCGCCCTAGTTAGCAGGCGATGCTCCTTGCACGCACTCAAGCAGATACATTTGTTTTTACCGTGTGGAACACAAATTTATTCAATGTAAATTTGACCTTTTAGCTAAAAAAAAAAAAAGGAGGAGACAAAAATCATGGATTCACTCGCTCTCAGCCGCCCAGCTGAGCAAATGTTTAACCGACAAACACGCTTGCCCGTCCTGCCTCCCGCCTGCCTGCCCGCTGCAGGACGCCAGGGAGGCTGGAGGAGGGCCAGGCCTGGCTCGGGGCGAGGAGGGGGGCTTGAACCCTACACCCACAGAGGCAGCGCAGGCATGAGTGCTCCCTGCCGTGACAGCAGCATTCGCACCAGTCGAACAACTCCGTCTCTTAGCTTTCTAACCCAGCGCAGGAAGCAAGTCAACGGAGGGAGGAACTAAGGGCCGACGCTGGGCACCCTAGAGGTACACTCCACACGGTGCTGGAGTGGTTAGATGTAGCAAAAAAAGACATTTATTATTAAGGACACTTCCTTCCATAAGAGAATGCAATCCATACGTGCGAGTACACTTATTTTTAAAGAGGGTATGGGAAAGCCTTCCAGCACTGCTCAGCCCTCAGGCTTGCAAGCACTCAGCCTCCTCTTCTGCAGCAGCGCACCTGGATGAAGCAGAGCCTGGATGGAAGGGCAGAGGCGGCCAGGCACACACAGGCACTTGCTTTAGAAGCAGGAAGGCAGCACTGATGACCACCAGGTTGAGCTGTGGGCTCTGGAGCGGCTGGTTCCTGACACGGGACACAACCCTGTTTTTCTGGTCCAGCCACCCAGGAGGGAGCTGACTCGGAGGACTCCAGGTCCTCACTCCAGGCATGGAGGTTCTGGGCTCAGCTCTGCCAGGAGCTGCCTCTGGCAGATTCTTAGTTATTGTTCTGCATTCACACACAAATTAAGTCCCTGGTGTCCAGGGTGGCACCCTGGACTTGAACATCCAGGAAAAAAAATAACAAGCAGCCAAGGGAGCCGTCAAAGCCTATGAGCTGTTGGCACGTGGCTCTCCCATTGCACAGAGCAGAAAAGGACACGGGTGATGTGTGGGCAGCAAGGCTGCTCACTGTCACCCCTGGCAGCGATCACGATGCCGGGATGCCGTGGCTCAGCCACGTCTGGTGCTCAAACCTAAGCAGACTAACTTCTTCTCACCCATCTCCGTTCCTGTCTGTCCTTTACAGAGCACCTGACGGCGTTAAACATCCAGACGCTCTTTTCCCTCTCGGAATTTAGCTCTTTTCACGGGTTGGCATCCGTCTGAACCGTGCCCAAATGGCAGAGCTGCCTCCCCATTAACTGTCTGTCACCGGGCAGCTCCTCACTCCCGGAGCCAGCTGTAGGACGGCGCTTAACTGCCGAGCTCAGCCATGCGCAGACGCCAGGCACTCCCAAGTCAAGCTGCCGATGGACAGCGGGCTTCGCTTGTTGATAGCTCAACTGCAGATTTAGGACTACCGAGCTAGCCGTTAGCTGCTTAGCCTTTCCACACCCGTCTGTATTTTGACATTACAAAGCATGTTTAACTCCATGAATACTCCCAGAATATTCCTGCTGACAATTCTCCCCTCCTGCCTGCCCATGCTGGACACTCGCACTGCAGCAGTGTTTTCCAGCTGCTGGTTTTTTCTTTTTTGTTTTTTTTTTTTGACTTATAGACTCCTTCCAGTTTTCCAGCTGAGCTCTATGTTCCAGGCAGGGAGATTAAGCTTAACATGGCTGGCTTTTCTCAGTTATCTTTTGTAGACCCACAGACCCACGCCGAAAGCCTTCAGCCCATCTTCCAGGGCACTCTCACTACAAATGGTTCAAAGGCACCAGAAATGTTTACCGGGTGCTCAGGGAACCCCCAAAGGGCTGGAGCTCAGCAGTGCCAAAGGCAACAGAAACACGAAATAAAGAAGCCCAGCGTGGGTAAGCAAACCTGACCGTGTTGTGCATCGCTGCATACCTCTTCACACCGCCCTTGCACGCCATGCAGTGATGTACATGGACATGCAACACAGCTTCCACCCCAAGCCATCTGCTCTTCAGGATAGACACCTCTTGGTGGAAATACTGCTCTCATTTGTCCTCTTATCCTGCAATGGCAGAATATGGGCTTGCCATAACAAGTGTAATCAAAATATTCCCACGCATAATAGCTGAAAACATTATTGAGGGATATTTTTCAAATCTCAGTTAGAAACAAACTATTCTCTGGTCTCAGTTTTGTTTCAGTCTCAGATTGGTGGGGATGTGGCATTTTAATTTCTATACAAGAAAGGACAAATCTCCACATAAAGAGAAAGGAAAAAGGCAGACATGCTAAAAAACAAGAGGATAAAAGGAAGAAAATCCGGCACAACAGCCCTAGCAGAACTAGCAGAGCACAAGGAGAAAAAAATAGCACCGACCATTTTTCTTGGTAATTTACTTAAGAGATTGAGAGCACAGCCCTAAAACTGCAACAGCTATGCTTTCTTAGAGGACAAGGAAACCTCCGGGCACAGCTGCCTGGAAACAAGCAAACAAAATTCATGCTGCTTGCCCGCTGTACTAGTACTGCAGGGGGTTCACGTTGGGACCGTACCCCCAGCTCTCCAGACCTGCTGTGCCAGGCAGTGTCCGTGCACATCCAAATACACACACATGTGTAAGAGAGAGCTCCCAACGCAGAGACCTTCCAACCTTATCAGACGAAGGCAGGTCTGTGACTCCCATCCACCAGAAACATTATCGGGCCTTATGGGGACCAGTAAAGCTGGAATTCTGCCAGGCAAACATTCCCCTGCAGGCAAAGGGTCTGCCCTCACCCTCCTCCTCCTCCTCTCTTCAAACATATTTTTGAGTTAAATGGATGAATGCATTAAGCTGCCAATTTAAACCACCAGCAGCCACACAGAAGCAGAGGGAAGACGGGGACTCAGAGTTACGGCCCCCACTCCATCCCTTCCTTCTCCCACGGTGCCTGCACACCGCGGGACCCCACATCCAGATGATACTCTACAGTCTTAGCACTGCGCAAGAGCAACGACAGACCCTCTCCCTGCTTTCGTAAATGTAAGTTAGTGACTTAAAAGCAATCCCCACACTTAAACCTTTCTGACTGAACACAGCTCCGATGAAGAAGTGCCAGACTGGCCGCCTGGGAAAGCAGGATGCTCTGTCCCTGCCACGGGCAGCACGGCATGCGGCGATCCCACAGGGCACCCCTGTACCCCAGGGGGATTGCAGGGGAGGGGGATAACGGGGTGCCCCCATCTCCCTCCTGATGGGTGCCAGGTACTGCCAGCCCAGCAGTGCCACAAACTAGAGGGTAAATATCTTATTTTGATATCTAGATGTTGTGGCCATGGACTGCTGCGCTAGGAGCCGAGGCAATCGTTTTAGGGGTGCAGAAATTGCCTCCCAGGTGAGGAGCACCACACCGAAAAAACCCCACGGAGGGGTGCAGAGGAGTGGGGACACTGCCTCTGAGACAGTCCGAGGCAGCAGGAGCGTTCTCACCCTGCCTGACCCCGATCAGAGCATTCTGCGTGCTCGTACTGGAGGGGAAATGGATCAAGAAATCTGTCCTGGCAAAAGCCAAGCACGAGGTCTCTGGGACACACTGCTCAGTAGCAGTGCAGGTGTTAGGCTAGCAGATTACTCCATTTTCTCTGGGGGCTGGCAAAAGACCCGCTTTCATCTCCATTACATCCAACAGGAATGTCAGATTGGTAGCATCGGTGAGGATTGGTGGCATCTGGTAGCACGTAAGTGAATGGTGCAACTTTATTGACTTTTGGGGTGGATTTGCTAAAATGCAAAACATATTCTTGGCATTAAAGCTTCACCCCTTTCAGAGATCTCCAAGCTTCAGTGCTTGCAAAACAGCACCAGGGCTCTTGGCACTATGACATTCCCAGTGGAGTGGCATTTGAAAAGCTGATGTGCAAAACTCTCTGGGTTCTACAAAATCGAAAGAGCTGTTTCCCCTTCTGTCTGCCTCTGATGACAGATTATTATACTTTGCATCGCACTTTGTGATGTTTGGGTGATTTGAACATAATCAGGCTTAAATGCAGGCAATCAAAGAGAATATGCATTTCGTAGACACACTGATTTCCACACACTGACTACCAAATTGGCACAACTTACTACTGTTATCCCAAAAGATGGAAATGGAGGGGTCAAGATCTTTTAATAGACAGAATGGGTAAAATGCATGGAAAACTACTGCCTGTTTAAGAAATTGTTTCATTTTTAAAGGAGAGGACTTAGAATGCAATAATGAAGTGGAGGGAGAGAAGAAGCGCTGAAGATCCACATGCACATCTCTTATACCTAAAATTCTCATTAGAGCAGCAGGCTTACTCTCATCTCTCCCATTCATCTTCCCATTAGTAATTCAAATATATATATTTTATATCCAAACAGTTGATAGCATTGAAAAGGCAGAGTAGCTTTCTGGGTCAGCCCGTAAGGCAGGTGTAATAAAAGATACTCCTCCTCCCTACCAATCGTACCTCATAGATACAGAACGGCTTAGAGCTCAGTAGGAGAATCCTGCTTGGGAGGCTCTCTGGAGGGAGTTCCTGCCAGGTGGTCTCCGTCTGTGGTGTGCTTGTAAAGCATGAACAGGAAGGTTTTAATGCATCTTGCAGGAAAAGCAGAGGGACTGCTGTGGGACTCCAGGCCACTTCCACTAACTTTCACATCCTGCAAATGGTCTAGAGAAAGACCCAACTCTCCTCTTCTCAACCTGGAAGACTGCAACTATGTATCTTAGAAAATCCATCTGCAAGAAGGGAAATCATTTTCCTGGCTTCACTAATTATTGCCTTAAACCTTCCCAAAGCAAGAAACAGAACAGCCTTGGTCATTTATCTTCTCCTCAGCTCAATTTACAGATATTCACGTTGATCTTGAAAGCCTCCATCACTCAGGTAAACCCACCATTTCAACAGCAACACTACACAAGTGAGGTTTATCAGAACAACTGCAGAATTGGAGCTACTGTTCTTATTCATAACAAGCTTCCCCTCTTTTTTGTGTCTTGCTAAATTTATTGCTCTAACAGCATCTTTGAGCAACAAGTTCTACCAGTTAGCTACAAGCTGTGTTAAAAAGCATTTCCTTTAACTTGCAGTAGACCTGTTACCTTTTAATTATACTTGGTGCCCTCTGCTTTTGCTTTCAGAACAGGGGCTAACAGGACCAGGCAAACAGTCCCTTTCAGCACATTAATGGTTCTACGTTATCGTCCCTTTGATTTTCAGAACTCAATAATCTTAATCTGTTTCATCTACGTTTTAAAACTGGAAGAAGAGTGATCTGGGGAATTAGTCTAATTTCAAGCCTTACTGAAACAGTGGAACAAACATTAAGAGAAAAGCCTAAAAGGATAATGGAATTGAACAATGAACAATATAATGAGACAAACTTGATTGCTTTCTTTTATAAAATTACAAAATCAGTGATCAGAGGAAAGAGGTAGATGCCAGATTCAGTTTTTCATGGAGCTTTGATACAGCACCTCAAAACCATGTTCTCAAGAATAAATTACTGTTGTTTTCAGTAAGAGTGCTGTTACTTTAGCTGAAGGACCAGAAACAAAGAACACTGGGTCACTGTTTAGAGCAGCATCCTATTAATTAACCCTTTATAAATAATTAGCAGAGGTTCTGAGCACACCATGGAAATGAGTGGTATGTGTTACAGATGGTTAGCAATCCCTCAGCAGACTAAGTTCCAGATGATAATAAGATATGGTTGTGGGCGACCTGCTGAACCCTCTGCTGTGAGACAGCAATGAATCATTCATCCTCCCGCTACAACAACAAAACCAAAACACAAAAATTTGTCCAAAGGACCAGATCAGAGAGGGATGCAGTGAATGTGTTCCTGTGATGAGCTACCACTTCTCCATGACTTGACCAGTAAGAGGGAGGTGAGGAACCCACTGCCTGTGAGACCGGTGTTTCTAACACCCAAGTTACTTGGCACATTAGAAAGGCTGAAGCTGCAGAAAAAAAGAAAATCTTAATTTGAAATTTGCTTAAGTAGGTAATGTAGATGGAAAAGGGCTATCTAATGGGACACACTGTACTTTAATGCTTACAGCTATTAAGGAGTGAAAGTAGCAAACCAATTAGGAGATTACAATAAGGAATGACAGCAAAAAAAGCCCACTTCAGCTGCAGACTGAACGTGCAGAGGAGGCCTGTCTGGGAACAGAAAAATTCCTCTTTACCATGGATGAGGTGTGGCTGCTCCTGGTATATTCCAAATTCTGCACAACTCAATTTTACAAGCTTTTTTTTTAAAGTGTCCTTCACCACAGCAGAAGCTCTGCATTCAGCAAAGCAGTAAAGGAAATCTTAAGCCTCCATGTCTGTCCTGGTTTTGGCTGGGATATTATGGTTAATTTTCTTTCTAGTAGCTGGTATAGTGGTATGTTTTGCGTTCAGTATGAGAAGAATGTTGATAACACACTGATTTTTTCAGTTGTTGCTAAGTAGTGTTTATACTAAATCAAGGATATTTCAGCTTCTCATGCCCAGCCAGCAAGGGTGGAGGGGCACAAGAAGTTGGGAGGGGACATAGCCAGGACAGCTGGCCCAAACTGGCCAAAGGGGTATTCCATACCATGTGGCACCATGTCCAGTACATAAACTGGGGCGAGTTGGCCTGCGGGTGCAGGTGGCTGCTTGAGAGCTAACTGAGCATTGTTTGGTGAGTGGTGAGCAACTGCACTGTGCATCACTTGTTTTGTATATTCCAATTCTTTTATTATTATTATTGTCATTTTATTATTAT
>JAVJGG010000037.1:5630474-5732706 GCA_035590195.1 Aviceda cuculoides | reverse complement strand
CAGAGCTCCAGACACTCCTAAGATTCATGGTATGATAGCTTAACATAGCAATCTTGGGGGGGGAGGAAAGAAGAAAGAGAGAGAGGAAAAAGATATTTATGGAAGGAGCGAGGAGGAAAAACTTTCAGTAAAGAAGGACATCTACTGTATAATGGCAAAGATGACAGTTCCCACCAATAATCAGAGGATGGAGAAATAACATTATCGATGAACATGATGTATGCAAACTATACTACAGAAAAAAAATAGTGAACTTCTGTTCATACCCTGTTCCTTCAACTTCTATTAAAATTTTAACAGCAGCAAACTGAAGTCCTTCTCAAAATTATGTCCCTGCTTCTCAGCCCCACACAAGGTCTTAAAGATATAAACAGAATGATTTTGGCATGTCATACAGTATTTCTAATCCTCATGTCCTTGGTGACCACGCACACGTAAAGGAGGTGATGGTCTTTATTCTGGAGGACCCAGAGGAATTTCAAAGCCTAAAAAAAATTTTCCCCTGGATAGATCTCCAAGAAGCCCTCACACCATATAACCATCCTCTTTGTGAGAGATTCTCAGACTAAGACATTTCTATGTTATCTCTAATCCAGGCAAGTAGTCCTAATTCCCCACCTGAGTCCTGGGAGAAGCCACGGAACCAAACATCTGCACCCATAGACAAAAAGCAGCAGAAGATTTCTACTAGACATTTTAGCAGAACCTCAATCCACTGGGCTTCATGAAGCATCTTCTCAAATATATAAAACAAAGAAATTCAGAGTCCTAAGGGAAACAACAATGTGATTGGTCTGAAGACAGACCTGGTGGTGAAACAAAGATAAACACACTGGACAGCTTCCAGCTCAGATTCAACTCTATCTACCAGTTTGGAAGCACACCTGTATGACACCACACACGGTAAGAACAGAGACCAGGAGGCTGTGTGCGACAGATCACTGAGGGATGGCAAATGATGGGCTGGGATCGTCTTCGTGCACCCAAATTTCTCCACAAAACAACACAGTTGTCAAATGCGTCCTAGAGCAAGCAAGGGGCAGCAGGGAGAGCTGAGACTCATCTCCCTCAGCACGTGGCTCAGGGCCCATTTCACTGGAGTAAACTCAATTTCATCCTTCAACGTTTTCAAATCATAGCCATGACTCCTGCACCTAGAAGATGTCCAGATTTTGAGTGTCCCTCAATCTGGTCAAGTCAGTGAAGATTTTTCAGATCAGGTCCCAGGTTTGCACTTGGCAAAGAGGCAGAACTGAAGAAGAAATGATGCACCTTAAGTAAAGACCAGGCAGAGCTGACATGGATCTTGCCTAACATCCCCTGACTGCTCTGGTGCTGGATCAAGAAGCCTGTATCCTCTTTGTTAAGAGATATAATAAAGCAAAATTGCTGTCCTAAATATTACTAAAGCACTGGCTGGCATGTTTAATAAACCTTTCCATTTGGGTAAATTAGCACTCATCTGGACAAGTGCTGAAGTGCTGTTACTCGAAGAAAAAAAAATTCAATGCTTGGAGTCTAATTTAAATAATTATCAGCATATTTCTGCTCTGACTGTTTTGCTGAAATTACCAGGAGACTTGATGCAGTCTGAGTGTAAGTGCCTTTTGTCTGCATGTAATTTATTGACCCCATTTCAGTCGAGTTTTTGGCCCACTCATCGCCATGCTGGAGCACTTTACACCATAACCAAAAATGACTTTACAGCCAGACACAGTAAAATCAATAACAACTGATCTACTTTTATAGGTCTTGAAAGGGATCTTGATAAGCTACCTCCTCGCATTCTCCATGTGAGCTAAATCTCAGATCTGTGATCATCTTCTGCTGTTCCCTCAGGCGGCTGTCTGGGGACCACGGCCATCCGTGGGGAATACCAACACACCGGCCAGGGACGATGGTCACCCCATCCCTGCAAGTCAAAGCAGGCTTCAGGCGCAGACAAAAACTCCCTCGTAACAAACCTGCGCAGCATTGCGACGTATGCTGAAATATTTTAACATATCCTCCAAAAACCAGAGTGTGGATACCAGGTCTTCAGCACCAAGTGCTTCACCCTACAGACCTACTGCCATCCCACCGCCGCGCTCCGTAAGGGACGCAGCCTGCGGCACCAAGCAGCTACAGGCTGGGCTCTCAGGAAGGGAACAGCCCCGGGGATCCAGCACTGACCTGCAGCCAGGCTCTTAGCAGAAGGCCTTGCTGCCCAGCACGCCGGCTGCAGTATTTCATTTCTAGCAAGGAAAACATAGAGAAAACTCTTGAATTCTTTTCCTCCGTTTTTTGCTGAAAACCAGCGCTGACACTTTTGCCTTTTCTTCCGCCCTACCTCCGAGACTTTCAGCAGAGAGCGTCACGAGATGTCTTGCTGACTCGAAACGCCCCATTCCCTGGGAGCCGCTCCGACCAAGCCACTGGCACGGCTGGTCCAGAGCGCAGAGCAGTTCCGCACGGAGCGCCGCGCAGCCCACGCCACGGCCCCCGGGGCTGGATGCTGCTGCGAGGGAGGGGGCAAGGTCTGCCCTGAAGAGATAAAGGTGACGCTCTTGCCTCGCTCCCTGCTTCCCAGGCTGCGTATGCATTCAGCTAGTGATCCTGCCATCTGCACCTTATGGCTGCCGTGACGAGGCAAGCTTCCCTCCAGGGCACGTTCTGCAATCCTCGCATCCGCTAGCTCATCAATCCTCGGCTCTCATCAAAAGAGAAACTTATAAACAGGCCCAGACGCTTCTCTCAGGTTTAATGGAGGCAGCTAAGGAGCTGTGATCATTCGATGTTTTCCAATGATAGTGGTGATGCCTGAGGCCAGCAATAATATTACCATGAAATAAATCTGCAGTGATATAATTAGCAGGGATGCTATTATGGCTCAGGTTTTAGGGATGCTCAGCACAGAGGGAGCAAAGCAGCAAGTCAGAATGGGACCTTGCAGAGGTTCTGGGTTTGAGTAGGGGCTGCAGGTGGGAGAGAGAAAAACACTAATATCAAGGCAGCGAAGACTACCTCCATTAGTCTGTACGCAAAATAAACTTGGCTCTTTGGAGGCCAGAGATCACGGTAAACATGGCTCTGCACAAGTCTAAGGGTTAAATCCAGCCGACTTTCTTCTCGCCACTCTAGATAGTGAATGACTTTCAAATATTCGTGCAACATTCAAAAAAGCCAAGTTCTGACCAACCCCCCAAGCTGGTTTAGAAGCAGGAGGTTTGCTGCACCCAAACATCCCTCCCCAGTCACAGATCGCTCTCCTGTGTGCATCTCCATACCACGCCTGCTCTGCACAGGGCAGGGGGCTGCGGCGTTCAGATGGTGCTCGCAGAGCTACTGCTTCTCCCAGCATCTGGTCTGTGATGTGCTTTGCGGTTAGCTAAACTAGGGTGGTAGATGGAGCAGGTAGATGCAAAACAACACAACTCTGAAGTCCAAGTCTGGTGGGAGAAGGAGACTGCTGTTTTCTCTGGCACGCTGCATCAAATGAACAGCTGAGGCAACAGAGAACAACTTTTTCACTGATACATATCAAAGGTAGACAAATATCACTAGGTAAAACTAGAAGGAAAAGATGGAAGGGGCTGCGTTAGAAAAAAGGGATGCTACTGGTATCTGCAAGGAACCACTAAGAAAAAAAAAAAAGAGTTGGCACCTCCCTAGTGTTTTCTTTTGCTTGCAGACTTACCACTAAAAGTAAGAGGATAGACAAAGGATATAACTAGAGCAAAATGTTTAAGGAGCAATGCTCATTGGGGAGAGGAAGGGAAAGAAGAAAGTCAACATGTGGCAGGATTGATCCTCAGTTTTGACATGAAATCCTTAGGGCAGTTGTTTCCAAGCCACACTTGGGGAAGGGGGTGTTCCCCAGGACACCCAGCTGGGACAGATGCCCTGTACGGAGCACACAGACTTGTGAGCTGGAGGTTCTGTGCCAACGTCCACATGGCATGTCTTTGCTTGGTTATAAAAGGTAATGTGCTAGGGGAGACTTTGCACCAAAATCAGGAAATCATCCTTTAACTCAGCTGGGCAGGAGATGCCCTGGAGGAAAACCCTGAAGCAGGCAGTCTGCCCTCAGCTAAGGCTCAAAGACTCTTCATAATTTTTAAGTGTGTCTCCAAATCTGCAGTCAAATCCTACACCTTCCCTTTTTTTGCTACAATAAACTTTATCTTAGAATGTAATCTAGTAATAAAAATGGTTTTAAAGTGATCTGACAAGCACTAGAAACCCCATTTCTTTTAGAGTGACAACTCTATTTACAGCAGCACATACATACACTCTGTTTTATATTCCACACACACTCCAAGCCCTCAAGATTTGGGATATATCCTTTCCATCCACTTGCAAGAATCAATTTCAGCCATGAAAAGAAGTTCTTCAGCAGGCAGAAGTAGGAAGAAAGATTGCTTCTAACGCTGGGGTCTCTGCACATCTCCCAGGTTAGGGGCCTGGACAGACGAGCAGCCTCCCTCTCCGTTTCACGGCCGTCTTGCTGCACTTGAGCAACCCTCCCAACTCCAGTGGCCACCATTTAGCAAGTTCCGTACGCCCATCCTGAACAGGCCAGAGTGCTGCTTTGGTTTAGAAGCAGTGCAAAACAGCTGGGCAACATCATGCAGGGAGAAGATTTAAGGATGTAATCAACTCTTACTCTTTCAGAAGGGCACATTTCGCTTTTTATGCTAAAAATTTTCACATTCAAAGTCTGAACAGGCCAGGGAACCATAGTGCCAAACCCAAGCAGAGCAGAGGGAAGGAGCTTTGAGCTCCAGGGAAATGTTATTGTAGTAACCATGCATGAAAGACACCTTGGAGCTAAAAGTCCCAGAACTTAATTAGGAAGCACAGCTCTTGTTCCTGGGTATCAAAGACAACATATGATCTGTACAGGCCTCAGTTTCCCCATGCAAAAAGCTGGAGCAGTCAAATACATCTGTCCTAAAGGAATTCATCACTTGCTGGAATGTGCTTGGGAAGCCAAACTACCACCACCTTGAAGTTTGCTTATCTGTTTCCACGTTCATCCAAGAGCACGGCTGCTTACCTCCTCTTCCCCATCATGGTTTCCCACTGCCCCCCGATGTTGCAAAGCTCAACATTTTCTCCTGTAATCTTATCTGAGTTCCTCAATTACAGGCACACCAGCAGAGACATCTTCATTTGCGCGAGTGGAGAGCGAGGCATGGCTAAGATTAGCAACAGGAGCGGCACAGACCGGCATTTTCTCCCTATATAATTAGCTGATATAAAAGCTGTGCCATCTACTGGCATGCAACATGAAACACTGCTCCCAGCACAACGCCAATAAAGTTGTTGCTACAGCAGCTTTTTGTGCAGAGCTGAGGTGGCATTTCAACTCACGCCTCTTACGAGTAGCAGGACACAAATGACAAACACGGGACAGCCAAAGCTGATGGTTCATTTTGCAGTGCCAAAGCCAGGAGATCGGCCACAGACAGGCAGCGCTGCCGGCGCTTGCAGGGCGCCTGTGCTAGCATCCCAGTCTGGAAGGGTGGTTCAGTCCCAGCCCTTATAATCCCCCGCTTGCTATGGAATTACCAGCTTTGCTTACAGGAGAGAGATATATATATATTATTTATTTTCATGCCTGAAGAAGAAAAGCCCCACCATTTAAAGTTAACTTTAATACCCATTATTATTCTTAAAGTTTTGGGAAGACATTTTGGCAGGCAGAAACACTGACTTACAGCCAGCAGCCCTGCACAGAAAACTGGAGTTGCCACTTCCATCAAACCTGTAAGGTTACTTCCAACAGCCTTTGCTGCCACGCTCCTTGGCCACTTTCAGGGACACAGCGTACCTGAAACAGTAGAGGAGGGACGGAAAGCGAGGACATAAAGCAGAACCACCAGCCCAGAAAAGAGGTGACTGGCAGGCACAGGCGAGCGGAGACGCACGACGCCCGGGCTGGGTTGCAGACGAGCTCCCATGCCCCGGCTGCCCATCGCCGTGCCCGCGGGGCCGCTCCTGCTGCCAGCTCCCCCAGCTAACCCAGTTCCAGCCCTGCACGGCCCAGTTCAGCCAGCGGCTCCACAAGCACCACCAGGCAGGCACACGGTTAAATGTTTTTGCTCGCATCTGTTTCATCTCGCTTTCAGTCGAGATCATGCCTGTGAACACTAACAGATTTCTCATCACAAGGCTGTATTAAGCTGCTTTTTAATTGCATTTTGAGGGACCCAAAGGCCAGCAAGCAGAAGGGCACTTTATTTTTCCCAAGGAACATTATTTTTATTGTAGAGGCAGGAAAGGTTTTCAGTAATCCCCAGCAAGCAGACAGCTTCCATGCAGCATGCCGGCTGCAGGGACAGCCGGTCCAGAGGAGGGGGATGATTTGAGCACTATCTGCTGGAATACCACGGGCTCCCAACAACTCCTCTTTAAAGAGCAGATCACAGGCTTTGGCACTAAACTTGCATTAAATTGATACAATCTCTTTAATGTTATCTCCGGCTCTTTATCACAATTGCATGTGCAATTTACATTCTTGTCGCCTTTTTTTATTACATTTTTTTTATTAAGATTTGCTAGATTCTTATCACAGATATTTTACACATTGTTGTAGTGTCACTCAAATATTTAATGGGCATCAGCTGCTCTGGGAATATATAATAGCTCCTTGCTACAGGGTAGGGCTGGATGCTGACGGGTTTCAGGCTCACCCCCTTAAAGCTTCGGCAGATGCGAAGCAAAGCTACGTGGAACAGCAAGCACCGTCCCTGGTAAACAGCGTACCATGAGCTCCGGCAGAACAGCGAAGCACCGCTTGCCCAGAGCCAAGCTAAACGCTTATTCCGCAAGCCATCTTCACGCCCGCGTCCTGCTCTCCACCCGCAGCTGTCCCTGCTATCGACTCACGGGACTCTCCTGCAGAGACCTACCAAGATAAACTGTGCCAAAGCTGATCTGGGTTCTGCGGGCTGCAGAGATGAGGCTTGCCAAATCCACTTTCTTTAGGAAAAGAAGGCGGGATTTGAAGAGAGCTTTTGAGACAAAAAAGCTTCATGCAAGGCCATCAACCTCCGGGACCAAGCCTCCACGCCCTCAACCATTAGGGTCTTTAACTTCACTACTTGTCCATAAACAGAACTATAAGAATAATTGATTTTTAGTTCAACTAAGGGATGAAACCCTTAAAAAAAAAAAAAAATAAACCACCTCATTCTACCAATTCAAAATGATTCCGTTTTTCTTCCCAGGTCAATTATTCCCATTCAATATAAGAGCTTTCCATCCCAGATGATGCATTTCAAACATTCTGGGGGAAAAAACATGAAATGAGAATAAATTGGTGGGAGCCTTTTCAGCCCAAGATCTTGGGCTTCAGAGAGCTCTTCAGGGATGTACAGCAGCACGGAGGGCAGGGGTCGAACTCCCAGGGACTGAGAGCAGATCCACAAATGCAGAGGTACACACTCCTTGCAAAACTACAGGCAACTCCAGGGAAATAAAGATCCTCCTCTTGCCCTCTCCCACCGCACACACATTACAAAGCCACAGAACAGGGTGCAGAAGTAACTGTAGCTACCAAACTGCCATGGAAATGCATTTTCTCATGCCAGAACTAACCAAGGAAATTCAAATAAATCTCTTTTTCAGTGACATGGTTTCTTTTATTTTGCTATCATTGCAAACATTTCTTCCCAACCATGTTTAAAGGTTGTTTTATAAAGAATTAAATGGCAATTCTCTTCCGTAGCACCAATTCCCTCGGAGATCCCTTCCTCTATTGCATCACTCACCATTTTTATATCTATATCTATCTATATAGATAGACCAGTAAGTCTTACCCATCATCTTTTACCCTTTCGACCGTCCCCCAATGCATCCCCTGAGCACACAGAATAAGGCAGCCCCACCAGGCCTCCGGAGCTGGAGAGGGTAAGGACCAAGCTGACAGATCCAAGCTTTGAGACAGCCGAGAACTACAACTGCTGCAAATCCCTTGCCAACACTAATGGCTTTCGTTACCTCCACCTCTGCTAAGAGTGCCGCTCCCACACTGGAGGAACCAGGAAAAACTGAAAAACAACATGCAAACTGCTGTCAAATATGCACCACGGGTTTAGGAGGGGAAGTAAAACACCCTTTAAGGACTATCTCATCCTTCTCTTCGCTTGGTCTCAGAGGTCTCCCAGTTCCTCACACCGCAGGGTGCAGAGCGCAGAAAGACAAGGCACGCACAGCAATTAAACCCTCAAAGCAAGGTTAGTTCCCACTACAGGGAGTCCATAGTTTTCCTCCCTGTGCGTGCAAACCAGCCCGGCAGCGCTCAGGGAGCAGGCGCCAGGGCAAGCTTTGCTCAGGCTAGAAGCCCAGCTAAAACTCCCAGCGCCGCTGCCTGATCCCAGACCCCCAACCTCAGCCCTGGATGCAAGGCAGGGACTGGCAGCGCGCCGCTGCTCCCCAAAACGTGCCTGCCTCGGGGAGGAGCGCAGCACGTAGCGCCTGCCAAAGAGAAGATGCTTTGGGGCTGCGGGGAATCCGTAAGCCTGAAATAAACCCCTGGGCAAAGGCATCAGGTACAGAGCTAAGTGGTACAGACCTGGAGCGTGAGAACCAGCGTAGGGTTCACCTCCTGGCTGACAGCTAGCTGCCAGGATAGGGGACCAGAGCGATAGTTCAGTTTTCAGGAAGGCGAAAGTCAGGAAACTGTTTATTTGGACAGGAAAAGCAAGACAACTCCACTCTGGGTTGGAGAGGTATGCTAAGAGACATAAGCTTGTTTGCAGAACTGGTTTTGCCTCCTCTTTTGCTCCAGGCCCTGAGAGGGCATCCCCAAAACCCCCAAAGAGGTCTCTTCTCTGAACTGCACCATCCAAACGCAAAGCAAATACCCAGAAACAACAGCCTTAACCTGCCAAGGGCAAGAGAGGACAAAGGTTTCTTCATTTGTTCTTTGCCAACAGCCAGACAAGCCCACGGTGCCTGAAGGCTGACAGCACACATACAGACCTGCTATGGAGACTTACTGAATATTTTAACAGGTCAGGACCACTGCTTTTCACTCCTCCATCGGTGACTCCAGAAGCAGTTGCGACAGTGAGTCCGTACCTCGCAGGGATGCCCCCAAACAGGATCGTCCCAGCAGCCCTCCAACCTCCAGCATGCGGCGGTGCTGGGGGGGCAGCAGCAGGGTCCCCCGTGCCCTCGCAAACCTCTGCAGCCGCAGAGTGCACCAAGCAGCTTGCAGAATTGTAAAGCCCATTGGGCTGGGCTGCTGCCAAGCGATCATAGGAGAAGAAAGGGAAACGTTCAACATAATCTGCATGAAAGTGCAGGAAGCCCTAAATCGTGTTAGTGCTATTAAGAAAGCTGGTTACGTTGCTCAGCAAACTGGCCCAATACAGTTTTTGTAGACTTGTTATGAACATCTGATTGTCCCTGATTAGATTAGACAATAAACCCCTATCCTGGTGTGCGAGCGTTGTTCGGCTCCCCTCTGCAATCTGTAAATTAGAATTCCAGACCTGGGAGATTGGATTCAAATTGGATTACTGGAGTAGGTCCAGCACAAGAACAATCGTGAGGCAGGAGAAGACACACATACACACGAATGAATAAAAAAATAAATAAATACATGGGGACAGTCAGCCAGGATTTGATTAGGAGTGTTTAAAAATAGAATTAAAAACAAAAGCCACCAACCAGCAGCTAGCAAAGAAGCGGGACGAGGGATGGATTTGTCACTGTGAATTAACAAAGCACAGAGATCATACCTTTAAGCGTTTTGTAATTCAGCATGCGCAGCGTTGCTGTTGGTTGTGGTCCTTCCTCCACAAATGCAAGAGCTCCTGTCTGTGGCCACGCGGCTGGAACGGGGTGGGTGTGCACAGGGCAACAAACCCCATATCCCACCAAAATCACAGGCTGCAGCTGAGCTCACCTGAGCTATCCCTTTTCCCTCCTCCATTCTGCTGCCTAGGTGAGGCAAGTAACGTGTTCCTTAGCTCGCACACTGGTCTGGGACCCAGCAGGCCAGTGTAACCACTGGCAGCCTTCTGGCATGCCCAGAAGTCCCGCCCCAGGTAAAATCCAGGGCTGTACTACACTGCAGCAGGAAAACCCACCAGGGCCAAGCGTGCAGCAGCGCATGCTGCAGCCCAACCCAAACCCCTGACGCTCTGCAGCTCAGGAGGGTCTCTCTCCTCTCCTGGGACCTCTCCAGTGAAACACGCCAACGACTTGGCCAACCAGCACCTGGAAGAACTTGCTTCAGACAGCTCGGCAGGGCAGCAAGATGGCAACAGGACCTCACGCTGCCATCGGCAGAGGAGAAATCCAGTATGACCCCAAGGCTGCTCCTGCTGAATGCTGACCGACCCCCTTCGCTGCCCGCCCTGAAGACCACATGCCACCAAGACCAGGGGCCAGCAATGCCCCCAGCAGTGAAGGAGGGAAGAGAAAGCCGCCGTGCCAGCACTGCCTTTTTCCTACCAGCCCACGCTGTGACAGAGGTCAGCGCCTCTGCTGCATAGGGAGGAGGGAGAGGGGAGATGCTCTGAACTGGGCTGAGAGATGCTTTGCTGCATGCCAATTTTTGCAGCTCTTCAGACAAGTGAAACCTTTTATTGTCCCTATCAGGGAGCAGAAGAGCTGATAAAGACTCCATTCACCACATACCTGCAAGGGAAATCTCAGGGCTATCAGAATTGTTAAAGGGATAAACCTGTCCAATTAAATCCCCTCTGCACTCTTGATATATGCTTGTGCCAGACATAAATGGAGCTTGGAACTAGTCCCAGCTGAACAGTAATGCGCTGAGCATTCAACCGGGACTAAAAGCACAACCGGCCGGAGCTCTTACCTCCCGCGATGCCCCCGCTGACCAGCTCTCGCCCCCGAGAAGCCAGCTTGGTAAGTGCTTCGTAGCAATGCACCAAACTCTCACCTCATCCTCCATCAGAGGATCCTAAAGCATGGCCAAGTACTAACTGCACATTCACATCAGAAGCAATATGTAAGGAAAAAAATGCCAGTAAGTGGGAAAACACAAAACCGAGGGCAGGGGCTGGAAATCAGAGACAAAACTGAGAAATTTGGTTAAGGCAGTACAAAAACCCAAGCCTTACTCACCTCCAGGTCAACCATCTTTGCCGTGCACCAAATCTTAGCTCTTCCAGCCACCTTCCCTGAGGATCCAAGGTAAAGGAAGATGGGAACACCACAAACTCCTACAGCCATGTTCACCCAGGCTTCGTAGCTACAGGAAACCCAGCCAGATGTCCCTGATGTATGCTTTCAAAACACGGAAAAGCCCCGGAGTCTTGTCATTTGTATTCATTTTTCTGCCAAAGGAAAATGTCTAATGCCAAGTGTAGGTCTTTCTACTCGTTACATGAAAATCTGAAAGTCTTCAGTGAGATATATTGTGAGCTCCTACACCTTAGCTGAGGGAACAGGAACCTTGAACCCTCCTACTAAACCCCTCCTTTCCCCTCAACGCTCATTCCACCCTGGAGCTAAATACACAGCAACAAAAATACGCAGTTAAATTCCACAACAACAGAACGAACAAACCCCACAAACTTTTCTCTTAACTACTGGTAAGTGTTGTTCGTTCTCCCATCGCCAGAGCCATGCAAGGTGCACCGAACCTACTACATATACATACATCTATGGGAATACACACACACATATATAATACACATTGTAAATTCTCCGAGACGTGAAATGCCACTTTGCTGTACTTCCAGTCAAGACGTATATTTGATACTGTGCACAGCTGAGGTCCACTGGAAATATAACAAACTTCCCCTTAAGTCAAAAGATTTTGCCAATGATGTACATTATGCAAAACTAAAACAGCTCTTTGGAAAAAATACCAGCCCAACCATGTCACCAGCATCCCATGGGGGCAACGCCAGAGCCTGCAGACATTCACACCATGTTTTATGGATCAGGAGGCCTCTTTTGAGAGATGAGGGAAGACCACCAGCACAGACAGCAATCTTTAGGCTGGTCATGGTGTATAAATAGCTCACTTCAGGTCATAACCCACTCAGTAAACTGTGGGATGTGTTGCTCTCAGGAGGCAAAGCAAATTGTCTGTGGTTAAATATGTGAAGGATGAAGCAGTCAGCATCCAAAAGCAGCCTTCGCAAGAACTGTATAAAAAGTAGAAACAAGCCTAAAACATACCCTAGGATCTAAAATTTCCATCTCAGCCTCCTCCTCCCTCAAATCACAACTCCCTTCTCCCCCAGTCTGCAGAGCTGCAGGAAAGGATAGACTCAGAGGCATCACTCATGCGCTTCACCTAGTATTATACAAGAATCAGATCTGGGGTGTCCATAGACTTGAAGGAGAGGGAAACTACCCTCCTAGATCCTGCACCCCAAGAAATGACCTCCTCTTGTTCCCCCACCACCTTTTCACTGCAGAGATGCTTTTGCGGCAATAGAAGAATTTCCTGGGGCACTGGGCTTGCGCAGCACAAATGATGCGGCAACCCCTTGAGCTGCTTGCACTGATGCTTTCTGAAGTCTTTCATCGCCTCAGCGGCCCCCCCCGCCGCCCTCTCGCTTTGATCTACCCCGTTTGGCATTGCCAGCACAGGTGAGGAAGCGAGGCTGGGCTGCCAAGACCTCCGTCAGAGCTGGGGCACCCAGGACATGGCACGGCAGAAAGGAGCAGCCCGGCTCTGCAGGCGGAGCGCAAAGCCGGACCGGCAAACAGCACAGGGAAGGGAAGAAGAGATGCCCTTGTGGTCTGGGCACACGGAGAAGGCAAGGGGCTGGATGTGATGGCAAGGGAAGCTCCTTCCAGTGCCTTTTATCTTCGCTGCTTCCTTTCCTTTCTGTGGAGAACTGGCTTATCATCACCAACCTCACCGAATACAGCCACTGAGGCTTTAGAGGAAGAGAATTCACTGCGGGTGAATTGGGGAATCCTAGAAAGGCTATACAGAGAGAAGAAAGAAAAAGGAAGAGAGAAAAATGCCCCTCAGGTTTGGGAATGGAGAGCCAGAAGCCACCCTGTGCCCCCCCCCAGGTGATGGCTTTGCCCTGGCTTGCTCAGTGCCCCACCAGCAGTAAACTCCAACAGCTGGTCTCCTCAACAAGGTCACCAAAGAAGCCCTAGCATGTACACGTCTCTCTGGGCACATACAAGGGCAAGGAGGGGTCTGAACATACTGAGAGATTGAAGAAGAGATAGGAAATGTAAGTTAAAACAGAAAAGTGGCAAAGAATCTATCTGGCAAACAACCAACCAGTTGAATTCTAGTCTAAGATGATGGCAAGCCACAAGCCAGTCAGCTGTGATTCCCAGCACGAGGAAAACACAGTGGGGATTTGTAGTCATTTGGCAACCTGCCACCTCGTTCCTTTTCACACGTGAAGGAAGATGTCTTTCTTAAACCTAACAAGGGCAAGCTCATGAGCGTGGACAAGAAGAGCCCTTTAAACTTCTACCCAGTCAGGAACATACCTACTGTTTCCTTACACCTCACCTGTAGCAAGATCCCTGGAACTTAGCCCCAGTACAATACCCTGGGTAAATTTAATGTCATCTCTTTCAGGAGTTACTCCACCTTAGCAATATCTTTTACTTCCATTTCAAAGGAGAGTAGCTGTACTTTTGGTATTGAAGACCATCTCTTCTACCTCCCCTCCTGCTAAAGCTTGGGAATAAAAGGCAGCTGGAACTACAGAGCCCAAAGGAGACTGTAAGTGCAGGATTGAAGCAATGAAATCATCACGGAGAAAGACACCAGAGGATGCTGGGGAAAAGGGCAGTTAGTGCTGATGCAAATCCATGTCAAAGAGGCCGCTGTGTGGGACACAGGGTAGAAGTCCCCAAGGAGCCAGCTGTAGATGTTTTTCTCTAGTGCCAGTTGGAACAGGTGGGGATTGCAAAAAGATCTTCCTAGAAATTTTTCTGTCCAATGATGAGACTGTCATCAGATATGATGGTCTGGAACAAAAAGGGAGGGACAGCATCCAAATAACCAGCCCCTTGTAGATGACTGTTATTTTAGGAAGCAATTACCCTCTCTGCCACACACCCCTGGCTCCTGCACTCCTCCGAAATGCACGTGGGAAATCAGAGTGTCCTGCTAGTGCCAGACCTGTGCCACAGCACAGCACCATGGCTGTCAAGGCCAGACAGCTGAGTTTGGTTTCCTTGTGCTTGACTTCTGCTTTTTAGAAATGCAACACACAAAGTAAGAAACTATGTATTATTAATTAATGCTCTACACGCAGTTTACCTTTAATAAAGACGCATTAATATTTTCACTTAGAAACAGAGGAAAACAGGCTCCTTGATGACTGGACTGAATCACCACCTAATCAGCATAGGACTCTTGAACTGTGCACCCATCGTGTGTGCCCAAAGGCGAGCTAGCACCTTCCTACAAAGCCCTACCAAAACACAGGCAATATCCCTTCTTTCTCCTGCTGCAAAGGAGACAGGGATTCATCTTTTCAGTAGAGTGAGCACACGAGTGACATGGCAATTCATACATCAAGGAGAGGCTCCATTTCTCCCTCCTCACCTGCCCTCGCTGATACATGGAGTCCCACCTGACTCAGATGCTGAAAAAATATATTTCAAGAAGTCATCATCACTCTCGTGAGTCATGAAAGAAGGGGAGGAAATGACTCCAGGAGAGATGATTCAACTAAGGGGAGAGCTGAGACAGAAGAAAACACAGGCTGGAGAGTGGAATAAGCTGTGGGAGCCACAATGCTTCAAATCAGCTTATCACAACGTGGAAGAAAATCAGAAGATCCAATTTCTCCTCCTCCCATCAACTTCTCCATTTCTAGATTTTGTTGTCAGTACCACCAATCCAAGACATCAAGAATTTACATGCAAGCTAGATGTAAGAGACTGCTCCATCCAGCAACTGCGCTCTGAAGGAGTCCCCTTGAAAGGACTAATTCAGGTCAATGGATCATCGTTTCCACTACAGTAAAACAGCACCAAGAGCTCCTTATCTAACCAGCACTGCCAGAATCACTCCTCTGTGTCAGGTCCAGCATCAGGCGAGCCCTTAACAGCGTACCAACCAGTGCTGCCCAAAAACCCAACAAAAAGGAAGTCAAATTGGAAGATGAACAACTTTATTTGTACCACAGGCACAATCCCACCCTCGACCCAGCACCAGGAGATGCACAAACTCTTTGTAAGTCTGTGTGAGTCAGAGCAAAGAGTAAGAAAAAACACAGCAACTGATCAGCTGAAATTCAAATGACACAGTGGAAACCACTGAGCACAGTCTCGCTGTGTAACTCAGTGTTGTTACCCTGCCCATCCCACAGGAGCCACACATTGTCCAGGTGTGTATCAAGTTCGCAACTAACTTCGCTCACCCATGTCTCTCTCCAGCATCTATAGGTGGTGCACATCTCTGGAACATTTAATAGATGATGTATGCTCAAGCATACACACAAACTATACGAACACAGGTATGCAAGAACATGTTAAGAAAAGAACTGGTCTCCCTGGTCTTCACTTCCACAAACCCAAATGCAGTGCTGACAATGCCCACCTACTTAGTTCCACTTCAGCTCCTTCCATTCAAGCTAAACCACTTGGTGTGAGACCCAGGACTAATCTTTACCTCCCAAAGTCAAGAACTGAATACTCAACAATCTTCACCCAAATCCCTACAGTTACCATCTTTGTCAGTCACTGTGGACAACCCCACACCATCCTGACACTCAGGCCAGCCTTTGACCACCCTCGACTCAGATCCTATCAGGTCTTGAGATTCCCCTGCCCTACATGGATCTGTGTCTTGGGATTCCTTCCGCGTACCTTCTCTGAGCTGCTACTTCTTACCCAGCCATGGAGATAAGTCACTTCCCAACTCTCACAGTTTTAATTGCACTCAGTTATTGCAACACCCCTTCCCTCACCACAGCACTTTTTCCTGTGCTCCCATTCCTGCCTATCAGGTTGAAGGGTGACCAAGTCTTTTTGGCTACACTCCCTATGCAGACACAACAGCTACGCTACCTGCTGAGCCTTCCCCTTGTCTATCGCCCCACAGAAGCCCTTCCAGTTAATCAAGCTGCAAGCCATATCCAGTTGGCCATACTGCCAGACGTCCATTGCACAACTTCATGCTACTCGCTACAGTCAGGTATTTGAGAGGACACTACAGCTCCCGGGAGTGAAGCTCTTACACGGCTCCCATACCCCTCTGCAGCAAAGAGGACACCTCCGTCTCTCCAGGAAGGCAATTGCTTGTCTCTTCCCCAGCAGCAGAGAACACTGTGGCAGAGCACAGCCCTGCTGCCGCTTCGTTACAGCCACCGCCAGGTTTTACCGAGCCAGCACCATGAGCAGGTCACATTGCTCCACTACAGATAAAATGAATTCATTTTAAAAGGAGTGTTACAAAATAGGACGATGGATTGGAAAGGTACGCAGGCACCCACCAGGGCAACTCGCACATGCAGTCAATCACAGGATTCAAGTACAAGGCAGCGGCACAAACATTTCAGTGCATCCTCTCAAACAGGAAAAACCCCACTTGTCTGAAACGCTTCCATGAGCTATTGCAGGGACGGCACAGCACCTTTGCTTCCTCTCACCACGTCCCCAGTTAAATGACCGGGTCACATTTTCTGCCAGGCTTTTGCCGTCACTTGTATTCTTGTGGCAGCACCTTCAGGTGTTCACACGATGGTGGGAGAAGATAAAAAGCAAGGAGATACTTATCGCATCACATTATCACATGATCCTTCCTCGCCTCACACCCCAGACATACTTCATATTAATCTATGCAACTGCAGGAGGCAGGATGCAGTGCCCAGAAAAGGCCACACAACCACAGGAATTACTTTGAAGCTGAAATCATAATGCTACACCAGCATCAACCCTCTTCTTTAAACTGAACATATCCGTCAAAGGATCGGCACGCAGGCCTATCGCCTTACCTTTAAAGCACGGACTTTCTTGGCCAAGAGGCTCTCGATGTCCCCTGCGACTTTCTCCACCAGTTTCCTGGGCACGTTCTCCTTGACTTCAAACAGGTTTCTATTCTCATTGTAGATCTAAGAAGGGAAACAAGAGAAAGACAGACAGTCAATATTAGAGAGAGGTACAGCAGTCTTCCCACAGAAAAGCTGATCCCCTAACACAGAAGAATTTTAGCAACATGGATTAGGTAACAACATAAGCTTTGGAAATGAGGGGAACAAGGGAAGAAAGGCTCTGCAACCAGAAAAAAAAATAATGCATTCGACCTGCTGCCCACACACCACTGGCTTTATAGCTGCCTGCCTTCATGCTTGCAGGCTACGAGCATCCCCCCTTTCACTCAAAAGCTGAGCTGCCCACCCCCCCGCCTCTGTTGAGCCAAACCAGCAGCGCAGGCAGAGCCGCCACGCTGCCTTCTGTGCTCTCCCTCACCCAAACGCTCCCCTAAAATCCCACTGACCGCCCACGCCCCCCCTCTGCAAGGCCACTTGCTGAATTTTGCAGGCGTAAGCCCAAATCCCTGCCTGCCCCCAGCCCCCTGCCCGCAGGGTTCGTTCGGTGCGGAGCCTGGCAGCACAGGCGCAGGCAGGGCAGCCCCGGGTACCAGGAGCGGGTGCAAGGGGATCACATAAAGTAGGATAAAACTTCATCTCTAAGCAAGCCATAGTAGCGTGGCACCCTCAGGAAATCAGGATTTCTGCAACCAGCCCAGAACTTGGCCAGGATGCGGTAGGGCTGGTGGGGAGAGGCACCAGTCTATACTGGGATTATCCTGAAGGCCAGATGCAGTTCCCTGGATTTGAATGTTTGCACCCAAAGCGTGCAGGTGTGACCTGTGGGCCTGCCCTTCTGAGCCACATCACACAAGCGCAGAGGACAACGCCAGCCCCAAGGGAAGTGCCGTTGGCATCGGCACCACCCCAACGAGAACGGCTCGGTCCCAGCACAAGACTTCACAACCACCAACCCCTCAGCCACCTCCTCGGATCGTTTTCCGATTTGTTAACTTGGCATGTCTGCCAACTCATGTGCAACCAACACAGAGTAAAAGAGAAGAGCTTTTTACAATCATCTGAGATCGGGGGGGCGGGGGGAAGCCTCATCTTTTCTTATGAAAGATACATGAAGAAAACCACACAGCAAGGAGGATTCTGCTTCTCTCTGAATCCTTGGGCTACTTGCAAATACCTGCAATTCCAGACATGAAGACATCCAGCAGCAGAAAACCCTCCAAGGAGAGCTGGACCTCCCCAAGGAGGTAGCTGACTCTATGCTTAACTGCAATTTCCATGCCAGGCATGTCTGGCACCTACCCGAGCTTGCGTGATCCTTGGGAGCTGAATCACTGCTTCCCACGGGACAAAAACCCTTCTTTGCTGGAGCTTCATTAGAAGTGAAATACTCTGCCTGTAACTGCCGGTTCATTGCAGACCTGACCATTACGACAGAGGAAGAGATCAGGTGGTGCAGAAACCAATTCTCACGAAACATCTGCCCTCATCTGCCCTGGGTCTTGGAGCAGCACTCAAACACAAACAGTAAACAACCCGCTTCCACAAGACAAACACGCACCCCAGACACCCCCACGTTTCGCCTGTGCTGGAAGCACGAAGGCAGGACTAAGGAGGCTTGGCTAGAGACACCAACCAGGCTGATACCAGCACAACTGTTTCTCTTGGTGGAGCCACTGAAAACAGAGGTACGGGCAGGCAGGTGCCCAGGATCTGGACAGCAGCACATCACGCAGCTCAAGAACAGGATGAGACCCTCCCGATATGTTGGGAAACTACTCCACCCTTTTTCTTTTCCAGATGTTAATGAGCCGGAGCAGGAAGCAACGCTGCTTGCTGAAAGGCAGCTGGCAATGAATTCAAGAGCCTGAGCAGACACCCCCCCCCCGCCCCCCTCCAGCCTCCCCTTTCCTTTCATGGTTAAACAAAGCGGTTTCTGAGGTTGAAGTCACAGGAGAATGCTCAGAGACTAAGCAAAAGGCCGCTCTCTTGGCTTTGCACGGTCCCTCCAGACCTACGGGGTTAATCTTCAGGCTTCAACTCTCCTTTCTGCAGCTCTTGCTGGGGTCCCTGCTCTGCCCGAGCTCCTCCTTTCTTCCATGCCACGGGAAATTCCCAACAGCAGGCCTCTCCCAGCAGCCTTGTGTCCACATACACCATTACTCCATCCTAGCTCTACTCCAGGCAACCGTTTTGGGTTTGGGTGTTTTTGGTTTGGTTTGGGTTGGGTTTTTTTGTTCTTTTTTGTTTTCCCAAAAAAGCCCCAAGGGATTCAGGTAACCTGCCCTGGCTGCCAGGATGGTAACGCATCCCGCCTCTATCAGTGGGGTAGCACACAAAAGGCTCAGACTTGCTCATTTCAGTTTCTGGACAAAACAGCATTTCTGTGAATTTTCCTGGTTACTGACCTGCAAGAGCACAGCCCATGAGCCAAGAGCAGAGACGCAGCAAGCCGAACGTCTGTGATCCTTGTCCGACTCTTCAGTTCCCAAGAGACACGTGGAGCATGGCTCCAGCACCGTCCCCGAGGTTCTGCTCTCGCAGGCTCCAGACCTGCCAGTCTTCAAGGAAGTGTAACTCCAAGCATAAAGTTTTCAGCCAACCTGATTCCAAGGGCTTCACCCAAATCATTTTGGTCCCCAAACCACCCATACTTCACATCAATTTGGCAACTCCTATCTTATTCTAGGTGGTCATTATGTGAGCACAGTGACTCCAAAGTGGATGCTTTGGTAAGAGAACACATTTTAGAGGCATCCTCAGACTCTAGCAGAAATGATTTCTAGGTGTTCTTCACATCAGAGCTCCATCGCATCCCAAGCTTCAGACTGAAAAGCGTGTATTGCCAATAGCAAAACATCCCACGCTAGAGAAAAATGCCCCACATCAGCACAGAAAGGGTTAAAGCAAGGAAAGCTCAACACAAAGCAATATTCTCTCATACTCTTTTTTTCCCTTTGGTAAGTAACAGCATAACAAAATAATGCGCTTGGAAGACGCGCAGTACCTCCAGCTGAGCAGCGGCAATTAGGAAAGCAAAGAGGAGCAATCTTCAAGGAGAAAGCTTTGGGTAAGGAGGGCGTCCTGACATTGGCATTTTCCTATTACGAAACATATAATTGGCTCCTATTGGTTACGGACAGAAACAGTGCCTGTCCACAAGGGAAGAAAAAACAGGGAAAGAAACCAGGAGATGTTCCTCCAGCCCTCTCTGCAGCTGCAGAGCTCTGCAGTCTTCTTGGCTGAACAGTTCATCAGCATTAATTAGAACAATTCGACGTGAATTAACAGTGACCATACGTGCACAAGAATGTACCAGACAGGCAGGGGAATGAATGGTAGCGCTTCAGGCGATTAAGATAGCTTCTCGCTCTCCATCGTAGCACTTTGCTTTGGGTTGTTCAGAACTTGGCCAGGTTTTACTTATCTAAGGTGACATTTCCCATATTGGGTTTTTCCTTGAGCTGAATCGAAGGGAGGATTTTCTGGCCAAAGACATCCCAAACATTTCTCAGTGATGGCAAAAGCCCTTAGTTTTGTCCAGATTAGAAAGCCATTCTCATTGAAATTCTCCTGTGATCTGGTGCTCTGAGACTCGGTTTGAAATTTGTAACAGCAGTGACCTTGGAGTCAAGAAACATCTGCTTCTTGATTCCATGTAGGTACACGCACACACAGCCACACCGGCACCCTCGGGGAGAAGGGGGGTGCAGGTTGCATGCTCTTGGTAGACTGGATTTTACTTTGCAATCCCTTCGTGAACACGCCCCATCCCCTCGCAGCCTGCACGTACCCCGCAACGGGCAGGGCAAGTGGGTGGCCATGCAGGAATGCGAGAGCAAAGGCAGGTCCTGCAATGCTCCAGCCACGCTGAAACCAGAAGTAATGCCCCCGCGTTAGCCCTGCTCAAGGTGGTTGGCAAACTTGAAGTTACTGGGCAGGAGAGGGGCTGCACGGAGCTCCTGAAATACCTGCGGAGGTATTAGCCCTCAGGCAGCACAGAGAAGGAAGCTGTTGTATTCAGGGGATGAAGACCCAATTATAAACTGCAAATCTCAATTAAAAAGTCTGGACGCAGTGGCCAGAAGATCCAGGCAGAGCAGTTGGAAGAAGAGTCCAGCAGCGGATGCCGAGAGTAAACTAGTAAGTGGCAAGAGCAGGGGGAATATTAACACAGGCAAAACAACAGAAAGTACTGTGCTGAAATAACAAAAAATAATTTAAAAAAAAGGTGGCAGGTGGGGGGGGAGAAAAATCAAACAGCTCAAGACAACCTGCAACATGAAATATTTAATCCCAAATACTTCTAAGCGGCTGAGAAGATGATCTAAAACAGCACAGAAGTGCTAAGCAGCCTCACTAAAGAGCAGACCTGGTAACACAAACCAACTGCCAATCCACATTCACAGTAGCAACTGTATAACCGAAGAGGCAGATCTGATATCGCCTCAGAAAACCCATTCTCTAAATTCACTTGTTTGCCTTGCTCCTAATGCACAACAAATGATGCTCATCTCTGCTATTAATTCCCTCTGCGCTTACATATCCAGGGAGCTGTCGGGGTTCAGAGAAAGCATTTGCCACTCCCCAGTTCCCCGTGAGCGCACCCAGCACCACGAAACTGGGCAGCCCAAGGAGGAACAGAAAAGGGTGCAGAAGTACTCCCCTGAGCGCAGAAATCACTGCTCGATGAGCTGCCACAAGAGAACACAGCACTTTCCCATGGGTCAAGCCACCTGATCATAAAACACGAAGGAAAGTAACAAACTCCGTGGGAGCTCCCTGTATAGCACCAGTAACAAATATGCCTTTGGGCACTACTAGAAAGTAGAGATTGTCTCCTCAGCCCCAGCCTTGCTGTTTCCATCGGCGCTGGCCTCCTCTGCGCAGCAACAGGGCCGGTCTCCAGCCTCCTTGCCCAGGACAGGAGGGAGGACACTGACAGGAGGGCTGGGATGGTGGGGTACACATGCGATCCAAACCAGATCCCTTCTTCTACCTGCTACCCCCATCTCCATTTCACATCCCCCGAGAAGCAGCCCTTCCCCAAAATCAAGCTATTGGAGGGGCAGCACTCTGCTATGCTTGCACAGCATCATCGCCATGCCAAGACTGCCCCCTCTATCTTAAAAACGACAACAACAAAAACCAAGAAGCTGAACCCCAACATGGCAGCTGGTAACCCACTGGGGCAGGATACAGGCCATATTCACAGCTCGACCCTCAGCTGGGGTTTTTTCATGGCTAAGCCCTGCAGCCCCGCGGGGAGAGGCTGCGGCACTCCAGCTCCTGCTGCAAAGGTAACAGTCATCTTCCAGACATTGTTATTTTTTTTTTTTCAACCCCTGTATGAATCCAATACACCTGGTTTGGACAGCTGCAGTCCAAACACCAGCGTTTAATCACAGTGCAAACCTGCCTTGTTTGCAAAAGAGCAAAGTACTACGTGCAGCAACAGAGCGGGCTGCCTTCCTGCTGCCAGAGCATCGCACCTCCAAGTCGGGGAGCTCCAGCTGGGGGAGGCCAAAGACCACCCCGCACCTCTACAGGCATGACAGCCATGCACACCTGAGAGAAGCCCTCATGCCCCAGAGATGGGACTGTGCCACGTCATGCCCTACAAATGCCACACACCAGGACAATAAAAGGTTTTTCCCACCTGGCATTATTACGGGGACCAGGAAGGGCCTCTGTTCAGGGGGATACTTCAAGCTCCCGCAGCCAGACCCATCCTGACCAGGTTTGTACAGTGACCCAGATACGGTCTCTGCAAAGAGAATTAGTTGGTACAACAAATATTGCAGCAGGATGCCTGCCCTTAGAGGTGCCGCTTGCTCAGATGCCCATCTAGTGCTTCTGGAGCTTCAGGATCTGCTGGGACTCCACCAGCCGAGCAACAGTCTGGCGCGTTTTGTGGCTCATCTCACCTATGGTGGGGTCCTGCCATTTCCCCATGGCTCACGGTATCACTGAAGAGGAGCAGGGGGAGCCCTCAAGCAGACTTGCTCGTATGCCTTGGGTACACAGAGCAGACCCCTCTGTTGAACAGGGAGCCTAGAAAAGGATTGCCCAGGAACCTAAACGACCGGCAAGAGAACTGTGAGATGGTCCAAGCTGAGCAAGGAGCCCTGTAGCTGGGTAACAGGGAGGAAAAGGAGCACTAAAGCCCAGAGATCCTGCTGGGAGATGGAGACTGCTCAGGGCCACGGGCAGAGAGCAGAGACAGCACGATTCCCATCTCGCCCCTTGTCCCTGCTGCACCTACTGTTGTTAAATTTCATCGTCTGGTGCTTATAGTTCTTGCAATGATGGTAATCATCATGGTGTCTATATTACATTAGGAGGATGTCAGCCTCGGCGCAGCGTCAGGGATAATCAAGCAGGCAGTGACAAGAGCGATACCGGCCTCGCTGACAGCCCGCCAGGACAACTGGGGCTGCCTGTACGACACTGTACAGAGCAGATCACACACCACTGCAGGGACGGGGGGGATGGGGGCCGGCAGAGGGCACGGGGACGGCCTTCTGGCCAAAGCGGCCGTTAGCCAGGAAGGCGCTAGAACTCGGTTTTCCTTGTCGAGGAGCGGGGAAGGCAGCTGCAGGTGAGCGGCGGTGCCACAGTCCAGCGAGGGATTCGCAAATCTAGCCCATGCCAACTCCCAGAGCCGGTACGGCGGATGGCCCCCAGCCCTGAGCATGCGGTTCTGCGAGCACGGCCCCGAGCCCGGACGCCCACCATGCCGTCCCCTCCGGCTCCCACGGAGGCCGACCGACCCCTTGCCATGACCTCCGGCTTGTCCTCAGCGGCAGCATCCTGCGGATGCGCTCGAGCGCAGGCAGGAGGCAAACAGCTTGACATTTACTAACCCCGTCTCCCTCTCCCCTCGCACAGCGCCGCTGCCCTGCTGCGCTCCTTTCTTCCACCTACCTAATAAAAAGCAAGCACCCGCTAAGCAGCTCTTCACAGATCTCCTGCAGAAGCAGGACAGGGAAACGCACGGTTTAGCTGCTCCTCGGGGATGGTCAGCTATAATTGAAGCAAACAAACCATAGGACTAAGGTCTCCTTCCTTCACTAAAGAGCCTGCTAAAAGACAGCAGCACCCCAGAGGACCTCAGGGACGAAAGGGAAGGCAGCCCGCTCCGCTACGGGGGTTATGGCAGCTGCTCCAGTGCTCCCTGTCCTGCCCTGTCTGGCACCAGCACCCACGTCTCCCATCCTCTGCAGCACTGGCTGGACTTCTGCTCGCTCTACCCAGGATCACGAGCTTCTATGGCTGAGACTTCAGGCCTGCCAGCCCTGAAGCAGCCCTGAGACTGCTACGCATAATTTAGCAGCTAGACAAGGATAAAGGGCTATGCACAGTTAGCCTGGATTATGGAAAACCTCTCCTGGCCTGGAAAGCAGCTTTTAGTCTTCAGCAGCCCAAACCCTTGCTCGGGGAGCTCTCAGAGCAACAGACCCGGCCTGGGTGTCTGCAGAGACTGCATCTTCTGCAAGGTAATTCCGTACCACACAACTTCGAACTCGGTCTTCTCCTTTCAGATAAAGTGCCATAAAAAGAAACCATCACATAGTTGAAAACGTAAGGTCTGAACCAGGGTGGGAGCCCTGCCCAGGCACTCCTCTGCACGCTCACAGCCGCCTGGACGGCGTGGGTCCTGCTGCCAGGTCAGGGTGCAAGGCGACCAGAGCCTGCTGTGCTGATGTACGAGAGGGAGAGAACAGCTACAGCATCTCGGATGAATACCCAAACGCATTCAGATATCACATGTTCACGAAAAATACACACTTGTACAGTAAAACAGAAACAAAACAAAAAAACCAATCTGATCCTTGACTCTGGCTGCTGTCTTGGTTATATGGGACATAACAACAAAGGCTTTAGTAAGGAAAACACAGTATTTTTAAAAGGTACTTCAACTGCTTTTCTTCAGGATATATCCAGAAGAGTTTAACCACTTTAAGTCATGTCTATACAGAACAGCTGTACTTCAGATCAGCATCATTAAAATTGCACCTAGAATACCCTGGGAAGTATTGCACCTAGGTGCATCCTACGGGGGATGCTGTCACAGATACAGATGTACTATTCTGCTACATTTCTGCTCTATACTATTCCTATCAGAATCGGTGTCTTCACACTATGGATCGTAGTGGGTTTACCCCATTGTCCCTAAGGAAAAAAACTTATCATGCTGTTTCTTTTCCAAGGCTTAATGTTTAGGACACTGAAATTACAAAAGCTAATACAGACCCAAAACGGGATCCCACCGGACTGAGCTTCCCCAGCAGCGAGGAGGATGAGGAAGGGACCACCACCGCTATGAGAGGAGATGGAAAGCGTTTCACCCGGCCTCTTCTGCTGATGCTCACCAGCAGTGGCGGTGCCCAGGGCAGGGCTGCTGCAGTCGAGCAAAGGCTGCTCCCCCCTTGCCTGCAAGCACACCCCAAGCATGCACGGCTCCCTCGCTCGCTCTGCATTGAGCGATGCAAGACTCTAGGACCCTCAGGGACTTGACTTTAAATAAATAACCAGGCCTCTTTCCCAAAACAGCTTTATCTTCTGTGCCAGAAAAGCTGCTGCTTCTTGTAGGAAGGGCTGTGGAAAAAGGCTATGCTGTGCAGCCTCTAATACTAAAGCTGCCAGACATATTTTGCAGGCTTTCCTTCTAACTACAGAAGAAAAAGAGTAACAACCAACTCACACTGCCTTTTATTCTTACTGATGGCTACCACTGGCTAAACTCAGCTCTCAGCTGCAGCGATGCAAATATGGGATAACTCCACTGACATGGAATTAAACTAAATCTCTTATTGGAGCTAGAGCGATTGAAATCTAGGCCAGCATAAGTCAGCACTGTCAACAGTTACCCCTACAGTTTTCTGCAGAATAATGATCTATTTTAAAGAAACTGAACTTTTAGAAATAGCAACTTTGTAATTCTCTTGATTTACCTTCTGATGTAGGTTTGGGGGCTTGCTCTGACCTTCAGAGATTCATGTTTACAAGCTTTTCTCCTTAATCTCAAGCACTGGAAGCATTTCTGTAAATGCACAGACTCATTGGAAGCAAGGCTGGAAGAGACCCACTTCTCCAACCCATCCCTCTGGCTCATGCAGGATCTACCTAACCTGTGCTGTTCAAAAGACCTGCTCTTGCCCTGGTGGTGGAGAACCCATGCTTCCCTGGCCGATGTCTTCCAGTATTTTCCCAGCCAGCCTGCTGGAAAGTCATTACCTGTCTCTCATATAAAGTCCTCTCTGTTGTGCACAGGCTCATAAAGCTTCTCCTTGCATCCACCGGATATGGAGAATACATTTGCAGACAGCTTTCTTCCACACATTTCCAGATTCATCCTTTCTCCTGCTAGTGCTTCCTGCTCCCTGAGCCACTGGGGTCCAGAAACTGAGACTTTAACAAAAATACATCACATACCTGGAGACTTTAATAAGAGGTGACCCTCTGCAAAGTCCTATCAGCTACGTTTTCCACTCACTCCCACCTCCAAAGCCCCACCAGCAAGACTCGAGCAGCAGCACCAAACCCTCCAGCTGAGAAACTGAGCCCTGGTTTTAGTTTTCAGCAGTCTTGGAGGGGCACAGGGGCAGGAGAGATATGCACCCGCAGAGATCCCACAGGATGTCTCTTCTGAAGGCAACCTCCAGAGATCCAACATTCGAATGGAGAGATTCCGCTAAAAGATTTGGAAACCTCTGCAGCATCACAGAGAACAGGGTTGGAAGGGATCCCATCAGCTCACGTAGTCCCAGCCTGCTCAGATACCCCCAATGGAAGGTAGTATCGTGGATGTGTCATTCCTAACATAACTATCACAGTTATCTCATTCCTAACATGTTCCTCTGACCTGTTCTTAAAGACATTCAGTGATGAACATTCCTGCACCTCACAAGACAAAATTCTCTAGTGCTTCACAACCCTACTTGAAAACTTTTTATGATGCCTAAACTGAAGATCCCTTGCTGCAATTTAAAAGTGTTCTTGGTGGAAAGACCCAGAATTAATGAAGAGCAGGCACTTCTGCCTTGTGCTGCTGTGTGCATGTCCTACTTTAGTTTCCACTCTTGTAAGCTAAAAAATTCACATTCATTTGCTCTTTCCCCATAAGTTAATGCTTTTCATATCCATAGGTTCAAACTACAATTATGGCGACAATTAGGAAATGCCATTGATAGATTCTTCACCAGGGTGTTATTCAAAACAGTCCCCAAAATATACAGGCATCTGTCAAAGCTGGGCACTTTTGATCAGATGCCCAAACCCAAAACTCTAGGGGAAAAGAAAATACAGCTCAGGAGTGAAGTGGGGGGAAAAAATAGCAAATACAGGGCCCAAGTCTTGAGCATAACGAGGCACACATTTTTTGATGGAAGGCCAGAGAGACAATACAAGAGTGCTCAGACATGAACTGCAAGAGCAGATTTGAGGAATTCTTAGATCGCAGGTCCTGATTTCATTGCTGACAGCGAGGCATTGAGCGGCTGCAGCCTGCCATGGAATAACAGAGCAGGAGGTAAAGGTTAGCAGCGATGTGCAACAGCGAAACTGTGGCGATGGGGGGCTTCAACAGCATGCATCTGTGTTGTGTCCCACCCTTTCCTGTTCCTCCACCTTCCTCATCTTCACAACCTCCAAAACATGATTATGCCAATGAAAAACTGCAGTCGTCAGTCAGATGTGCCTGCTAAACCCAGCCTGCTGCTGCAGCAGCCCCCCACTCCAGGCTATTTCTGCGCAGGATTTGCTAGCACGCAGCCTCCCAGTGCCATGCAGGTGCAGCCGTCACATCCTAGCCCTGAAAGCCTGCTGAGGAGCCCTTCAAATTAAAGGGAAAATACAGTAGGGACCTCTTAGCAGAGCAGTAAATCACCCTTCCCCCTGCACCAGCCTTCTTCTCAATCAGCTGCTCATTTAGCCATGGCTGTGACAACAAGCAAGGCACAGGGCTGCCGGCTGTCATCACGGAAAGGACCACACATGGACTCCTCGGTGGGGAGCACGAATCCACCCTTCACAGACCCCAAGAGGTTTCCAACACGCAGACGCTCACGTGCGGGGCTGCAGACAGAAGTCGCTCCCTGCTGCATCATCTCCTGCCAATCTCCCAAGTGCCCGCCCTCCCTCCAAAACCAGCCACTACTTCTTTGATCAGCATTTTAGGGGTTAGCGATGGTCAATTCTCCATCAGCCCTGAATGGTGCAGCAGTGACTCACGGGCTTTCCCATCCTCTCCCTGGTATCAGCCAGACCGGGTCAGCTGCAGCTCTTGGAAGGGAGGTCCTCAAAATGAGAGAAGGACCAAGGCAAAGGAAAACACTGACCCTTTGGTAGATATAGCTGATCCACATGACTAGTGTAGGTGACTTACTAGGAGACGCGTTACAGGCTTGGGACTGAGAACGAAGGGTAGCCTGTTTCCTTCCCAGGCAGAGTCAGACATACAGGCTTTGCAGAAGCCGGTATACATGGAGAACGGGAACTCACAGCCCACGTGGCCGAAGAGGAGACAGCGGGATGATCTGCAATCCCACCATCGCTCCCAGCAGCCAATGAACTCTGCCTACGTACACTGCTAAGACTGCAAGAGGGCTGTCCCAGAGATGGGGAAGAACTCGGTCCCCAGGCCCCCGCTGCACCCCAGGATTAGCAGGGTACAGGGAAGCACCCACAGCCTGAAAGCCAGAGCTGGGCCAGAGGGAGCCAGCACGCCCAGCGCAGCCAGAAGTACTCACCCTGATCTACCCAAACACCACCGCGCAAATCTGCGCGCACACTTGCATCCCCGCTCGCCTCGTCCTCTCCTCCTTCTTCAGTTCTTTCCCAAGATTTGAGGGCTCTAGTCCCTGCTGTCCCAGCCCTTTCCCCTGCACACAGGCACGTGCTCACAGATCCACCGCCGAGCTCCAGACCCATCTGTTCTCACAGGAACGGCTCCCCACACAGCTCTGCCTGTCACTTGGCTGTGGACACAAAGCACTATTTCAGCTCCACACCTGCACTCTCCCTACGACAGCGTGCGATCTTAATTAAGCTTTAGGCACAGGTGGGGAGCGATTGTCTGGCACTTACGGCTGAGAGGGGACTTGGTCTGCATTCCCCCTTTGCCACACGCACGGTACCGACCTGCCTGCGTGATCATTGGCAAATCACCTTCCCGCGTCTGCATGGTCTCGCTAAGCTCCTGTTCTGAAAGAATTTATCGTTAATTTTTGCAAAGTGTTGTGGAAGCCTTAGAGGAAAGGTAGCACAGGACTGGAGAGTATTAATATTCCACCAGGAGCCTCTAGGGACCAACTGGTGCATTAAAGCTACAAGCAGAAACAAAACCCTTGTATGGCTCAAGCCAGACCCCCAAAGCACTCAGATTTTTTCAGTACTTTCCATCAGCGTTAGGAAACACATATGTGGCCTGTCATGCATCCAGAGCAATGGCCCTGTCACTTGGATCTAAGATAACGTAACAAGGGGAGAGCAGGACCGGGGATGGATTCAAATCTACTCGGTGTAAGAAAAGGTTGCATCAGGCACCGTGTACGGTGAAGCATTAGTCTCCTGCTGTTCCAGCATAAAGTTAATCAGGGACAGAAATTAATCCCTCCTGACAGCATGTTGCCAATTTCTGATTTCATCCCCATTTGCTCGTAGCTTATCATCAAGGGAATGGGAAACTTGTAGCGTGGACAAGCCTGCCGCATGCCTCCTCCTTTGGTAAAGGCTCACACGCACCAGCCACAGGTTCACATACGCTCAAAGCAACACGTCCGTGCTCTGCGTGCACGCAGGTACCTTCACATTCATACGCATTCACCCACCGTTACACAGGTAGAGCAGGGAAAAGTTATGCATACGCTTAAGGCAAAATATATGCCCAACCATCAGCTTTACTCCAAGACAGTGGGAGGGAGGGAGGGGAAGAAAACAAGAACAAGAAGAAAGAAATTCTCTCCCCGGAGGGATGGTGCCAGAACAGCAAAGTGGCATTTACAAATCATAAGCATTTCCCTTCCCCACTCTCTGCTCCTTTGCCCAGAATGTTAATTAGCATTACTAAACAGCAGCAGCAAAAGCTGAAACCTGAGCACCTTCAATTGCTTTAAAGGAAACCTGGTTGGGAATTCTTTCAGATGAGACGTTTAAACTCAAATGGTGAGATATCTGATGGCAATGCAGCAGGTGCTTTTAAATGCCACCTTAAAACTTTCTTCCTAAAACTAGGGAGCGAGCCCTAAAAAGAAAGCTATCATTTCCCAAGGCTGTAGGATTCTGCCTCATGTTCCAAATGGCAGGGTTTTATTCCGCAGCTTATTCTTCCAAGCCCAGTGGATCATGGATCAAGGCCCACAGCATGGCAGCAGCACCCTGCTCGCTCCCGCAGCCCTGAAGCACGTCACTGAGCTCCAGGCTGGGCAGCCCTGAAGGCTGCTTTGCAGTGGAGTTTAGCTGATCACGTAAGAGAAAAGTGGGTTTGCAATTATATTCATAAATAATAGTGCTGACTTGGGTTTGTGTCATAAATAAAACTTAGATGATTATATAGACCACATATATCTCTGTGTGTTTGGATGATCAATATACATCTTAAAGTATCACCAAACTTTAGCCACAAAAATTGTAGCAGGAAACATACTTCACGATTTGCTTCTCCTTTTAGTGCTGTTCCTTTTCCTACCATTTAGAAGTCCCCTCGACCAACTTATCAAAACTACTGTTGTCATCAGAAAACCCCTCTGCCCCGAGTGATCGATGCCATGTTTCCAGCACGCCCAGCACCATAGCTTACAGAGCCAGAAGGAACCTGTAGCCGATCTCCTGAATAACACAGGCAACAGGGCTGCTGGAATTCATTCTTGCCGAAATAAGAAACTCAACAAGATCCCCTGGACTGAAACAATTGGTCTTACGCACGTGGACAGCGGTTCTCGGTACCAAACCCCACACAGCTCCCCATCCCAGCTAGGCGCCCAGACTCTGGTGATGGGCTCATCCTGAGCACCCGCACAGTTAGTGAACATCATCTCAGAGGGGTCCCAGTACAACCCCATACCAAAACCAGAACAACAGAAAAGCAGTGCTGCCTCCTCTGAGTGCAGAGCGTGCACAGCACAGGAGCATCCTCTGCAACGCGTTGCAGGAGCGTTCAGCCTCTTTACCTTAGAAGCTGAAGAGCTGCTGTGAAATAAGTGCAAGAGGAATTGAGGGCGAGGGGGTGGGGGGAGCAGACTCTCAGCTGTAAAACCATTAGGAGAGCTGAAGCACGCTCCCAGCCGCTTGCGGAGTTCAGAGAACTGCTCTCCTCTCTCCCTCCGACAGACTCAGGCTACAGCTGACAGACCTCTGCGTAACTAGCCCCCGCAACCCGGCCTCCTACCTCAGGTGATGGGCAAATCGCGGCAAAACAGGTATTTCTCGCGTCTCCTGCCAGCGTGGGGTCCTGCCCTCCTTTGCCTTATTTTTCCAGGTCCTCTATCAGGCTGAGGAATTTTGCAAGTAAATGGTTTTGCATGGGGCTTACTCAATAGGACATAATTGACTCTTGTTGCAAAGAATTAAGTGCTCTCAATAGAGATGTCCATTTTTAATGCCTTTTTTATTCTTACTAATGAATTAAGCCAAGATAACACCAAGCAGTTCCCCGATGAGACTGATTGTCAAGTAGATGAGGATTTTATCAATAGATTCCCCCCCCTTTTTTTTTATGGTCAACTAAGAAAAATCATAATAATAAAAAAAAAAGAAAAAAAAGATACAAGCAACCAGAAATGCCTTTTCCTCCTTCAAAAAGCATAGAGTAATCTCTCCAGGAGATTCCTTTCACAGCTATATTAGTTATTACTGCCTCTGCATGGTTTCTAGTTACGTGTGCATTTGAAGAAAAAGGGGAAAAAATGCCCAAGTTCACAAAACTCCTTTATCTCAGCGTCAGGATGCTTCAGTGAACATTTTAAATGAAATGACCCATGAAGTGATTAACAGTTCATTAACTTGAAGGGCAAGTCACACCACCACCACAGAAAAGCAACACACTATTTCTAGACAGGCTGGGGAGTTTGTTTATGGACACTAATGTTCTCACTGTTGTGGTTTTTTTTCCTTCCCTCCTTTTTTAATAAAGGCATGCTTCCATTTTGTCCTACTCCTCACCTCCCCACAAGCCCTTCCAATTCACGGACCAGTATGCAAACCTGCCGCAGACATCGCTTTCTAAAGATCACTCCTCCGAATTGCAGAAAGCACGTGCTCTCTATCTTGACTTGCTCCAAAAATCCCTCACATGCAGCCTGGAAATGTCAAGGGCTGAGGCTCCTATCATCTGTTCGCTAGATTTCAAATGCTTTTCCAGACCTTCCTGAGCCCTGCTACTCAAGGTCCCTCTTCCTGTCTCCACCTCTCTTGTGGTGCGGAAAGAGGCCCACCACCCCTCACCCCTTTCCCAAGCAGCTCCAGACTCCCAGAGGAAGGAGAACAGTTTCTACTGGGGAGACCATCTGGTTATGCAGGACCTCCAAGCTGCATCTCCAGTTGCAGTTCCCCCTGTGAGACAGGGACCTGGTTTACAGAGCTGGTTTGCAGCCTGTACGACTGTCTGACCAGGCTCATCTCGCCTTCTGGAGAAGGGAAGGAGGGCAGGGAACGAGGGTCACCGCTGAAGCGTCTTCTGTGCAGAAGTTCTGCAGCAAGTGGGTAGGAAAAGGGAAGGACAAGGCATGCCGGAGGAAACCACAGCTGGGAAGCTGGGCTGATCTGCTCAGGAATTCAGCACAGCCCGCACGGCTCGGCTGGACAGATGCTGGGGTTGAGCTGAGGAGTTTCGCATAGCAGATGGTCAAGGAGCTGCAATTTGCAGGTAATCTAATAATCAAGTAGTCATATCAGTGAGGATATGAGCCACGGGGTCGCGAGGGGTTGGCACACTTCCCCCATTTCTGTAGAAGTCATTGGACAGTATAAAACAAGGACATTAACTGTTTAGCTCTCAGCTACAGCCAGCAGCAGCTTCCTTCAGAAGGGAAGAAATCACTGTAGGGCACAACCAGGAGCCGACGCTGTGTTGACACTCGCCGTTACCCCAGTCTCCACCATCGGACCAACCATGCAACGCTACGGCCAAGGGGGCTGCCACCTCCTCCCTTTCCCCACAGCCCTAGTGCCGACACCAGCAAGGGTGCAGCTCTGCAGCAAGTTTGCTCAAGTCCCCGATCCAAATCAACTAACCTCCTCAAAACTTCCATTTGGGAATAAGCCATATCAAACTCAGCACGTTATGCCAGCTTGAACCCCACAGAATGACAGGGCTGACTTCTTCACCCCACACCAGATACAGGAGACCTGCAGTACCAGCAAGGGAGGAGGAGAAAGAAAAATCCCAGGACAAATCCCTCCAGTGGAAATACAAAAAATATGTTTCTAGAAGTGACGAAATGCCAGTACTCACTCTCTACAGTCCCCAATAACAAAAAAAACCTGTTCAGATTTTTTTTATTAACTGTCACAAAATGATGTAATGCATAGAGTGTAATTATGCTTAAGTGCTTTCCATGTTAAATGTCATTTCAGTTATCACTTTTTAAATGCAATTTTTATTGAGTGCACAATAATAATTTAGCAAGTAAACAGGCAAGTTACAAGAAAAGAGTGGAAGTGCAGGGGGAGGTGGGAAAGCCTCAAGTGTGACAATGAAATGCACTGGGGTACATGGAGCTGTTGCTTCTGAAAGCTCAGAAAGAATTATAAAAAAAGCCATAAATTACAAGGTTGCAAAATGCAATAAATTACAGCCTCTACAAAAGGCAGATAATGGAAATGAGAAAGGATAGAGGGAAGGGGGAGGAATCTACATAATTTGTCACCACTGACCCCAGACATCTGCACAGCCTGCAAAGAGCACTGGAAATATTTGGGTGTTTCAGTCTCCTCACAAAAAACAGTCCTCAGAGGCCAGCAGGGGGGTCAGTTTTAAGGATCCTTCCCCTCTATCACCACAAACACAGGAGTTCTCCCCCAAACGTGCAGTCTTCCCTGCATCAAACATACCTTGGGGAAACCAAGTGAACTTCGGGCAGAAGACCAACAGCCCCATGCTTTGTAGAAGCTACAGCCCATCAGTCTGCCAAGCCGGTGGGAATGGGGTGCAAGCAAGTGCAGGCACACTCAGCAGGGAGAGGTATGAACGCACTTAGTCCAGCCATTAAACGCAGGCTTTCAAAGACGTGACCCTTACTCCTCCCCCTTCCCCTTTGCAGAAAAGGTCCTGGGGGCCTTGGTGGACACCAAGTTGACCATGAGACAGCAACGTGCCCTTACAGCGAAGAAAGCCAACGGTACCCAGGTCTGCCTTAGGAAGAGCCAGCAGGTCAAGGGAGGTGATCCCTCCCCTCCACTCAGCACTGGTGAGGCCTCCCCTGGAGTGCTGGGTCCAGTTCTGGGATCCCCAGTGCAAGGGAGATGCGGAACTACTGGAGAGAGTCCAGAAAAGGGCCACTAAGATGGTTAAGGGACTGGAGCATCTTATAATCAAGGAAAGGCTGAGAGAGCTGGGACTGCTCAGCCTGGAAAAGAGAAGGCTGAGGGAGATCTTATCAGTGTCTACAAATACCTGAAGGGAGGGTATAAAGAAGATGGAGCCAGGCTGTTCTCAGTGGTGCCCAGTGACAGGGCAAGAAGCAATGGACACAAACTGAAACACAAGAGGGGCCATCAAACTGCAAGGAAACACCTGATTCCTGCCCCCCCGCCCCCCGAGGGTGACCAAGTACTGGAACGGGCTGCCCAGAGAGGCTGTGGGGTCTCCCCCCTTGGAGATCTTCAAAAGGCACCTGGACGTGGTCCTGAGCGACCCACTCTGGGTGATGCTACTTGCGCAGGGGCCTTGGACCAGATGACCTCCCCAGGTCCCTGCCAGCCTCAACCATGCTGCAATCTGTGGTTCGACCACCTTCCCAAATCCATACAAGTGACACCAGCTTTAGCACAAGAAGGTGAAACTTTTACTGCCATTAAGGCTACACACAGCTGCCGAACCAAAGATGGCAGCAAAGACAGACAACCTCCTGCAGAGCAAGCAGGAGCCGGCAGCCAGGAGACAGCCCCTTGCTATGAGAAAACACATTCACTTGAGAAATGCTCTTCAGCAGCAACACGTGCCGGCAACGCCAAAGCTGTTCGGAGGAAGACAAGCAGCCACTTTCCAGAAGCGGAGGGCAAGCGCAGGCGAGATGGTGCCAGGAGGCACAGCTCCCTATCGATTTCACAGCTGGCTGGGTCCCCAGGAATCAATACCCTTGGGGTTTCAGGATTTTCAAAACAAAGCCACCAACAGAAAGGAAAAACCCACTAGAGTAAAACCAACAAACAAAACGAAGGCAGCCAAGTTCTGAGAGTGGAGATGAGCAGGATCTTAATCTCTGGAAAATTAAATCAGAAGAAAATGGAACAGGCACAGATTTTGGCTGACAGGGAGCATCCTCCTTTCAGGAGCGTGTGTGCCAGGTTTATTTGATTAAAACTCTTCAGGATGGAGAGACATGGAGAAAGAAGCGTTTTCATTACTGAAGTGGGAGTGAGGAGGAGGCGGTGGCCTATAGTTGCTATAGGACCATTTTTAGTACTAATGGTAGCAAATAGTCCCAGGGGATGGGAGTAAAATGATTTTACAGGTTATTATTTCATTCCCTGGGGATGGAACTTTTTTGCAGGAACTGGATGCAGGCTTCCTGGTGTCCATCTGAGCTCTGGGCTTACACTGCAAGCTCTGAAATAGTCTGGCAGTTGCTTTTACTGCCTCTAGACCTCAGGGAAGAGAAATCCAGCCCCAGTGCTTTGAGGGCTTGACTGGGAGCCCAAGATGAGGTTTTACTACTGCAGTGGCAAGCCCTGGACATTCCTCAGCCAAAGCCGAAGGGCTAGGACAGGCTGGACGTTGCCAATGGCGCCTCAAGGGTCTTCTTGAAATGAGTTTGGCAGGGCTTAGCTTAAGTCCCAATCTGTCCCCTCTTTTCTCTCTGTCTAATCCAAGTCCCACCTTCTGAACACCACCAGAAGAAACGCCTGGGCAGCATCACAAGCATCAGCTGAGGGAAGAAACCAGCTTCTCAGCCCATGCGGGCAGACAGGCAGAGGGAATTAGAAGCCTGCCTCACTTGTGCTCGTGCCTCCATTATAGGAAGAGAGGCTAAGAAACTCAGGCAGCAGGGCCAGCCACGAAAGGCAGGTCATGCCAAGGCACGCCGGGGGGCACGGGCAGGCATGCACACAGAGCCGAGCTGGTAGCAAGCGCTGCAGCCCCGATGCCCTGCCAGCACTGGTAAACCAGGCAGCAAATCTCCTCGAAGTGAGGGCCGAGATCTCCACGGTCCCCTCCCGCTCTCCATCACTCCCCGAGGGGCCCTGCCTCCTGTGCCGATGCGCTCCGGCACAAGTCGCTAATCAGGGCACAGCACGAGCAGGGACTGGCAGGTGCTGGGCTCCAGCATTTTTTTCCTCAGCAGGAGCTGAGCGCTAGCTCTTCCCCTGAATTAAAAAAAAAAAAAAAAAAAAAAAACAACAAAAAAACCAACCCGAAAAACCCCCCGCTTCTCAAGCTTCTCTGTTTCAGATGAACTGGGGGAAAACGGCTTCAAAGGTTTCAAAAAAAATGAAGCAGAATGTTAAAGGGAATGCAGTTTCCAAGGGAAGACCAGTTAACCCCAGGGTCTGAGTGGTCCTGCCACCCTCTCCTCCGCACTCCGCTCCCGAGCCTCAAATTGCACTGCGGCATCATAACGACTGTCTGCCTGCTCCCGCTCCTCTGCCTGCAGGTCCCCAGTTCAGCCCCATCCCAGGAGCTCTCTGACACCCACATCCCTCTTCCTGCCATGCCACGGGCACTCTGCTCTTCTTTCCCAGCTCTCCCTTGGTCCCACTTCCAGAAGAGACCAGCTAACAAGGACAGTGCTTTTGGAGCCCCCTGAGCTTAACTTCATCGGCTCTGCGATGCCAAGTGGAACAGAGTCACTGAACTTTACCAGAGACGCCCAGAGGTGCTGCCAGCCCCGGCAGCTCACGCCAGCCTCTCCTGCAGACAGCCCCTCTGCTGACGCCGGCAGCCACCAAGTCGGGATGCTCCCCTGCTCACACGTCACTGTCCCCCATGCATGGGGAAGGGGCAGAAGTAACCCACCCACCGGTGACTGCCTTGAGGCAAGCAGGAACCAAAATGCAAGCCAGGATCCTTCCAACGAGATCGTTGTCTAAACCCTTTCCAGTGCCTTCAAGCCCCCACACCTCTGTGCTGTCCTTGCCTTCACCCTTGTGTGCTAAGCAACATGAAACATTCTGCAATTCTCCTCACGGCAATCGATTCCAACACTGCTGAAGATGCACTGGTTTCTCCCACATCTAATGGGGCAGGATAAAGCAAAGCCTGTCCTTATGCTCCTTTTTCTCCTGCCCTGTTCTCTGCCTCCGCAGCACAAAGACCTGTCTCTGCATGTGGCCAGAAGACTATAACCCTGGTGGAAAAGTCTGCTCTGCAACCCCTCAGCCTCCAATCTATATGGACAATAGCTACAAAAGCAATTTACCATCTCATTTCAGGATTCTGCCAGCAGCTACAATGTGGAAATGAGGGAGGCTGGTCTCTTGTTGCAGCCCTTAAATATTCTGACTCACTTTGGTCAGGCTTACCCACCCAACATAGCTGCCAGCGCTACATTGCCCTTACCCGAAGCACTCTGGTACCCACACACAAGGACAGGTTTCTGAGGGTTTGGTACCTGGGATAGGATTTTTACAAGGTTTCCACACGGGTGATGAATGCTAAATACGGGCTTGGGCACGGGAAGCTGGAAAACCCATCACCTGCCCAACAACCCTAAATCTGGTCCCTACCTCTTCCTGCCTCCAACCATGACTCATTCCCACACTGCTATACCAGCTAGAAACGGTGGCCTTCTGGTCTTCTTGGTCACCCCTTGGAGCTGCTAATTCCCTGTCCCATCTCTTTGCTTTCCTGCCCTTGTCCAGCTCTCCTTGAAACATCAAGGAGACAGAATCATCCTACCAGCTCTTGATTTTGGGAGACAGTGAGTGATGGCCCAAAAGCAATCAAAATGGAGGGCAGACAGCAGGAAAGCAGGAGAGTTGGAGTCAGGCTAAATAAGGGGTACACTTCCAAATAGCCCTTTCTGGGACAGGCTGCACCCCAGCAGTGGCCATCCCCTCTTAGCGTTTTGGAAACAGGGGGTATAGATTAGGGCTGCTGAATGTCCCCATGAAAATAAGCAGAAATCAATGATGTGCCACTCGAGCCCTTGAGATAATCCTATCTAATCAAACAGACCCAGAGAAAACAGCATCTTACGGGCCATAAAACACCAGAGACTTATTCCCTTCATAAATACTGAGCTGACACCACCACTGCAACAGCCCCTTTGGCTCTTCCTTCCTCCTCTCCCATCCTTCCACTTGAACGCTCGGCTGCTGACAGCTCCTAATGACTTGGACTCCGATGCGGTCCCTGACTGCCTAATCAGGGTTACATTAACGAAGCGGTTATCTCACCCAGCCTGATCCCCAAACATCCTCAGCAGAGCAGTGCCCGTGCCCAGCGCACCAGGGAAACGGGTACTTTCGGCAGCAGCCCTTGGCTGGTGGGGTCCGACTCCGTAGCGCGAAACAAGCCTCAGGCAGCCCCAGGGAAATCGTGGCTCTGCTCAAGCAGAGCGGCTGATGTTTCATTCTCATTTCAACCTTCAGGGTCATAACAGTGGCCTGCACCCTGTCCCTACCCCTTCTCCCACCAAGCCTCCCTCTCCGAGGGCTATCAGGAGTTTCCCCAGGCACTTGACCACGACAAGGCAGTCTTCTCACACCTTCTAGTTTAGGGTGAGGACACAGTACACACAAGCCTTGCGAACACCATGAGCATCAGACGGAGCTTTAGCTGGACCCCTCACAGAACAGAATATTCAGCACTATTCCTCTGATATTGGGTCTTTAATTGCTGTCCCAATTATTGCCTTAAATCTGTGTGCTGAGGTAACTCCCAGCAAGCCCCGAATGCTTGGCAATGCACACCCAAAGGCAACCAGTGACATGCAGGTGTCACAGCCGAATGATGTTCTGAGAGGAGAGATGGCCTGACACTTCCCTGGCTGCTGCCATCCAACCGGTCACCTGCCAGTACCTGCAACACAGATGTTGCAAATAGGAAGCTGCTGAGTTCCAGGACATTTCAGCAGACAAGCTTACCAAGGAAGGTGACGCGTCCTAAAGATGAAGGAAACATTGATGGTCCTCCCACCCGTGAATGGAGAAGTTCCTCACCAGAGACTTGGCAGCTCAGGTGAAGAGGGCTACCTCAGGAGCTGCCCGAAAGCAATCCCTCCCCTATTTTGCAAAAGGAGATGGCTGCTGGTGGGGTTGTACCTATGCAGACTCCTCTGGGACACTATCCTGCCTGGAGCAGCCCTTCTGTAGGGTTTAGTCTTGTTCCCTGGCTTTACCAGTTTTGACTTCCAAATTCCCAGGAGCCTCCCAGTGTGCCCAGGCTTTCCCATGAGGAAAGCTCTACATACTAAGGAGAAATCCATCTGCTTCCTGGAAAAGCAGGATGCAGCATACAGCTAGGAGAAGTTTTGGGGACCTTTTCCCTCCTACTTCTCCTGCAGGGTAATGGCATTTACCACAGCTCCCCCAGCACTGCGAGCTTCCCTGGCACCCCTTGTGCCTCAGGGGGCTCCAGCAGAGCCCTTTCTCAATCTTCCCTCCCCTCAAACAGGGCAAGAAGGGTGGGAATAGCAAAGCCAAGGGGAAAAACAAAACAGCAAAGCACTGTATAATCTGCATATTTCACCATTTGGCAGAGGGGATTTTTTAATCATTTAATAGTTTTAATCCTTTATCAGATGCTCATCTAAGAGGATTTTGCTGCACATACAAGATGTGGTACAAATTCATTTGCAGTAAATATACTCATTTAGCAAGTTTATTTCCCGCCTGGGCACTGAGTGGGACAAGTTGGCTGCTACTTGACAAAGGTGGCGAGACCTTGCTGGAACTTCTCCATGCTTTATTTCTCCTTATTTTTGCAAGCCAGCACCTCAGCTACTGGAGAAAAATTACATTGGTCATCCTCACAGCTTAAGGTCCTGCAGATAGCGGGAGACACCTTCAAACAGCACCCAGTCCTACATCCCAGCCACAAGGGACGTGCGGATGCTCGCCCTGCCCTACTGACTCTGTACTCCTGGAGACTTGCTGACTCCTACACCAGTAACTAAAAGGGACCACAGCACAGGCTACAGCACTGCCCCACCACCATCCATACTGGAGCCAACAGTCATGGCCCAGAATCCCCAATATATTTTGGCAGAGGCACAGTCCGGGTGAGATTACTTTGTTTGGGAGAGTAGAGGCCAACCACAAGGACATGAGCCAGGCCATGCCACTTGTCTTCAGAGCCAGAGAACGGGCACTGGCTTATTTTACTTATTAGGACAGATACAATGTCTAATGAAAAAACAAAGGTTTGAGGCAGCAGAGAAGGTAGGCTGACAGGGTAAGGCTGCTGCAGCTCTAAAGAGTTAGGCTGCGACTGGGTTTTGCTCCATCCTACTGCATTACTGACTTAACCACCTCCTCTTCTGCCACGTGGCTGACGGTCTGCCGAGGCCAGCTCAGCAGAGCCCTGCTCACAGTGCCAGGCGACTGCAACACGTGTTGTGAAGGGCTGTAATATTTCATTGCATCTGCAAGGGACACGCAAGACCACGGCGGAGGCATGGCTGCCCCACCAGAGTCCCTCTAGCTGGCCTCTCGTGGGATAAAAGTTGTCCCCTCTCCCACGACATAGAGCCCGTACATGGAAGTGAGGATTGGCACACACGCATAGAAAAAAAAAAAAAAAAAAAATCCTTTAGTCCATGGATTTGGGCCTGTCTGTATGACCAAGGTTGCATCAGACGTGCTCCAGCAGGCCGTACTTGTCAGAAAAACATCAAACTCATGGCTTCAAAGGACATGAGATATCACAAATGAAACCATTTGTGGCTCCCAAAGGAGATGCAACCACCTGCCATGTCTCCTCAGCAGGAAAAACAAAGGTGACAGAGGTAAACCTTGCCAAACATTTTCACTTTTGCTTAAAGCAACACCAGTCACATCTAGCAAGAAGGAGCTATCTTGGGTGTAAATCTGACAGAAGCGATTCTGGAGGCCACCTGAGACACAGGACTTGAGCAGTGAGTATCACCTTACTTGCTACCTGCCAGCATCAGCACACGCCAAAGACCATAAATCTGCTTTCCCAAAGACAAAGGAAAACGCAACCGTAACTAAAATGTCCTCTCTTGTCCACAAAACCTGCTGTGACAGTAGCTACCCAGTAACACCTGTGTTCACTGCAGCCCAACACCAGAGAGAAAACCATGCAACTGAAATCTCCAATTCTCAAGCTATTTTGGGGGGAGGAAATGGGAACGAGCACTAGAGTGAATTTATACCCTTCTGAGGGTCTCTTAATTTACAGGTGGCCAGAAGACATAATCTATATGAGCTATGCGCTCTGTACGCGTGCAAGGCGACTGTGGAGACACAGCAAAGGTTTTCCGACTTGAATACAATTCATAGGATATAATGATACTTCTTTAGATGGCTTAAAGCTACAGCAAGAGCCTGCTGCAGGGCTGATCGTTTCTCAGGTTGTTTGTGCACTTCAGTTTCTTTATGTGTTTGCTTTTAGCAAATAGTTAGAAATACCCCATAGGAACTGAAGCTGGATCCCCCAAATGCTGACTCCATGATTAACCAACGGATTGTTCCACCGCCAGCCGCCCTCCTCTCATCTCACAACCTCTGATCTTCATCTAGAGAACGGAAAGAAAAACTTCCCCTTCCCCACAGTTGTCAGGGAATAGCACAAATCCCTCTTGCCTATCTTTAAGGCCAGTACAAAGGGCCCCTTTAAAAGGAAAGGACACAAAGTATTTCCCTTTATGAACTTTATAACCTCTTAGGGCAAAAACCCAGAGCCAGGCTTTTGTGTTCACAGACTGGGGAAGAGGACAAGCAGCATCAGTGCCACCACAACGCTGTTTTTTCTGGGTTGTAACATCTTACCAACTGAGCATCTCGGGCAGACAAAAGGTAAGAGCCAGGGGGTGAGGGGCTGTCCTCAGCCTCCACAGAGCTGCCAACAAACCAAGTCATGCTGATGCACGGCCTTTGGATGGAAGTTTTCATCAACACACAGGCGTGATCTTGGCTGTATTTACACCAGCAGCTTCCACCCAGCAAGCTACCTGCCTTTCTCTGGGACACCACTGACGCAATCCCAGACGCATGGTCAGCCTTTCAGACAAACGTCAAAGCAGCTTTTTGGCTCCCCAGTATGTTAAGTCCTGCTGTAACCACCGTGGGGCACAGAGCACGCCTCCCAAGGCAAGCAGAGCACACCACGTGTGCTGCAACCAGGCATAAATTCTACTGGAGCATAAATAAGTCATAAAAATATTGTGCCCAGTTCAAGCCATGGTTAATTCAAACAAGCCCACCACTTTTTGACAGCTCAGTTTGAGTGCTCTGGTGCTTGAAATGCAAAATACAACATAGTCCATTACCCTGTGTCTGCAGAGAATTATATCTTGTTTTTTTGTAGTTTATTCAACAAATCCAATAGACTGATCCTATCCTATTCCCTCTGCCTTTAAGACAATCCAAGAATCTATTTACTTTCGTCTTCCCACATGGATGGCAACAGTGATAGGTGCTTTGGGAGAGAGAATGCCCACTAACATTTATTTATGGTCCAGCAGTAGCTGCAGCGTGCCAAGTGCTGCCTGTGTGCACAGCAAGATACACTCCCTGCCCCGCACCCTAACAGTTCATAATACTTCCTTAACCTTTATCTTTGGGATAACAAGGGCCTGAGAAAAGATTTCCTGGGGTAAACTGCCTTCTGCTTCTCTCTAGAGTACCTTGTGTTGGCCCTTTCCAAAGCCCAACCACCAGCCTAGACCAGTGCAATCCAATTTTGGCAATTACTATGCCCCATTTTGTGGACGGCAACTCTAAGGCATGAAAAGGTGAAGGGCTTCAGGCCTGATGGACAAAACAAGCCTTTAGCCTTTAAAGTATGCTTTCTGCTAGAAGCACACAGCCAACAACATTTTGGGTCTCAAGGTCTGCACCTGGCAGCACCCATGAAGAAGGTGCGCCGGGAACTCACTCAGAATCACAACCGAGGCAATGTTCTGCTCTTTCACAAAGGCACTGAGCTTCAAACTGCTCAAAGGGCCAAACAACCCTCAACAACTGGGATGTCTTTAATCCACAGCAAGATCCAGATCAAAATTCAGCAAACAGCTGCTGCTGGGGATGATGGACAGACCAAGCGCCAGCCCAGGATGCAGCCCTGCTCTTATTTTTGCAGGTCCAGAAGGCTGATTCAAAAATCAGCAGTTTAGGGCTTTTACCTCTCTGCACAGATATATCTGATGCATTCAGGTAGCAATGTGTACGTGCCACCTCCAGGGAATTTATTTTCTCCCCATTTGCCAAGATAAACAACATACCAGGCATGAAGGGAGGAGGAGACAAGGCTGATTTAAGTGATTTCACTTTGCAATTTTCTGTGTTCTTTTTAAGTTGCTTATCCATTTCAGTGCTCAATATTCGGCTCTTTCTCTAATTAGAAAATCGCTAATCTGCTCTGAAAAATGTAAAAGTGAGTCTTGCTTACGTGCATTGCTTGGAATATGCAAGTGTGTTGGGTTTTGCATTGCTTTCGAGCTCTTTTTAAAAAGCTTCTGGTGTCTCCAGCTGGCATCACTTGCTCCTGTTGATCCCTCCCCCAGTCCACGTTCAACCCCTGTGTGCAGAGCAGTGTTATGCATACCTAGCACCTCCAAGAAATTATCCCTGCGCTATTCCCAGTACACATATTAAATCTTTGGCACCCCTTCAAGTAACATCCTCATCTCTTTCTCTGTCCGGGAGACACCTCCCAACCAGAACAGGACAGCCTTTCCACACCACATCCCAAACACCAGCAGCCCAGAAACCCTGGGCAGAGACAAGGGAGAGCTGTGAAAGTGGAAGCTCAAGAAAAGTGAATTTTCAAATCAGACTCACCAATTCCTAAGGCTTCAACAGCAGCATTGAATTAGCCTGATGTTACACCCCCAAGACCACGTCTGGTGCCAGGGAGCAGCGAGAGTGGGGCTGCTCTACGTAGGGGACAAGCCAGAAACCGTGGGTGACCACAGGGCAGCCCTCACCGACCTGGCACGGTCCCACCAAGCCTGAGCAGGACCAGGTGGTGGCAGGTCCCCCACACAGCCCCAGGCAAGGTGAGGTGACAAGCCAGGGCCAGGGTCCACCCACCCAGCTCAGTCGAGAGCAAGAAAGAGAGCCAGAGACAGAGCCGTAGAGGCTACCTGCAGCGTAGGTCCAAAGTCCACCCAGGAGATGGGGTTAGAGGCCAAGCTACCTGCAGCGTCACTCCAAGATCCACCCAGGAGACCCAGCCGGAGGCAGGGTTGCAGCAAGGACCTGCAATGCGAGTCTGGGGTCCACCCAGGGAGGCGGCACAGCCAGGACCAGGGCCAGGCACACCTCCAACACGGCTCAGGAGAACCCAGGGACTCAGCTCAGATGAAGCTCCCGAGGCGGGGGCAGTGGCTATGGGTCCCAGGTGAGGCTAGTTGAAGCAACTGAGGCCCATTAGCACACTGGGGCCCTCACACCTGGTCATCCATCATTCACCACCTCCCCACCCTGTGTGCTGCTGCAGATCCCAGCCTGTGTAAGCAGCAGCAGACAGCTGGATAATTCAGTTTAGCATAGGACAGAGAGCAGACCGGACTGAGCAGCTCCCAGCTCAGCACTGCCCCGTCTATCAGGAATTCAACACCGGCTCTGAGGTATAAATCCAACTGTCCTGAAGGTCAGCAGCTGGTGGCCTTAGACAGCAGTGTCTAGCCTGGGTGATTCATCATTAAACTTTCGTGGAAGAAATCCCATTAAGGAGATACCAGCGTGAGCCCAGAGGGCGAGGGGCTGGTCATTAACAGCTCGCCCCGAGCGGGCCGCGCAGAGATCAGGCTCCTCTGCAACAAGTGAGCGCACCCGCAGAACGTGGCTGCTCCCCAGAACGCGGCCGGTCCTCCTCGGCAGAACGGGCTGCACCCCCATCAGAGCACGCAACCCTTAAATCTGCAACACTGCTCAGTCAGCAGTTGACGTTGTACCAAGAAAAAAAAAACCAACCCACCCACACACTGCATAACCAGCAATCAGGGGAAAAAAAAAGAAATCAGGAGCAGCTGGCCTGCAGTGCTCCAAGCCTCACCTGTAACAAGGCACCCACCACCTCAGAGGAAGGCCCCAGAAACCTCTTGGCTACCAGTGTACTACGAACATCACCTGTTTTAAGGACCACCACCCCCCCTGCCCCCCATCTTTGTTATTGTAGGGACTTAATTTTTAATCACTAGCTCACCAAGACAAGAAAGTTCTCTTGCCTACACAGCACAGCAGTGGAATTAAAGACAGCCAGGCACTGTCCTGGCCAGGACGCCCACATGCTGCTCAGCCAAGACAGCCTACTCCTCAGCCTCTGCACCGCTCTCCCAAGCGTTGTCGCTCTGCTCTGTCACACTTGGCTACCTGCACATCAACAGGAGCAACCACTCGCCCTGCTCCGGCATCCTGCTGCCAGTAGCAGCTCTTCTGCTGCGTTACCTTCAGCTTTTAAAAATCAGCTTCTTTGTGCTCTTCTACCCAAACATCGCCCCATGCTGCAAGAACCATCCCGGTGCTCTCGCTCACACCTTTTCTCCTCCGGCTCCGGCCAAGGGCAGCATCGCAATGTCTCCCTGGTTTGGAAAGAGCTCTGCATGCAGCTGCGATGCGCCCATCGCTGAATCTCTATAGCCACTTGCTAAAGCCATGCCAACTGCCATGTACCCAACACACCCACCACCTTGTTGCAGACACATGCTGGCTATGTTTGTCCCGCAGGAACAGAACCAAAGCAAGAGGAAGAAACTGTGTAGATATAACTAGCAATAGTGCATCCAGATAACTTGGAGCCCTCACATTACACCATTTTCCAGAGGTGCTATTTGCTCACAAGCATTTCACAACCAGCTACTTTGCTGTGAAAAGGAGTATAACTTAAATGCCAATTAAATAGTCGCCCATCCTGCCGTTGTTCCCAAAGGATCTCCAGCAATATTTTGGGGAAAAGGCTGGGAAAGTTAATCCAAGGCCAACACACATATCTTGCAGCTACATGGATGGTTTTCCACGAATCCTCTCCTGCCCAGATTGCTTGCAGGAGAGGAAGGGAACACAGCTGCTACCATAAACCTTTCCAGCCAAACCTCCCTGCTTCATTATAGTTCATCACCTGCTCAGGGAAATCACTTGTCACAAAAATTTTCTTTTCCACTTAATGACTTCAAACTCAATTTGAGGATTGGCTCAGTGGACTGCAGCTGAGGTGCCTTTCAACTGGAGTGTACGCTTTCCCTGGTTACGAGCGGAGGGCTGGGTGGATGACAAGGGCATCTTTTGCTCAGGATGCAGAGCTGTCATAAGCTTGGCGTAAAGGCCTGACTCAGCAAAGCACACCAACCCCACCGACTATAAGCCCACACTTACTGTTTAATAAGGATGAAATCTGTTGAACTCAGGCTGATGAGACCCTGACCTAAGCGAGGGCTAGGTCAGACGTGGGGGGGTCAGGACAAGTGATCTGGAGAGCAAGGGAGAGGAGGAGGCAGAGGCTGCTCCACTTGGCCAGCCTCAAAGCATTTATACAACGAAATGTGTAGTCTGTTGGTGGCGGGGCCAGAATCAGCCCTAAAATTCAGAATTTCCATAGCAGTAAGCAAAGGGGGCTCATTGTCACAGACTGATATTCAGATCTGTGCAGCACGCCATCACTGATGAAGCCCAGGTACAGCTTGTGTTGCCACCACGTACTCAGATTGGTACAAGATAGCATCAGTGGGCAGGACAGGCCAACACTGCTGGTTATTGTAACTACAGAAATACAAATACTGCTCTTGATAGAAGTCACAAAAAAATACATTGTGCAATGAGAGGAGCCAGGAAGACAGAGGCTCAGCGAAGTTAAGTGTCTTTCCTACAGTCACCAAGCCAGTTTCAGAGCCAAAACCAGAAGTCGGAGCACGCAGTGCCCTTCTCGCCACCGCACACTGCCTTTCCAGCATTTTATGCTATAAACATGGAGTCAAAGTCTTCCTACCACAGATTTACTCTAAAATTATTCCTGCTTACTGGAATTGCAAAAAAGGATTAGCAACAACTACCTTGGTTGGTCTAGAATGATCTGTTAAAATTCTACATGTGAACGCTGTTAAACCCAAGCGTAAGGTAAGCGAACATTGAGTCCCACATTCCCAGTGAAATTAATAGACCCCGTGTTACAATGAAGCAGAAGCAAAATCCTTGCTAGAACTGAAGCAAAGCCATGATTTATTTAGCTAGTTTGCACTGTTCCTAAGTAGCTGCCCACAATATATTAGGTGAAGTTAAACATACATCTTGTTACTTTAGCAGTCCAATGATGGCAATCACACCTCTTCTAAAAGCAGAATGTATTGAACAGGCAACTAATGGATCGGTTTGAGAATCTTCTCACCCAGGCGCTTCCTTCCTCGCAGCTGGGACAGCCGCCCCGTCCCACCCCTGCAGGTCCTTGGCAGGACGGACACAGCGCAGGGCTGCCCCTCGCACCCGCGCCTGGTGCTCCCAGGTAGCAGGCTGGGGTCACCCCCCTGCTCTATTTGGCTCAGCAGCCGGCAGACCGAGCGTGCTGTCAGGAGAGAGCAGCTCAAATTAGCACATTAGCAGAACTGCCAAGAATTGAAAGCCCAATGCAATCAGCTGAACGCTTGAGATTTGCTCCAGTGGCTGCTGGAGTAAACCCCGCAGAAGCCACAGCTAACACAGCGCGCTGTGCCCGCAGCCGGCCATCCTGCCCCACTGCAACACCGACACGAGGGCAGTGCTACCCAAAAGCATCAGCCCAGGTCCTGAAAGCAGCCCCAGACCGCAAACAAGCTCAAAAAGGTGCTGCGTTAACGGAGAGAGCACCAAAACCTGCTCCAGGGTTCGCTGCACCACAGCCACCGCAGCCCTTTGCGTGACACAGAGCTGTCCCCGCTCCGGCAGGGCAGCGCCGGGGAGCACCCCGGAGCGCTGCTTCGCCTCTTGTACCCCACCTCAGAGCTGGTCTCCAGGAGCCAGACCAGCATGCACCCTCCTCCCCATCGCCAGCCCCCGCCCAGAAACCCAGTGAAGGTTTAAGAGAAAAGGGAATTTTAAAAACACTTCATCATCAAGAGTTAAAAACACTTTCTTCAGCCAACTGCAAGGCGAGCAGAGGGGACAGCGTTTACTGCAATGTATGGCTGCAAACTGAGATTCCTGTTTTAGAGGAAGATCTGGTGCTCTGGTGGTTTCAACGTGTTCTTTAAACCCCTGTAATAGACACTTATTTCAGCTCCTCTCTCCACGACACGTCTTTAACTTACTAGTCACCCCACTACATTAGTTACACAAGCAACCAGTTCCCTTCTAATTGGTTTGTAAGACAGCAGGTCTTCCTTTTTAATGGCTGATTAATTGCCACACTGCCCAATGCAAGGCTGTGATTCACTTATCTCTGTAGAGATTTAGCAGGGAAGCCTGAGGCTTCCATCTAAAGGAAGGGATTGACACACACAAAAAAAAGTTGACTTGTGATCCAGCCAAAACTAAACCAGTCAGCAGCCTCTCCCGGTAACCTTCCCACCACCGCCACCCTGCAAAAGTTACGGGAAATAAAGATACTCCCATTTTTAAGGCAAAATTCAATGTTCATCAGGGAGATAGGGCTCATTTAGTTTTTACTTTTTCATTTACCTCCAGGTTAAATCCAGGCAGGGAGCCTGATGTTGAAATGAATTGAAATAACTGTTTTAACACAATCCAGCTTCCTTCCCAAAACTCTTCCATCTCCCCACTCACTGCCAAGAGAGGCACCAAACTGAACAAAATAGGCAGATTAAATAGAAACAAAAGTCGGAGTCAGCACAAGGCTGGGTTAATGCAGGCACGACTTCATTGTTGCCATTTTGCTGTTTGTTGTCCGCAATCCTTTTAAGGTGGCTGCAGCTTGCAGCCAGCATAATCCTGATTTTGTAAGGGTTTGGGTTTCCCCCTCCCCCTTCCTTTTTTCACATTGCCAGCAATTGATTTCATTTAACATTTTCATTCCTCTGCCCGCTGTAAATAACCACTTGGCAGTTGAATTTCTCAAGTAGAACAGGCAGCGGCTGCTTACTCTCTTCCTGGCAGCTGGGGGGGAATCTGGCAAGCACTAAAGCACTAAAGCAAGAAGCTGTTTCAAGTAGCTTTGAAATGTGCAGGAGATTACATGGGTAGTACTTGGAGTGGAAGAAGTCACAATATGGAAAGACCGAGAAGTCATTTTTGAGATGCCTAGTGAACTTGGTGGCTGAGAGACCAAATTCATGGGTTAGAGATGAGTATTTCACTCCCAATTCATGGCTCTACATAGCCACGGATGCCAGCAGAGAAGGGTACCAGGCTGCTGCAGCTGGCTGTTGCCAGTAATCCAGCAGCACATTACTGCACTTAAACCAGCACACAAGGTGCAACCCAAGGAGAAGACAACCCAACCTGCCACCTCCACGTGCTCACTGCCATCCTCTGCCATGCACATCAGCAGGCTGAGATACTTCACCAGTGCTTGTCACACCAGTCCTGCCTTCCTCCCAGGGGGCCCAGCACCGAGTGTGTTGGTGTTGGATTCCCATAAATTCAGCCGGGCATGATACCTGTGACCTGCAACAAACTCCTGCTGTAATGGTACCCTGTCCTCTCCTGCTGGCTGGGCTGGGCAAAGCATCTCCAACCTGCCGGCAGATCTGAAGACCTGAGATGCAAAGAACTCCACGTTACCACCCAGTTTAGCAGGCGCAAATTTCTGTTCTGGCTTATAATCCCAAGAAATCCCTGACCTCACCGGAGTCGGACAAACTTAGAGCCAAAGCAAACTTCACTGTAAGTCAGCCTTCGCATCGGAGTAATAGTGGAGTCACAGAATCAATGACAACTGGCATCAGATGAACTCCCTGGGCTCATCTTAGTCATGCTAGCATAGGATCCATGTAACTCCTTTGGGCTTCAAACGGTTTACTTGTGTTTTACCTGAGCTTATGGAAGAAGAGGAGAGGGAGAGAAGAGGAGAGCTGCTGTCCCACAATTGCCAGGCTGTCCTCAAACACCGGAGCTCCCAGTACAAGGCTTTCCTGCCATCCAAGAAAGGCCGAGCTGAGCACTCCACAGCCACAATGACCAAGCAAGGGAATGGGTATTTACCACCCTGAACGGCTGCACGCATAGCTAAGCGAGCACAAAGTATTAATAATGATTAATTTGTAAGGGTTTCTTTTTAGCTTTTCTTCAGAAAAAGTCAGCATATTCTGAGCAGAGCCATTAACAATACCAACAAGCAGAGCTCATACCACAGGCTACACGGCCTAATTCCACCCTGCTTTTCTGATGCTGCAAAAAAGCTGCAGCAAAAAACATCGGCAGTGACAGGATCCTGGCATGCACCGGCCCCCACCTTGCATGTCAACCCTGAAATGCTCCTCAGCAAGAGCTGCTCGCTCCTCCTCAGCTCCCTGCCCCTCCAACCCATGCTGGGAACTACAGCGAACGTCTTTGAAAATGCCCCTGCTGAACTCGTAGAGGCAGAGCAGAGCAGGGATGACAAAATCGGAGCTGGCAGCTCTGCAGAGCAAAGCCCGATAGTAGGTTCACCTTTCCCTTCCCCTCTCCAACCCACCACGAGTGGGAGGGCTTGACAAGGAGGACGGCGCAGCCGAGCGAACGCCAGGCAGCCGGCGAGCAAAGTTGGGCAGGAGGTGAAGGCAGGAGACGGAGGTGGGCAGCAGCTGTATTGTTAACACGGCGACGCGGCTGGTCTCCTTGCTCCAAAAAAGCGCTCAGGAAGGGCATGGGCACACAACGGACGCAAGCAGAGGCTGTTCAGCAGTCCCTGGAGGGGCCCGTTCAGTCTAATCCATAGCTACACAGCAGGAGAAAACACTTGCTCCTCCGACAAAAATACACTGGGGACATCAAGGGGTGCAGAAGGAGCTCAGCCATAGTCCTGGCCAGGCGCTGGACGATGGCTCAGCCCTTGACATCTGCCTGCCACCCTCTCGCTGCCACCACCCACACCTGCTTGCAGAAGGGTCAGTATGAAAAAGGCAACCTCGATCGCACCACAATTCAGAGCCCACTGTGCTACATGGGGAGACAGGCAGGGCTAATCCCATCTCACAACTTGCAATGCTAAGTACATTAGAGGCTGTTTTTCTACTCTTCTTTTTTATTGTATTTATTTTAGCAACTTTGCTTCACCCCTTCTTCTCTTCCCCCAGCAGACAAACAGCGGAGTAGAGCAAGCATGGATAATTCTCATCCCATTTTATTTTATTTCTCTGTGGCATTTCTCTGTTTGCTTTGGAGAGGAGGGGGTTGTTGGAGCATGTGTATTGCTTTGCAATTACAAATTAGCTTTTTAAATGAAGTGTGCTGCAAGAGGCCTGATATGCCATGTGCGAACACGGTACTCAGCCTCTGATGAGAAAGAAAAGTGGAAAAAGAACCCACCCTATGAACAACTGCCTTGCTGCTGCTCAGAGCCTGGTCTGAGCAGGGAGCTCTGCGCAAGTGCCTGTGCAGGGCAAGGAGTGGTCACAGTCACGGGCTCCTCCTGGGAGTTTGATTCCCACAGCCAGCAAGAAAGATTTTTTTCACAGGGTAAATGGAAGCGCCTGACAGCAGGAACCAGGTCAAAGCACAGCTCTGTTCTGCTCAGGCTTCAGGGAGGCTCTGAGCAGAGGGGAGGAGACAGGGAAAGGGCATTCTCCTCTCCCATCAAGCGAGGCCAGCTTTCCCTGCACCTCCACCTCAAGACCCCCCTGCCAGCAGCACCCTCTGTGCAGGGGAGCTCCTGTAGAGCTGAATTTTACATGCACCAGAGTACAAGGGTTGGATACTGAAAAGACCTGCCATTTCCCATCTCTCTTCCATGAGAATCCTCAATGGCTGTAGCAGCAAAGACGGGTCGCACACACATCTCCCAAGCGTTTTGGCACTGTGGGTCACCACCATGATGAGAATTTGTAGGTCTGCTGTGGATCTGAGACCTCTGAGGCAGCTGCTGATGGGAAACACACCTCCAAGAGCAGTTCTGCAAAGGTGATTTGATACGCTCTCAGTCTGCAGACAGATTCAGGGAACTAGTAATTGCGTGTGAAGACTGGAACCACCTCTTTCCTGATGTCTGTTATTAGCAAGCTGAGCGAGTACCTTACTGTTGACAAATATTCAATTGCAGATGTGCGGTAGCCATGTCCCAGCCTCTCTTCTTTCATCACCTGCAATTGTTGCAGCAGCTAGTCAAATGAGCATAAATGGTACGAGTTTTCAGCAAACACTATCAGATATTCAGCACAAAGGGAAAAGTTGACAAATGATCAAATGCAGTTGCATCTACAGTCTGCTGCTCACAGACAACTGACCAAGAGAACACACATGGTGACATTCCCTCTCTGAATTAAAAGGCAGTCTGAGAGCAGCCATTCAGCTCAACAGCTGTAATAAAAAAAAAGCATACCCCAAAACCCAACAAAACTAAAAACTTTTGTTCGTTACTCCCAGAGCTCAGTAAACTTCAGTCCAGAAGCCACTCCTCAAAGCTGCGTGAAGACAGAGAGCCTGCTCAGGTCCCCACTGTGAACCTTTTGGTACTGCTTTGGGGTTTCCCTACATGTGATGCTTTTTAGACACATGTGGGCTTTTACGGTTTATTTTGGTTTAGGATATGGGCAAGAATCTACTTGAAGCATCTTACGAAGAGTTCCCAAGCCCTCCTTCCCAGGTCCTGACCACTTTGCCCTGTCCTTTCCCCTTTCATTTCACTGGTCTCTGCCCAACTTGTCCAGCCATTAAGGAACATATTCTGTAGCACTAACCTGCCACCCATGGCATCGTGCTGCTGATGTGCTCTCCTCCATCTGTGAAGGACTTTGCTCAGACCAGCATGGACTGGTATTTTCCACCGCACCCTCATCTTCTGTCCAGCAGAGTTGGGTGCATTTTGAAGGCCTCTGTCAACCACCCCCTGTCCTTTTTACTGCCACCAAACTTCTTCTTAGAGCTGCTAAATCATGAACCTCTAAACATCATGATTTGTGTTTAAGAAAATAAACCTCCTGTTTTATAAAATGCTGGCAGAGCTCTTCCCTCTGTCCTTCATTAAGCCTTTTTCTTTCACATGACATGTCCCCCATGCAGACTGTAGCAGCAGCAGCATGCAAGTCCAATGTAGGAAGAATAAAAAGCTACCTCGAGATTCACAGCATATTAAAATTAACAGCCACTGCAGTCAAATGCTGTATCTCTCTCCAATCTCATTACGAACGGCTTGTAACATAAAACAGGATCCACTTCACAATATTTCATAGAAAGATCCACGAGAAATACAGAAAAGGCAAATACACATCAGAGTTCGCTTGAGCAAAGACCAAGAAGACGAGGGGACGGAGAGGAGCCAGCTGGCCGGGCAGACACTAGCCACGCGCTGCTTCGGTGCGCACAGCGGGCGGCACCCCACTCACCGCCCCTGCGGCGAGAGCGCCCACCAGTCACAAGGGCGATGCACGGGGAGCTCAGGGCTGGGCGCTCTGCTCTGAATCCGGGAACAAAATAGTGAAAAATAAAGGCAAAATAAATAAAGACGCTCTAAGCCTGGAGCGAACCAAGCAGGCCACGGGCTCTCGTCTTCGCCAAACAGTCATGCAATCGGTGCCCTAGTTTGTCCTAGTCAGCTGTGGTTAATTGAGCTCCCGAGGGTTTCTTGACCTTGTTTCCTGAGATACAACCCTCAGCTCTGCCCTTCCCAGGCACCTCGCTCCAGCGAGCCCCTGGCAATCCCTCTGCATGCGGAACGTGTGCCCGCCAACCCCAGCCTCCCGCGTTGCACAGCCAGCCACGCTAATCCCATCGGCCAAAAAGACAACTTGCTTTAATGAAATGCAGTAAGAGGCAGAGCTAGGGAGGCTGCAGAGCATGTCTGTGGCTCTTCTCCAGGGTGCCATGGCAGGTACCCCAAGTCAGAGCCCCCCTGCCCTGTGCCTATAAGCAGTTCCCTGCCATGCTCTCCTTCCCACCCAAGTGCAATCTTTCACCCCAGCAAGTTACAGTCACCACCTTTTCTTTGGTAGTTACTCTTGAGAAAGGAAGGGTGGTTTCTGCCTCAAAGCACACCCAGCTGGTTCATCCCATCCATCCAGGCCAATTGAGTTCACTAGACATTCAGCAGCCCAATGTTTCTTGGAGAAAAAGTGGTGCTGTCAAGAACTGCAACAAGGGAAATTGCTCTGGTAGAAAAACCTGGCAGCACATGTAGCCTGGGAGCCCACAAAGCCAAGCTGAGCATAAGAGGGAGCTAACTGAGAAACTGGTGAGCTCTGGGAAAAAGCTTTCACCCCCATTCTGCCACTGGAAGTCCCTTCCAGCATGAAACCTTTTAGCAAGAGCTCCCTGGGACTCGGTCACTGGAGGATGGAAACTGGGGGAACAGATACAGGGGGAAGCACAGGGTATGTGGCTTAATGTATTCCCAAAAAAACCTTTTGCAAAGCCAGTTACAGCCATGCACTAAGGGTAGAGACTTTAATCCATGCGGAAGAGGACTGAGGACACCAGCTCCCTGGACAGCCCCTTCATTGCACCTGACCACTGCAGGCAGGTGCACCCAAGAGAACAGCCAGACGTATGTTATTTCTCACAGTCATTCCCAAAAAATCACCATCCCCTTTAATCCTCAGCAGCCATATCTCCTCCCTGCAGCCAGCTTCCCTGAGAAACACACGGAGCTCAAATCCTCCAGTGCAGCCTCCAGCATCATCCAAGTGCTCCACGCACAGAAAGGGCACAGACAGAAGCAGCATTCATCAGGCTGGTAGACACAGCATCATTTCACTGGGTAGCTGGATGTGGTTGACTTGGATTCGCTCTCTCCCAGGAAATGATTGTGATTGTCAGAGGAGATTGGTATGTGATTATTAATAACAACACCACAAGGAAAAATAGAAGGCAATCAGCTGAGCGGGGCCGGCAGAGGAAGCGGGGAGGGTTTGCAGCGTTAGCGCTGGATTCTGCTCAAGGCCCGGCAGGCTGCAAGTACCTTGCTACATGCGTTAGGCTGTAATGCAACTTCATTTTGCTTTTCCAATGAATGAATTCCCCAGATGCTATGCAGAGCAAGTTAATAAACAACAGTGAGGAATAAAGAAGCGCAGGCAATGGAGATTGGGTTTGAACAGGTGATTTGCAGAGAGCAAGTAGCAGAGAGTGAAAACCAGTGGAAGTTGCTCAAGAGAGGGGTTCTTACACCAAAACTGGGGGTAAGAGAGCACATGAAATGGTGAAAAGGAGCTCAAAGCTAGATTTCAGGGCACCGTCTATTCCCCGCATAAAAAGGAAACACGTGCAGTCTCATTAGGCCTCCAAAAGCCAGAAGAGCTATGTTTTCAGAGGGACTGCAGGGGCTTCTAGCGCACGAGACAACGCACGGCTCGCGGTTATCAACACAAAGACAGGAGACGGAGGTGCTTTGGCTTCTCCGCTGGCTCGGGCACCCAGGCAGAGAGCCCTGGGCAGCTCCGCAGCCTCCGGGTTGCAGCTGCTCGCTCAAAGCCATTCACCGCCTGCTCGTCTCCCAAAGGCACCAACAGGTCTCTCCCTGCGGTCGTATCGCAGCACTACACCAGCCGGTAACACGCGCACCTCTGCGCCTTCCCTTGGCCCCAAAACCAGCCCTGTCCTACACACCTAGGACCTAGGTCCGAGATTACATCACTTGCCCAAGACCAGACGGGGGGCTTAAAGCACAAGGCAGCAATGCACAGCATGCACCAAGTCTCCGCTTAATGCCTTCACCCCCAAAACATTCCCCTTACATGCCCTCTCTTCCCGGATAATCACCCCGTGACTTGACATCAGCGCTAGAATTTCAATTTTATGCTGTATTTGAGAGAGAACACATTTCGGTAACAGCAGATGCACCCGAGACAACGCAAATTAAACCCTTGTCCGAGTAGATGAGAACCTCTCTCCTCCACTCGTCCTGAAGCGGAGGGATGGCTGCAATGGAGGAGGAGGAGGAGGAGGAGGAGGAAGGCAGCTCGCTCTGCGCTGCCTTACAGCCTCCCTGGGGAAGGCAGGCAGACTGCCAGGCGGAGGGGATGCAGGTCTTCAGCCTGTAACTGTGCAAACACTAATGCTGCAAAAGCTAATTTTACAGAGTTCCACTCTGCGGACTCCTCTTTGTCCCAGGATTCCTCAGCCTGGGAGATTAGCAGTTTAGAGATGGAGAAAAAGAAGTTATTTTAAAATTCAGCACAAACTCGCTTGGACTCAATGAGCAAGTCAGTTTGGGAGGGTGGGGACAGGCGCGGGAAGGAGGGCTCAAATAAATGAGAAATAATTGAAAGACTGGGAAGAAGAAAGGGCATATCTGCCACCGTAGAAAGCTCAATATTCGCTTTCATTTTTATTCTGTCTTCATGCCTCTTTGCAGCTTACTTTCTATGCTTTCCAAGTTTTCCCTGATCTCCAAACAGTATTCCTGTCTCTGGCTGTATTTAACTCCCTATCCACCAACCTCCAACCATACTGGATTTTTGCCACCATGCCACAGGCTCTCCGAGAGTTTTCTTGAGCCCATCGCTGGGATGAAGCTACCCAGCCTGCACAAGAAATCCCTGCAGCGAGCACATCATCTTCTGCAGGTTCCTCCAATCCCCACCACCAAGCCCAGCAGCGCCTACTCGGACCTCACAGACATCCTCACACTTCCATCTCCGGCGTGTTTACCCTTGCAACGCACTGGAGAGGGATGGAGGGAACGGCTGTGGGAGCAAGCGGGCGGGAGCAAGATTACAAGCGAAAAACCACAGCTCCTGAAGGAAGCTGTGTGTGATGCCCCATGCCGGGGCTCTCCAGACACACCAGCAAAGCCTGAGGACTACAGCACACCTGGAGCTCGAACACTCCTCGCAAATAACGCAAGCGCCGGCAGCACCTCGCGCCCATCCAGCCTGCAGGAGCGAGGCCGTACCGCACATGCACACACTTGCGGCAAGGGAAAGACAACAGAGAAATGGCTTCAGCAGAAGTTCATTACACTTGTTTATCTTCATTTTGCCTGTAACAGATGAACAGCATAATGGCTTTGGCTTTCCTGGATGCCACAAACCCAGAAACATCCTAATGAAAAATAAATGTATTTACAGGGAGACGTCAAAACAGCCCAAGACAAGTCAAAGTAATGTGCCTGCATTGGGAACGAGTGCTTTTATTTCATCGCCCCTCCATGGCCTTCAAGCAGATCACGCTGCGGAGAGAGATAAATATTTTAAATAGCGACACTTCAGCGATGCACGGTTGTGCAAGACAGGGAATAATTAGAAAATAAATTACTTTTTTTTAGCACGGTAATTCCAAATGTTGAATGAATTAGATTACTTGACAAACTCCAGACCCATTTCAATATCGAGGGCCCTATCCAAGGAGATACAGGGAACCTGGCCTTCAAAAAGAAACCAAAATACAAAGAAATGCAGCTTAGAGGAAGGGTTTAAGATCTGCCTGGCAACCTCCATAAATCTAAAAGATGGAGGGTTTCTTCTGGCCTCACACAAACAGTTTGGTCTAAAAATAGGTTAATCTTCCCGAGAGCAAAGGAGCCATCAGCACCCCGCACTGTACGCAGGCACCTCCGGCCCCCCCCCCCCGCTGCCCTGGGCAGGCGCCCTCAGGGGTGCACAGAGGTGCTAAATTTAGTCATTAATCACCAAATCCCCTTCTGCAGGCCACCCCGTGGAAGTTCAAGGTGCCATCAGCCGACCTGCTGCACTGAGCACGGAGAGCTGTTGCCATTACTTGGAAGAGTCTCTCCTTGCTTCATTTTTTGGAAGACCATTTGCGTGGATGCAAATGTGTTTTCCCCCAATCCTGATTAATTATACAAATGTATGGCTATACAGGTTGTGATGAATATGCACACACGCACTTTATTGTTGTGCTGACAGAGCATATTGCTTATTTGGGGAAAACAGTGAGATTTTCACTTGTTCCAGTAAAGAGGATTATATAATCTCTCCTCCCTTGTCCCCTCTCTCTTTGTCTGATTTCTCATTTAACTTGTTGGATGGTTTTATACCTGACTTAAGCAGACATACGGAGACAGTAATTTATAAACTTCTAAAAGCCATGGCTAGGATGCTTCTAGAGAAAAGCCATTCAAATTCAGGAAAACCATGCCTTAGTCTGTGCAGGGTCGTGTCTTCTCCATGTCCCTGTGTGGGCTATACAAACGCAAACCTATCTCCCGTACAGGCACGTGCACCAGACGTGTTAATCCAAGTTAATTGTTTAAGGACCTGCTAAAAAACCTATAAAGCCAGGGGCGATTTTGCCTGCCAGAAGCTTTCAGTTACAATAAATATATGTTAAGATAGAGCTAAGTGGGAAGAGTACTTACCAATTTAAACATGAGAAAACTCCTACAAATCCTAAGGAGTTCTTACTAGTCCCTCAAAAAAGCATTATAAAGCAGAGCAGGCATATCAATAATTTTGGATTAAATATTTAAAAGCAACTGTGCAAGAATATACATGATGAAATCGGGAAATGTAATGTTTTAACACTAGACTGGAAAGAAAAGCTATCAGTCTGCAACCTGAAATGCACAATGAAACCATCCAAAAATTAAATTGTGTGGTAATTATGTAATGCGAGACTTTTTTTAAAAAAATATATTATGTTTTGAAATATCCTATTTAACTTGAGTTCTTAAACCTTAATCATGATTGTTATGTTTTTGCTTAATATTATTAAAAGAAGTGAGAGTAAGAACTTTCAGTATGAAGACAGCAATGAAATAACTACAGTTAATTAAAAAAATAGATTAAAAAAAAAAATCAAACTGAATTGAGATTTCTTTTGATTTTATCCAAGAATTCCTTAGCCTAGCAGAATTATACATCATAATGGGCATTCCTAATTGTGCAAATCTGGGGTTTAGAACCAACCCTTGGAACTGGAACGCTCTGTTTATACTGCACCGATGTGTGCTCTGAAACACCATTCACCTTAGCACAGCATTTCCCTGAAGAATATCCTTTGTTTTCAAAATTATCAAAAAAAAAAGTAATCAAGTAGCCCAAGGAGGAATTTGCAATGCAGTATTTGTTATCACTTTGAAGTTAACCATCAATCTCAAGCCATTTAAAAAAATGCTTTTAAAGGCAAAGCTACTATTCACATAAAAGCTGGGGGAAGTAACAACAGCATAAAAGCTGAATTTGCAGCTGTTTTGTACCACTAGAGCAGCTGAAGCGAACTCATGAATCTGGCCTTTAATTTGTAATTGACTTTACGACTTCACAGTGAGCGCGGGAACACAGGTCTGGCTGCAGGAGGAGACCAGGGAGAGCTCGATCCTCCAGACTCGACACCTTCGTGTTCCCAGAGCTCCCCGCTCAGCACCTCGGCCCCCGACCGCCGCCACGGCACGCGGCCGGCCACAGCAGCTCTGCCTTTAAAGATCACGGACACGCGCTCTAAGCTGTGCAAGCAGTCACGGCTCACGCCTCGTCTGCGTCAGCCGCGGGCCATTAGAACAAAACAAGACAAATTCCCGAAAGGACCCGATAATTAATAATCAATCTTGTTCAGATTTGCTTATAGACTTTCAGAAAATGCCTTCACCCGTAGTCCTAAGTATGACAAACTTGAATGCTATGCTATATTTTCATATTAAAAAGACTATGCACTTAATTTTTAAATTAAATACTTCTAACTTCCCATAGTTTTGGTACAAGGGATCACCATCTGTAGCTGTTGGCTAAAGCTTTGTACTGAGAGAGCAAAGTCAATGCTGTACAGCGGGGAACTATAGTGCCAAGAAGGTTTTTATTATTATTTCTTTATGATGTAGTTATTATGAGTCACCATCAGCCTTCAGTCCCTGGTGCTAGACACAGAGCGTACCAGTAAGACGGAGTAAGAGAGATGGTCCTACTGACATCTACCAACCACCACAGGTTTGTCTGAGCTGGTGGTGTTCTTGGTTCAGGACACGGGGAAAGCCTGGGAAAAGCTGGTCTGCCTCCTTTTGCTTTAAACGAGTGAGGCATAAAAATAGAAGCCTTGGAAGGGTGCCTTGAGTTTGCTGCATTGCAATTGCCATAACAATTGGATTATGATCCTTATTTATCCTCATTGACAAAGTAATTGAGTTTGGTCAGCTGGATCTCTTCCCTTCCCAGAGGACGACAGACGGGTGACGCAGCCCCAGGTCTCCCAGGAAAGCGGCAGCGGTCCGGCTCTGGCTGACACCCACTGATCTCCAGGGCCCTCGCTGGCCAGTCTGCAGAATCGACAGTCCTCTGGATCCACCACTGGCCGAGTTCCTCTGGCTGCAGAAATTACAGCTGTGAGCTGCTCTGCAGAAGGGGTGGCAGAACAGACACGAAAGTGAGCCCCCTGCACACCGTGGCCGTGACACAGACCCGTCCCGAATCCTACACCCTTCTGTTGAGCTGGAGCAAACAAAAGGTCAGAGACGAAGGGAGTCCCACACCTCTCCGTTAACTCAGTGCCAGGGAATTCCTCTGACCAGTCTAAGAGCTATCTAGATTTTCTAGACAAATGGCCAGACAGGCAGGAGAGCTCTAGATGACAAATAAATGAAATTATCTGCCACCAGAAACATTGGAGTTGCATTTATAATGGGTGGGGTGGCATAGGGGTGAAGATGGGTTTTGGGGTGGCAGAGGTAGAGGAAGATTTGAAGAAGAGTTCTAATGTTATTTTTAGAGAAGACTTGTTCTGCCATGGTTTAGGGTGCCTCAATATTTGACCAAAACATCTTTAGGTAAATCCAAAGCATGGAAAAAGTAAGCAGGAAAAAGCAATGACAAATGCAATCGAACGGTAATGGTCAAAACAAAATCCATCAGTCTCCTCCATGAGGTGTTATTCTATTATGGTATCATCTACATAGCAAAAGAGATACAAAGAAAGAGAAGTAGGAGTAACAAGATTCCTAAAACACCTCCAGACATCTCAAAGCATCAAGATGCCACGTGGTAACAGCTAGATTCAGGACAGGAGAAATGAACAGCAAACAGGAAGGATTTGCTGGAGAAATACGCCAGGACCAAATGCAACAAGCTTGAGACTGTAGCTACTGCAGTTGAATTCCTGAGTATCTGCTGAACAACAGACATATCTGAAGAGGAGCCACCAGTGGGAACCAGAGGATACTGCGGCCACCACTGCCGTACTGCTCCTCTCTCTTCTGCTCCCAATGCCCCGAAAACCGTGAGCAGGAACCGCAACCGCAATTTGAAGTACCCTCAGCTCACAGGTGCAACACCCAGAGGAGGACACCTGAGGGAGAAGACAAACAAAAACCTGCTAGAAGGCCTAAGGGAGAAACTAGGAGAAACACTACACATTTAGGAGAGAACGGATCTGCAACAGATACATGTTATAAGACCATGGCAAAATAGACGGAAGGAAAGAAATACAGTAAATATTCTATAGCACATACAAGCAGTCCTAGAGATGTACCAGAACAAATAGAGGGAGAAATTATTACATATAGCTAACAGGGATCCACATTAGGAATGGTATGACAAGAAAGACTACCTCCATCAAAGCCAACCTGGAGACCTCCTTAGGGTAATGTTTGTCCTCGACAGCTGCTCTTAGGTCCTCACGAAATAGGGACACCTTCTATTACAGCACCGATTTCACTTCTGCTCAGTCCTTCATGAGAAAAGTAACTAAAACCGAGGCAGACCACAACAACTAGAAGCAGTTTGAGCTTTAAACCCCCATTTAGAAGCTGGGGGCGGGGGGGGCAGATTTCAGTGAGTTCACATGTGTGATTTTTCCAAGGTTTGCTGGATCTCTATGAGGAGGGTTATAACAGCACACAAAGAAGCTGAAGCTAGGAATCTGCCAAAACGTACTTTTCTATGAATACTAGCAAAGTAATGCAAAGCCTTGTTGTGCCCAAAGTTTTTCTTTACTCTCAGTTCAGGCTAATTTCTACCTATCAAGTGTCAGTTCCAAAACACGAATTACAAAACACTCACAGTGTGCTTATTTTTTTTTTGGTTTCCTCTTACAAATAACCAACAGTATACAATTTGTCCCTAGATTTTTTCTGTGGTGGGTGCTACTAACATTCATTGAATGTGAATCTGGAAATCCTCACTGTGCGAGGGAAGTCCATCAACGTATTTCTGCACCAGGACGATGCACAAAGATCAAGTACCGACTCACACTCACGGAACAGCCTCAAGACAGAGACAGGACCCAACCACCGATGTCCTGACCAACTACTTTCTACCTGAATTGCAAAAGTCTTTCCTTCCTTTCGCCAGCATATCAGCTCAAGTTTGTGCCCTATCTGGACTAACTGAAACTTCACAGACCTGCTGATCCAGAAATAAGTTTTCTATTTATCATGAAATCCTAAACTAAATGCCATGTGAGGAAAAAAGGTCAAAAATCAAGTGGGATGTGTGATTGCTCCAGATGCAAGTGGCTTACTTGGATAACGAACAGCCCAGAATTCTGATGCCATAGAAATGCTCAGATAAATGTTTCTTTCTACCTCATTATAGCAGTAATAGGAAAGTCACTACGTAATTTTTCTCTTCAGTCTATTGCAAGGATTAAAGCTAGCCACAAAGTTTAGACTGGGATGTTGAGGGCTGTTCAGATGACAAGTTTTTTGTTCATTTCAGATTTGGGCTTGAGCACAACTATTATATACTATAACAGCAATAGTTTATAATTAATTGAATTTTTTTCTGTATAATAATTTCCCTTGAAAAACAATTTTTGCTTTCTGATTAAATATGTTTATATGTGCACTATAACTATCATTGGTTCCCATAAAACAATAAACCAGCACAGAATACAGAATTTGCAATTTAACAGGGATCTACACTTCTTTAAGGTTTTTGTTTTGGTTTGGTTTTCCTTTAAACCAGTCAATAAGCCACTTCTAAATGAAACAAATCTTGTTAATGAGAAACTCTTGTTGGAGAAAAAAAAATAAATATTCTACCTTTCTGGATTTTAATATGAACATGCTTGTCTTTTGTGCACATCCCCCCATTTTTCCCTTGTCCATTTTCGAAAGGATTCATGCACACGCTTACTCTCTGGAAATGCTAAGAGCATATTTAAATGGAGGATGGACAGCTATTATCACCATCAATATCTATACAACCAGCAATTTTGGTAAATCAAACCTCCAGCCCCAAAGCACTGCTTTTTTATCACTGGAACCACCAAGTATTTTTATTCTGTTCAACACAGAGGTGCTCAATGACTTACCTGCTGGTTTCCCTTCCACTGAAGCACAGCATGTAAAATAAACTAGTGGAGAGAGGACTTGATGGATTATCAGACCAAGCTGCCTAAATTCTTACTTGAGCTTTCCTTCCTGCTTTGTTTCGGTCAAGTGACTGCAGCAGATCCTGCGCACAGAGAGCTGCAACTGAGGCACCAGAACGAGCTGCTCTGCATATGGCATTACAGCATATTGCCAGAGCAACCAGCTGCTGAAGTGCAGAATTCAGCTTTGCCCCTACCAAGCATTTGAAAGTTATTTGCAGATGGATATTTTACAGGTTTATTATTACAAATCGTATAGTAAGCTGCGTTGGCCAACACTTCAGTTTATCCATATTGCAGAGCACGGTTCCTGGATGCTCATGAACTGAGTGACAAGGCTTTGGAGATGCTCTCTGCAGTGTCACGTAAGACCATCTCTACCCCCTGGCTGAAGAAATCCAACAACCAGAAGCCAACACACTGGTTTTGCAAAAAAAAAAAACCAACAAAAAAAAACCCCCAAAAAACCCAACACCCAAACAAACAAACAAAACCCAAGAAAACAAAACAAAACCCCCCCACACTTCACATGAAGCAACCATCAGTAGACTCTGGTAAGATCAACCTCTAGCTTTATTCAGACAGGTGAAGCTTGTTCAAATAAGTGCATAGACACATACATTCAGTGTTAACTGTGAAAATATTGGGGCATTACAAATTCAAGCATCTAACTTCCTCCACTTCCAGCACAGCAGTGGCACTTGGGAGAAAGCTTATAGTCAAATAGAAATACAGTATCTGCAGTAAAATACATAAAAAATTACTGGGAAAGTAATTGCTTTTGGTATAAATGGTCTTCTTCAAAGTTTTCCCTAGCATAGAAGTCCTTTCAAAAAGAATAAGAATAAATTTACTGCTTGTGAATTTATTCAAAGCCAGTAGATTCAGTATAATGAAATCCTCCTAAGTAAATATCTGATAAAGAAGCAAATGCTTAGCACTTGACCCCAGGAGCTGGGATTTCTTGACACACGGGTGCAATGCAAAGCAGAAGGAACCTCAGGACTGCTGGCACAGAGGAGTTGAGCAAGGAAAATCTCAAACAGAGGGCTCGACTGCTGGGAGGCAGATGGCACGGTGCACAGAGCTGCGCAGGGACCCGGGCAGCCCACACCTCAGTTCCCAAACCAACTGAAGCTACCAGTGCTACCAGAAGATGTTGTCTGCGAGGGACTCTGAAAGCCACCTAACTCACAATCCATGCTATATCCTTCCTTTGCCGAGGGCCACGAGAGACCCTGCGTGCATCTAGAATGACGATTTTTGCTGAGTTTTTCTCCAGACTTCTTTGTCCTGTTGCCCTAGATGTGAGCAGCTGCACACTTCGGTCTGCCCTACACAGTCAGATGCTCCTTGTGAGAAGAACTTTATTAGGCTGTTAAATAAGAGATGAAAAGAAGGTGCTGTTCAGTTGCATCAAAGGATCTCACTCCCGTGATGCTTAAACCTTGTCCAGAGCGTTGTCTCTGTTACCAGACATCCCACTGGCTCAGGAGCTGAAGGGCCTTGGTGCCCTGTGAGGATAAGTACTCTGCCATTCAGTGAGGTCCTCTCTCCTTAGGATGGGATTCCCTCTGCCACGGATCCTCCCACATCCCAACTTCATGGTGTGTCACGCTCATACAACTGTTCACACAACAAACACCGTGGGAGTCCTGTTGGTTATGGGTGATAGCTGGGGCGGCAAACCCTGCTCCTGTAGAGGTAACTGAGAGCAAGGGCCAAACCCACAGTGACCACTTCTATTGTACACATGATATGTCATACAAGACGAAATGGAAAAGCACTCTGAATTCATGTTATCTCTGCATACAGCATGTCACTTAATTGCCCAGAAAAGCCTCTTGGAGAAGCATATGGGAAGTTTTCCCATGAAAAATGACACCGCTCAAAAGTCTTTTCTAGCTAGAAACCACTCAACGGTATCTATCACCAGTGACATCTGGGACATAAGCTTCAAAGCAGTTAATTTACAATTTTAGCTAGAGCCAGTTTCCTATAGACATTGATATCCAAAGTAGGTAATTGTTATGCCAGAAAGCAGAATCATTCGAAGAGGAAAAAGGTAAAGAAGAAGCCCATGCGGTAAGTCCAGAGAGCAGTGCTGCCACTCCGTGCATCAACTCTGCCAGCACTCATGTCACAGTCGCTTCTAGTGCAAACCTTCAACCACCCCTGTCCGCATGAACATCCACACTCTGACCCTCCTCCTGAGTGCTGGTGCCCATTTATCTCCCTCTCTGTGACCCCACACCACACAGGTGGGATGGTGCAGTCCTACGGCGTGCTGGCACCACTCTGCCACGGACCAGCCATGCGAGTGTTTCTGCTACAGTACCCAGACCTGCCAAAGCTGCGTTTAGGACTGCTGATGACCCCCTCTTTGGCCTCCCACATTACTGGACTTTTAAGGCAATGCTTCTACAAGCTATTCTACAAGATGTTGCAATGCTTCTACAAGCTACTAATGAACAACCACCAAGACAAGCCCCCAGCTAGGTCCCAAGCCAGAAAAATAAAGCCTGTGTGTCTGCCTGTTGGTACAACTACAGATCACCTTTAGCACTGAGCTCAGCTTCTCAGCTGCGCTAATTAATTGCTTAAGGAGTTCTCACCGTGACGCAGAGCGAGCAGCCATTCACACTCCTCCGCTCGCTGCTGCAGTCACATTACCTGCTCTGTCTCAAGGACCTACTAAGGCTGGTCTCCCCATCTGTCCTTTTTACAGCCACCACACACCCCTGCTCCGTCTCTGCAAGCCGTAACTGTGAAGAGCCAATTCACATCAAGACTTTAAAAGCAAATGTTTCCTCTGTCCTCCTTCCCTCCCCATCTCTGTCACCCCAGCAATTAGCAGGAGCTTCAATCCACCTGCAGGGTTTCTAACCACACCAACAGTCTTGGGGCAAGGCTGGTTTCTTAGCCTGGTGTCCCACCTCCATTTGGCACTTGCAGCTACTGAGAACACACACAAGGACCTTAGGACCTTCTGCCTAACGCACAGCTTCCCCCAGATACTCGTTTACTGAATTCAGAGTGCTCGCCCCTACCATACCCACACAAATCCCGTGACAGACAGCAGAAAAAAAACCCCAGTAAACCCCCAAAAATCTGTTGCAGTAAGGCCCCTGGAAGGGCTGAATAACTCCATTACATCATTTATCTGTGAATCCTTTCCCTAATCCTTTCCAGTCCAGTCCATGCGGCTAGGACCCATGATAACCCTAATCCTACAGGCCAAAAGCATATGGTTTCCCCCTGTTAACACCATTCCTGGGAATGCCCACAGACAGCAAAAGACCTGTAAAAGCAAAAAGATTCCACAGCCCTATCAAGCAGGGCATGGTCCAGAAATCACATGCCACTTCACAGGCTGACAGGTGGACACCCCATGTAAAACCAAAAACATCCCCATTTTGTGACTGCATCTGGGCACTAACTAGCTTTTGTTTAAAAAATAACCAGCAGTGTTTTTAAAGATGAACCAACGCTAATACAAACTTGACGGTAACTTAACGACTCCCATCAGCAAGTCTGTACAGAGCAGACCAGCGACCCCAAGCCAGTGGCTGGCCGAAGGGCATCCCCGCTGCTGTCGGCACAGTCACAGCCAGGGCTAGGCCCTGCAGCACACCTTCCACATACAGAGGTATCATCTTCTGCCGAGAAGAATGGGTGTAACTTGCACTGGATATCAGCATATGTTTTAGAAATGAATCAGATTGTAAGCAATATGTTAGGAAGACAGGCCAAACTCCTGAAAGAGTGGGGCTAGGAGATGGTTTCTGCTAGCAGAGTGCTTTCAGTTTGAGGTTTGCATTGAAGTTGTTATATCTACAGCTGTGACGAAAAAGCCTTCCTTAATACTGTTTTGCAATAGCAAGAGAAGGCCGATTCCTTATTGAGTTGTGTAAGGGGAAAGGCCAAGTCTAGAAGTGCTGAAAAACTGCAATTCCCTACCCTCCTTTGGGATGCTGCAGGTCAAGGTGGAAGTACAATGGCAAGTACGTTTGCCCTGATGCTGCATTTGCTCTGTGGGTAAACAGAGACCATCCACTCCCCGGGCTGTCATTCTGGCATCTTTCATGACCACTAAACGCTCTTTTAAAAGAAAAAGGAGGTTTTACTAGAAAGTTAGTGGACGATCCAAATGTCAGAGTAAAAAAATCCAGAGGAAGGTTAAGAATTTTTTTATTTTTATTTTTTTTGATACAGCTGCACTGGAGGTGAATGAACATCAGAACGTTTTGATTTCCTGCCTGGTTTCAATAAATGTTGCACTCCCAGGCACCCAAGGGACTGCAGTGGTTTGTCAAAACCAATTAATTTTCTTCCACAGAATGCTTCAGGCACCTCAAAATGTCATTCGAGAGCTAGCACACATCTAAGGAGGAGGGAAAGCTAGCAATCAACTGCTGCTCGGGCTCTGCATCAGGAGTACAGCCCTCCAAACCTGCACCAACAGCAGGGGCAAGGCAAGAACGAAGGTACATCACCTGGTCACGGGAGGGAGCTGAGGGCAGAGCCAAAGAGAAAATGCCATGTCTTATAAACGCTACGAATATAAACAAGAAACTGCCACTTGTGAAACATGCCAGAAATAAGTTTCCTAAGGGAGAATTCAAAGCTGAAAGTTTGTCTCTCTCACTTGTATTTCCTAGGATCCATCCCTCAGTGCTAACAGATGTAGTAATGAGCCAGAAGTGAACTGAGCAGTTGTTATTAAGGAAGACATTTGGAAGATAAACTGTGGAATCAAGATCCACAGGTTCCATCCCCAGCCCTCCATCAGACTCACTGTGCAGAGTAAGGATTTCCCTTGCCTGAGCCTCAATTTACCTACTTCGAGTGGACAGACTGTAATGTCTTCCTTCTCTTCTGTATTGAGATGCAAGAGCAAACTTGTTTGCTAGTAATTTTAATAATCAGCCATGAAATGCACTAGATGTAAGCACGGTATTATCATGCTATGAATTCTTTTTTAATGAACACCAAGACACTGAGAGTTTAAGAATACATTGGAGCTATCATTTATACTCAGAATCAGACAATACAAAATATTGATGCTATGCATGCTCTATGCATATACATCACGTCAAATAATTATCACTGGATGTTAAGTAGCCATCCATTCCCATCTACAGAAGGCAGGGATGGAGACAGATGTTTTTCTTGCACGCCAGCACTCTGCAAAAGGGGCAGAAGACAGAAGACAGTTTGAATTTTAAACAATTTGTCTTGAGTACCGTAGGGTCACAGGCAAATCCCTGCTAGAGCAGTAAATGGAAACAACAGCTGCTGGACCCAGCAAGTGCTACAGTAAGGCCCAGCCTACTCACAATGCCCAGGAGAACTGGGAACCAAGGCTCCTTTGAAGATCCCAGGTCCCTGATCTCAGGTCCAGCATTATCCTTGCTGGACCACTGACAAAAACAGAAACAAAGAACTTCCAAAATTAAAAATGACAGCATGCTGAGCAGTGAAGTGAGCTTTACAGTGTAACAAATCTTTAGAAGAACAAGGAATAAATCCGCCTTTCTTTCTTTTTCTGTTCAGCAACCATGGTATCTTCAATGACCTACTTGTTTTTAAAAGTAATCCAACATTTACCATTACAATCTTCTTTGCTCCTCAAGTCACATAAACCCCCTGCTGTCTCCTCCTTCTCTATTTACCTGGCCTTACAGTCACAGCAGGGAACTGAAAATCTGCTCCCTGCCTCCTAGCTACGAGCAAAGGCTTCGCTTGGGCATCCAACAGCTGATAACTAATGCTACTGCTTAAACAATCCATAGAGTGGCTCCTCTGACACATAGAAACATCTAGGTCCTGCCACCAGTCCAAGACACATCACCCAGGCATTTAGGGAACTGCCCTGACAGAAACAGCCATGCCTCTCATTCACAGCATCTCTTCACACAGGCAAATCTCATCTTTCATTCAGACAGGATTTTCCTCAGTGCTTTTACTTACTATTTAATATTTATACTATGGTCAGTATCCAAAAAGCACCACACTACTGGTTATGGTAGGTGCTGAACAAACACACACTAAATCTCTCTTGGATGCTTACAGGTGTGAAAGGTCAAGTTAGAAAACTGAAAAAAGTCAATAAAATCTGAAGCCCAGTGAATAACTGAATCACAGGGACCAGACACAAATATAAATGCCCCAAAATGCAACAGAGAAATCCTCCAAAATATATCAAAACAAAGAGGAGATGCTCCACATACGTCAGCTGGCATTGATCGGCCCGAGAGCAACAGAAGGGAGAGGAGAATCCATAACCATTAGCATCACCTTCCTGCTACATTTCCTCCTTAGCCTGTTCATCTTCCTTTCTCCCTTCTTTCCCTCTGCTCTGGATATTATGACCTCTCAAATTATGAGAGTGCCTGGCTTATCCCTAAGACATGGAAGAGTGTGGAGTTTTTCAAGCTCATTGTATGCAGCGTGGTCAAAGTAAGCTGCAGAGGATACAAGTGTTGGAAAGCTACAGATCCCTGAAGGTTAGCAAGATCTGGAGTCTCCCAAGAGGCAGTGTCTCCCAAAAGCAAAGCCATCTCTTTCAATAAAGCAACAGCAAACTACAGCTTTAACCATAGCACAGGTCCCCAGCCTTTGAGCAAAGCTCTCCAATATAAGCAGATCATCTGGACTTCAATGAGGAAGGCAAGGCTGATCTAATATCAGACTCCACTCTCCCCTCCTTACAACAATATTTTAACTCTAAATAATTAAAGGGAAATAAGTACCTATAAAACCAGCCGAATCATTGCAGGCCAACAGGTCAGCATGGCTGGGTGTTTGAAATAAGGGGCCCATTCAAGTTATTCACATCAGATGCCAAAGGTGATTTGTTGTAATGAGAAACGATAAATATGCTCACTTAACATGCAAGCTCGCAGCTGCAATTTACCAGGTTGAAGCCACGCTAGAACATAAAAACCACAACTGTGCCCTTGAGAAGTCACCTCCACTGTGTTCTCCCCACCTCCCCAAGCACTCCTGCATTTCTACATACAGAACAAAGGAGATGTGACACATCTTATTGCTTCCACCATACAATAACCCCAAGTATCTAATGACAGTTTCCTTCTTTAAATCTTTTAGTACAACTGCGTATTTCAGCACTGGCAGTTGCAGGCTCCTCCACAGTCCCATATCTGGAAGTGATTGATGAGCCACAAGAAAACTGGGATTCAGTGGCGTCCAATACCAAGCGTTTGCTTGACAAACCTACCAGGAAGAGAAATGCAGATTCCACGGCCTGCAGCATTTCAAGTTGAGAGGGCACTTACAGCCCATAAATAGTATTTAAAATCCAAAACTATGATGGAATACATATATATATTTTCTATTGTTTTGTATCTTGATTGGCGATAGAGTTGCATTTTTGGTTATCAGCTCTGCTCACAAGACACCAAATCCCAGGCTGCATCAATTCCCCTGTGAATGTAAAGGAAAAGAACCATCTGGAGAGAATAATAAAACGATTAACTTTCCATTACAGAATAATCTATGTATGTTTTTAAGGAGGCAAACTTTAATGATCTCCACCTAATTATTCATCCCACATTCAGGCAGGGTTGATTTGGATTTTGTCTTGCTTTGTTTTTAAATGCAGTCTGAAGGTAACGATTTAAGCTGGAGCGGACGTGGGGACCACACAGGCTTCTTCAGCTGGGAGCAGGACAACCTGGCTGAGGGACGTTTCCAGAAACATCAACCAAGCTCTCATCGTTCCCATGGATTCATATGTCTGTGTAATGGCAACACCATGGATTGTAAGAGTTGCACTGAATATTCATCAGGATCTTACATACATGGTTGTTGACCGGCTTGGTACATCAGCTACATTTTTGGACACGAAGTGCAGAGCAGCACACTCAGGAGATGCATGCACCTGAACATCAGTCTGTTGAATGCTGGGCTCATTTAACTTGTCGCTGACGGCAATATAAATCAGAAATAACTCCATAAAACTCAACAGCAATCCCCTCTGATTTTGCTAACTCACCAACTCACCAACCAAGTATATTATCTTTACAAACTAATTCTGTAAAGTGAAAAGGTTCAAAGCGAGAGCTTTAAGGACTATTACTATGCCTGTTACCCTTCTAAACACATACCCCTCTAAGGACCCCCTGGCTGTACACATGATGGGGAACAGTCCAGGCTGCACCACTCATTTGTTATGCAGACTTGCTCAGCTTAACCAGCTGCCTCAGTTTCCCAGTGGATAACACTAATGAGCTACTAAGTGTGCACGCCTGCACTTCATTCCAGTTTACATAGTGCTTTCCAGCCAAGGCTCTCAAACATTTGGAAAGGACCAAATGTAGTTTAAGCTAAAATTAACTGGAACATAAATACCAGAATTCAACCACTCGGATCATTCCTTTAGAAAACCTACCTGGGACTCTGGGCTTTCCAGCATGAGAACTTGCACAGTAAAGAGCTGGTAAATAGTGGGACAGTACCCAGGCAATCCTTTGTTACTATTTATTGACCGACCGATTGAGATCAGGATCTGTGACACAGTGCAGGCAAGTTTATCCCTCCCCCCCTGCAAACTGCTAAGTTTTATGATCTGAAAAAGTCACTTAACCCCATAAACCTGGCACACAAACTAACAAACTAGTCACACCTGAGGCCTGCTGGAAAAATCCCTGCCTCAGCTTTCAAATGTTGCAGAACATTTTCATTCACAGCTTCTGCATAAATGGAACAAGTTTTGAGTCTAAGGCATTTTAGCCTCTGAGACTTCTAGCCTCCTTTTCCCCTACAATTAAAAAAGCCCACCTTTCTCCACTAAATACACACACACACACAAAACCACACACATATACATATGCACACCCTGATCTCTCAAAGCAGGGCTCCCGCGTCTGCCAACAGGCTGTACACTGCATCGGCACAATGGCTCTGGTGCAGGATCTGCACCACCCACTGGAAAGGATTTAGCAAGGGGTGCTAACGTCACACACTGAGCAGCTACATACAGCTATAAATTATTCATACACATTACTCTAATTATGCAAATGTACTAAAAGCTGGAGCATATGTTTCTCTGACATCTCCCAGTACGGATGCAATATGGTTCTAGTAAAGAGAAAGACTGAGAAGCAAGACGATGGGTGTAAGGGGGCTAGCGATGGCTGATACTGGCCCAAGCAAAGGGTGGCAGATGATCTCCCTTCTCCAGCCAAGCTGCTGCAAGGCTAAGGACATTTAAATGCTCCTCCTTGATAATATATTGTTGGCTTTGCACTCAGCGCTGAACAGAGTGCTGAGGCTGCTGAACGGCCCAGGCAGATTAAAATAAACCCAAGCAGTTTGGAACAGGAATGTGTTTATCTGGCATCACATACTTCCTCTTATCAAACATGAGGAGCAGGGGAGGGCACAGTGATGGTGTGTGGAAGCAGGCTGTGTGCACACTGGTAGGAGAGGGGGAGGGAAAAGGGGGAGAGGAACAGCAAGAATCAGACAGATAATGCATGAACCTGGGAACCAAGAGCATGGAGCTAGGCATCACCTCAGTAGGGTACAGAGTCCATACTCTTGGTCAGCCCCCAGATGGGCACTAGCTGTTGGAAAACTCAATTAGGTCCTTTCTGCCTTGCAGCACTTGGAAGAAGGCCGGCGTTCAGTGCTGCTGTAGCACAAGCAGCTGCTGTGCGCGTTGCCCAAACTTTGGGCTCGAACTCCTTCTCGCAACTCTCTCAAGCGCAGGGCAGTCACTGGCCATCGCTCATCTCCCACGCCAGAGGCTGGGGCTGACTCCTCAGAAGGAAAGGCCAGATGCACTCTGCTATGGCATTTTGAAGTCCAAACTGTGGATTATGGTAGTGGATTGAGTATCAGAAGATTAGCATCTTATTCCCAACTCTGCCATGTCTAAGGACCACATCACTGTCCTTCTGTAAATGCCCAGTCCATCTGCCAGAGCTCTTTGGAAGCAGACGTGCTCCTCAGACACTGCGTGCAGAGCACTGTGCAGGGGGGTTCCGATTCACTAGCATCATTCCTTTAAAATGCCATAAACACTTTTCAAATTGTCCAGCCCTACTGAATGACCAGGTGAGGGTTTCTATACCCAGAGAAAACAAAAAGACAAATTAAACATCATGTAACACCACAGCTACTTGGAAAATTTAAGCTATGTTACTATTATGCCAGTAGTTACCCAAGATCAAAAAAGTTGAACAGAAAACCTTGGCAGCTCCTTTGATAAGAGCATGTCTTACCTCCTAGTGCTGGCATTAAAGAGACTCTCTAGCTCTGTACCAGCAGTTTTGTAAGGGACGCACTCACACAGCCACGTGAAATAGTCAGTACTGCAGAGACCCCACCACAGGAGGAGTGCTAGGGACTGCAGTAACATACAAGGTGGATGCCACTTCAGTTCTTCAGATCCAAGCCAAAACTCTGCTAATATACTATTTTTTTTTTGATCCAGGGCCTTGTTTGTGCACGGCTCAACCACAGTTCCTCACCGGTGACCGCCTCAACTCAAGGATGGGCACGCTTTGAAAACAAGAGGTGATGTACCAGAGAAGCAGCGCTGAGCAAAAGGGACAGGCAGGCTGCGGGTGATGCTATGAGGCAAAGGTGGGGACACCTACACAGATTCCTGGTCACTCTGCCCCAAGACCTGGCCAGCAGGATTTGTCCTTCCCTTTCACAAAAGACCAGATGAATGAACAGCAGCACTTCTGCCAGGCAAAACAAAGCTGAGAAAACAGCACAAGATAACAAGCACAAATAAAAGACAGAGACATGAAAATCCACTGAAGTAAAGTAAGATGTTGACTACAAGGACCAACTCCAGTCACTTCTGCTCCACCACATTCGGCAAACCCTTTGTGGGTAGCAGGCTGCATGCCGAAGGGCCCCCCCTCCCTGGGCTCATCCTCCTTTCGGTGCACTCACACGTGCTGAGGACCAAGCACAGCTCACGCAGAGGTTCGCTGCCTGCCCAGCTCTGCCAGCAAGCTGCTCACCATGCCCCATCTGGGCTCGGGTTTGGGGCCATCTGGACCTTTATGGACTGGGTGGTTCCTCACCACCAAGGCCAGCAGTATCCGTATCTTCCAGTCATACACCGGTGAGGCAGATCCAGACATTCTCTCTTGACTGCCCTCAACAGCCCAGAGGAAAGGGCAGGAGGGTGCAAAACCAGCTTGCCAGACTTGAAGCTCTGTTTGCCCAAACCACCGAGGGGAGAGCAGGCACAGCACGGGTCCAGCTCTGCCACTCACCCTGCCCCTGCCGAAGCCTCTCTGCCCAACAGGGAAAGGCTGCATCGCACTGTGCGATGCCTCCAGCTGAGGGCTCATCCCTGCTACTGAAGCAGTCCTCGGGAAAGACAGCCAGACGGAAGAGCAGAAAGACAGCACAGAAAAGGAGGCTCAGCACTTACACCGCTTCCTTTCCTCCCATCTCATTCCGAAGGCTTTCGTTTCCTCAGTAATTGTTAGCAAAGAAACAAGCCCGTCAACAGGCAGCCACAGATAAAAGGTACTAGAGGAGGAGGAGGAGATGCTCTGACCAGCTAGCTGCTCACCTCAGGAGACACAGGATCAAACACAATTTAGGTACCAAGCCACAGGAGACTTGCAACCTCAGCCTGCCTATCCAGCAAAGAAGGTTTGACACAACATCCCGGGGAGCTGCTCACCAAGGCACAAAACCCAGCAGCACACACAGCTCTGCTGCCGTCGGTCCCGCCACAAGTGCCGGCACAGCAGGACACTGGTAGGTTGGGATAGGGCTGCATCAGCCTGGGAAATCTCTCTCAACCACAGAGTCTACCCTGGAACAGGTTTTGCAACATGAAGAAACCACCTAGGCTGGAAACACAACCAATTTGTCCACTTTTGACTGAAGTCAACAACTTTTACGTGTGCCAAAACACTGGAAGAAACAGAAATTTAGTGCCGTGTAGCAGGAAATATCAAAACCAAACATTTTCTTGTCCTGCAAAGTGATGAAGAGTCCACTGCAGCCACAAAGAAAGTCACTAACAGAAAAAGAAGTCAGGGAGTTGGATTTTTAGTGTAATAATCCTCATCCTAGCATAAAATTGTTTAAAGAACTTCAACCTACTCAGCTAGCATTTTAGGGTTCCACATAACATTGTGTCAGTCACAGTTAAATTCTCAACGATTTGTGCTCTCAGTTATTTCTGGTGAGCCACAAGGGAGGCGAGGACAGAGAGGCAAAGCAACATGCTCTAATCTCCGAGCGCCGGGATTTGTTCTGAGGCACGCCGGGAGCAGCCAGCCAGCCAACACGATGCTGCACCACACGCACCCAGAGGGCTGAATGCTGACTTCACCGGCCAGAGAAACAACTCGGCGAGGCCACCGTCCTCTCTACAGCCCCAAGCCCACAGCATTCAGATATACGGGTAGCCCCACCGTAGCCAGTCTGATCAACGGGGACATTTGCATTTCAGTGTTTTCAAGGGCTGGACTTCAGGAAAGAAGCGAGCTGCTGTCTCACAGCTGAAAGAAGAGTCCCTGGCATGACACCCCTCTGCATCTCTGAGCTTCTAACCCTCCTCTGTAATTTCTACAGAAAAACAGTCCACTTGTGCAAAGAAGCATCTGAATGGTGTAAACTTGGATAATCTCCCCAGGGGAATCGTAAGAGCTGACTGCCTGTTCCGCCTGCAGGAGAGGAGGGAAGCAGGGGCATTTGACATCTAGTACCCCAACTCTAGGAAATGACTGAAGAGTTAAAATAAAAATCTGTCTTGGGTGGGCAGCACTCCAGCCAGATGAAATATTCAGCACTGTTATGTTCCTGGACACCATATTTCTGACAATAAATTTCATGCCTCATATGCCACAACAGTTATACGATTTCAGTCAATAACCAAAGAACAGGTCCACATCCTTTCGCAGCAACCCAAGAAAAAAAAAAACCATTCCTAAGTAAACCTGATGAACCTCAGAGGAGGGTATTTTTATTATTATTTACTGATCTGTCACTTTGATAGTCAGGCCTGAACTGGAAAGGGAAGATCCATTTCTGGCGTGGCACCACCCCCAGTGCTTACAGGCTTCACAGACCCATGAGAGCTGGCAGTGGGACCCACTGCCTGCACGGCAGACCCCACAGAGTTCAGAAGGACCAGTTTTGTCTTTGGTGACACTGGAGCACTTTTTCCCCTCCTTCTAATATCACTCCCTGTGCACTATGTACCAATATACCAGAAGCCTCCCTCTGCAGACACTTTTGATCCAGGCTAACATGGCAACCGCGAAGAACATCAACAAGTTTTGGCAAAAAAACAGGCTCTACTTCTCCCATTTTTCTTTATCTTTACTGCCCCACATGGGCCTATTCTTGTTTAATAATAAACCTTCCTGACAAATCCCAGCGGGTGGGATTCAGCTTCAGCCAGCCAGACGTTTCAGCTCCCACTGCTCCTCAGGCAGCGGCGTTCCCTTCTCCTCTGAGCCCGCTCGCTCTGTCAGGGCGCGCTGCAGCTCTGCAGGTTGGTACTGGACTCCCAACACCTGCATCTGGTTGCAAGCCCGCACAACGATGGAGCAAGGTAAGCTACAAAGTCCAAGTCACACCCAGGGAGTGCCCTCTGGAAGGACGGAAGCACAGACCAAGTCCCAACCTTAAGAATTAGTTGCTACCCTCTAAATTTCAAGTGTGGTTGCAGCAGAATATGGATTATTTTTTTTTAAAATCCATGTGTCAGAGTGGGTTACAGTAGCGCTTTATGTCATTAAACAGCTCCCACACCGCAACCCAGATGAACCCGTGTGCAACTGGTGGGTGAGAGGACTCCCTGCGAGTAGAAGTCTGAGTTCTTCAGGATGAAGCACTCTGTGCTACTTCACATCAGTGAAGCTATGCCGGTGCACCAGCAAGTGATGTGGTCTTTAAGTGTCATTCACTTGATATTCCATTTATGAATCAAACCTGAACTCCACATCCCAAGTTGCCCCCTGGAGATCCACAGACAGCCTCTTCTAGTCCTTTCTAGTGTTTTAATGGCTGCACGTTGGAATTTTCAGTAGCTTATTTCTTGGCTTCAGGTGGTTTATGCATTCATCAGATACAATAATCATGCACAGCTCCCTCCCTTCAGCAAGAAGGTTCCACCAAAACAGATTTCAAAAAACCCCTTCAATCCCTCTGTAGTCAGTTTATCTGGTATTAATCCATTAAAGTGATGCACTATGTTCTATCAGAAGAATTAAACACAAAAAGTGGGAAGCTCTCTTACCTGTAATTGACTGACTGGCCAATAGGAGTCAAGTGCTGGCAAATTGGAGGTGTAATTTCTATTTAATTATGGCATTAAAAAAATTACATGATATACCTATTTAACATGCAAAGGAGCAAAATCAAAGCTAATAAGAATAAATTGTAAGAGAGGACATGTACAACATGTAGTAGCAGTCTTTTTTTTTTTAAATGTGCTCTTTTAAAGAGTATGCTGGCTGTTGCGCCTATGTATTGCCTGGAAAACTTGCACCCCCAGCTCTGATTCTAAGACTCTACCAACATGCAAAACTGCATTGCACAAATGCACAGATACAATGAAAAATATTTGTTAAAATCGAAGCGGTGTATATGCTTTTCATGCTGCACATGAAGTTTGTATCAATCCAGTTGAAGTTCAGTCGAAATGAATGCAAGCAAAGCCCAGATACACCATTCTAGAGCTCAAATATGAACATGAACAAATGGATGAACTATGAAGAGTTTTGCAAGCCTTCAGTTAAAACTCATTTTAAAATGCATTTAAAAGAAAATAGTGCAACTTCTGTGTTTAGACAATGGGTTACAACCAACAGTATAAAACATGAACTATTCTGCTGAAGCCAATATAGCTACTAGTGTAAGACAGACAGTAAGAGGCCTGTAAATCATTGGCATCCAAGAAGAACGTGCCACTGCCATGAGAAAAAACAAATACACCCCATGATTTTTTCTGGGGCAACATATTTATCATGCTAGAGAAGCCCGTTTTCTTCAGATCAACACCATAACCCTAATGTCAAATTATTCAATTTCAAAACAGCTAGTCAGCACAACAGTGTTGGGAAGGGGAAACATGGTCTTACTGGGAAGAGGAAACACGGAGTGTCTTAAAGACCCTTTGATCCACAAACCTAATAAGCCAAGATGAAGCCATTCTGTAACTGCCCTAACTCAACCCAGAGCACTGCTGCCAGGAAAAGAGGACATCTGGCTCCTGCAGCCTGCCGTACCCGAGCCCTGGTGCTAAGGCAGGGAGCAGGAGGCAGATGCCAGCGTCAGTAACAGGGTTTTGTTTTGTGGCACTTGGAAACAGAAGCCGAACAAGAATTAAAGTTTTACCTGCAATGTACATTTAAAAACACAGAGCTTCCATCGGCTAGTCAAATTATCCTTTGAACATTTCCTGCTTTGTCAACAGAAGTTTAAAATTAAAACACAAATTAAAACTACCTCCAGTCCCTGGAGGAAAGATTAGTTGAATTAAAGATGCATTTAGTATGTCATATAGGGAAAGAAACCCACAGTACATGCTCGGGTAGTAGCGACATGCAGCCCAAGAGACAGACAGATACAAAACACGCTCACTCCCACACATTCAATAAATGCATCAAACTGACCAGCAACCAGAAGCACATCCAGCCATGACCCTGCACATGGAGTGAGCCAAGAAGGTGACTTATTGCAAGGATTCACACAGGTGATTTCTGCAGATGAGAACATTCATTGCCACAAGGAAGGCAGCACAGGTAAAAGACAGACAGCTTACCCCTCTGAGCTGCTGGACTCCACCAAATATCCTCATCACTCCATCAATCTCCTGCTCCAGCCTCCTGGCCCAGTACTGCATACTGCAAGAGACGGAGAGACAGAGAGAAAGAGAAAGGGAGAGAAAGAAAGAAAGAAAGAGTCAGAGCCCTGACACTTAGCAGATAAGCAAGGCGATTGAAGGGAGAGGGAGGAAATCAGCGCCCTCAGCTAAGTGAAGTGCTCTTTCTGCAGCACTGGGTGCAGGCAGAATACCAAGATTATGCAGCTTTGAGAATTACGGCTGGGGCAGGTTATAAACTTCAAGACTTCAAAATTTATGCACAAGGCGCCACAGCGAGACAAGAGGGGGGAAAAGGTACAACAAAAATCACGGCGCAGGGGTTTTTTTTCTTCGCCTTTTATAAACAGTTGTAGTAGATAATTATTTAAGCCCAGAGTGATCAATAAGGTCAAAGTGCTGTGGCGCGCAGAAAACAGCTTACTGTGGCAGAGAGCAAACAGAGCCCCGGCAGGACGAGCGGTGCCTGTCCTACCGCGGCAGTGGGTTACCGCTGCGGCACGACCGCAGAGACCCGGGCACAGCCGGCAGCCAAGCGCAGGGCATGGAGTGCCCCAGGGCTCAGCTGCTTTGCACCTTCGGCTAAGCCCAACCTGAGCCAGGCACCCATTCTGCCAGGTCCCCCGGCAGAGCCGCCTCCCGGAGCAGCGGAAAGGGCCAGGAGCTGCCACGGGGCATCTCCCTTGTCCCGACCCCCGTACAGCGCAGGAGCTGCCTGCCAGTCCTTCCAAACAGGCACAACACCCTCCGACATATTCAACCACACGGATTTCCACTTACGGCAATAACATCAAGTTAAAAACAACAACAAAAACCCTCTCTTCTAAATCCACAGAACTTGATAACTCTCCTTTTAATGAGATCTCCTGACTCCAGCTGCTGGCCGCGCAAATGCCAAATCTCCCGTCTGACCTGGAAAAGCAACGCTCGATGGCCTCTGCACCACTTGGCACTGCCTTCAGTGCTCTTGCCACGGCAACACTCATCTCAGCGCTACACCTGAGAAAGGAGGGACGGAGCACAAGAAGTAGAAGGTAAGGCCAGCGTGGCAAGGCGGTGGTGGGAGGGAGCAGACCAGCTCGGGGGTTTTTCACTTTGGTTAGGTTCACCAAGCGGTTTGATTCTTCGTGCAAAGAGACATTCCCCAGGCAGCCCACACGCGCTCCCACCACCCGCGCAGCCACGGAAGTGTCTCCTGGAGATCAAGGAGCAAAGAAACCCAACTAAGAAGCAAGGCCACGGAAGACTCTTGAATTATACAGCATGGCCCAAAAGCTGGGCAGAAATATCAAAGCAGAAAGATGTCTGAGGTGACCGGCAGAGGGGAGCTGAAGCATCGCTTGTGAGGGGCAGGGGGATGAACGGAGATGGAGAGAGGGACTGGCAGGCAGACGCGCGTTACTCACACAGGCAAAATTCGTGCCAGTTAATGACACAGAAAGAAGGCTGTGGATGAAAACAAGATTTAATTGCACATGCCAAATCTTCCCAGTTTTCCAGTGTAACTTATGCCATTTCCCACATTCCTGCAGAGGCAACGCTGCGTCTTCTCCCCCGGGAGCCTGGCTGGGGAGGAGGGGACATCCAGGGAAAGAGATGGGTGAAGACACCTGCAAACTCACCTTTCTGCCAAAGGAGGGAAAGCAAAGCCGTCAGTGGGACTGCCAGCGTAAGAGTAACAGGTCAGAAACAGAGCAGAGGGGGGTTGGGGTGTTGGGTTTTTTTTTTCCAAACGTTTTATTTGCTATCAAAGGTATATTCAGGTTGTCCAAAGTTACCCATAAATCTTCTGAAGTATTTTCACCAAAAATTATTTCTTTTTACACAAGTCATTCATTTAAAAAAATGCCATGAAACACCAAAACTGACTTTTTTTTTAAATTATATTTTTCCCCTCCTCCAGTTTGTCCAGTGAACTGAAAAAAATCAATTATATGCTCATACTCAGCCACAGGTCCAAGAAACCCCGCTGAGGACTTATGGAGCTGACACCTTTCCTTAACTTCCAGCTCTGTGCAAGATCCTCGATTTCAGTGACACCTACCTGTGCCAGCTCTCTCCACGAATACCTACACCACCACAGCAAGGGAAAATTACCACCCATTTTGACCTGTATCCATCAACATTAACAGCTGCTCATATCCGCATAAGTGCCACACATGGCCAAGCCTTCAGAGAGGATTATAGAGGAAGACAGAGGCATCAGTATTACTCTGTTGGTATATGCAAAAGAGACACCGAGCACTCAGCTGGGCTGGGATTTAAAATTAATTTCAATTTAGTCAGCAGATTTGTTTCAAAAAAAAAAAAAAAAAATTTTAAACTTATTCCACCCTCTGCCCCAAGAAGTACTACTATTTTAGGGAAAAGCCATTGGATTTTTCATTCATTAGAAAGCCTGCAATTCCTTTTAACTGTGCAGGCTTAGAATACGTCTCAACCTTACAGACCAGCAGTTTCCCAAAAAGTCCAGCTAAGCCTTGCAGTACAAGCGTACATACCACTATTAAAAAAAAAAAAAAAAAGCATTTTACACTATCAAAAAAGGCAGGAGGTGATTTCTGCATAGCTGACACCAGGTTTCTAGATTAAAAAACATAATAACAGAAGCAGCTTCTTTTTTTTGTTGGAGTATGGCTATATGAGAGCTTTTGCCAGTGGTAGTAAAAATTCTTTTTTCCAAGTAGCACATCCCTTACCCACACCACAGCACTGGCAAAAGCCCTCGTGTCTATGTATCTGACCCATTACTATGTCCCTCAAGCCCTAGCAATGTCCATGACCAGAAGTCTTCAGAGTTGGCCACATCCCAGAACGTGGAGGTTTCATCTCACTTGCCATATGCTGGGTTGAAAGCTAGCATTTAAAAAAAATAATAAATACATAAACCCCATTATTATTCTGTCTCAGTTGACCTTCTGCCTCTTGTTTCTATCCCATAACCACTGCACTTAAAATTTTATGTAAGACAACCATAGCAAGGATGAAGAGGGTGAGGAAACTGATAGCCCATTATGAACATGGAGATTCCTCTCTGAAGCGCGTCTCCGACGGAAGCTGTAAGCAATAAGACACGACAGTCCCTGCGTCCCTGGCCCATTACTGCACACCTCAGGTGGCGTTACAAGGCTTGCGGAGCAATAACTCCTCAAAACACGCAGCCTGGACTGCCCTACGGCTCTTGTGAAATGGCATTTACAAGTAAAGCACAAAGAAAACAGCTGATGCACCGACTGGGAAGCCACCAGCACGGATGCAGCGCTGCTCACAGAAAGCCACCAGGCTCCCTTTATGAGCCATGTGCGCAGTCTCCCCCTCAAACTGAGTACCACTTTAGTGTCCTCTGTAGTGAATTAACACGGGCCAGAAGAAAACCTTTGCGCTCAAATAGTGTTTGTGAACGCACTCAGCAGCTCTGCGCCTACAGGAACCACACGCAAGGAGCCTGGCAGCCCCGCCGTCCCCCGTCCCCTCTTTAGCAGGGACATGCACAGCACATCCCAGCGATTCCCCATCATCTCAGTTGGCTCGGCCTTTGCTGGGGAGTCTCCATAGGACTCTTCCAACCTAACAACTCTACAACGATCACACACATTAAAAATCTCTTGCATTGAAAAAAATGGTTTTGTTTCCTTCCCCTGTATATTTTACAGCCTCCTGTGCAACATTTAACAAGGGGCATAAGTAATTTTTGAAAACACAACACCATTTACCGCTGCCTCTCCAAAGAACACTACAAAAACGCTAACTGATTTCATCATTTGCATATTTGATTTTTCTTAAAGATGAGATAAAGTAGGCTTAAAAAAAATAGCAGCAGAGCTTCAAAATGTTTACTGTGACAAGCAGCACATCAGGAGGCAAATCACTGCCGTTGAGTTGGGGCCAGGAAGCAAAGCATCCCGCCCGTCCCACTCCTGCTCGGCGGGCGCCTGTGCCTCGCCACCGGTCACAGCAACCCCTACTGAGGGTCGGGGCACGTGTCACGCTTTAGGTGACCCAAGCCGTTGCAGAGACTTCTCTGCACGTCCACGTTGGTTTGTGAGGCTACACCACTGCTCCGGCTGCGTGACTTCGGAAGAAAATGAGAACTGCCTGGAAAGACAGAAGACGGGCTGTCCTCGGCCCGCGTCCTCCCGCCCTTGCGCACACAACAGACGGCAGCCTGCAGTCCTGGTCTGCTGTAGAGAAGCCGAAGACGTTCGCCGACGAGGCACCGGCGCAAGCCACGCGCTGAGAGCCTGCGGCCAGCAGCAGGAGGACGTGCCACCGCGGCGCGGCCCTGGGTCACTCCGCCCTTCCACGGGCTGCGGTCGCACCTCTTCGCGCCTCGCCTGGGGTGGGTAAGGCAGTTACACGAACTGCTAACGAATATAAGCCTCATCGCAAGCGGCCTCTCACAAAAGCACAGGGCAAGGAGAAGGAAGAGGAAAGGAAATTAGTTTTCTGCTTGAGGACGCTTTTTTTTTTTTTTAAAGCGGCCTTAGGAGAGTGCTTGTTTGGCTGCGAGCAAGAGGGAATGTTAAAAAAAGAAATAGGAGACTTGGTCCTGTTCTATTGCTGCCTTCCTGGCCCAGAAAGTAAGAGAAAAATTCACACAAACGTGAAGGGACAAGAGGAAAAACTACTTGCTAAGTAGATATACTGCCCCAAACCTTATTGGGTTCTACACAGAGAGTGTTCTGTACAAGCGTCTACACTTCACGGGGTGCGTACAGCCAAGAATGCTTCACTCTGATTCATACGCTTTGGTTCAGTGCCCAAATATTGCTATTTAATAAGGTTATTAATTACTGTGTTGTCTAATTTTTGCTGTGCAGGAACTTCTTATAATTGGCTTATTCCTTCAAGATGCTTAATCCTTTAACTGCAATGGCGTGTGTGTCGGCGCGCACGCGTGCATGTGTACCCTCATGCCCCCTCCGAGTTTTCTTAATTTCTTACATACTTAGGATATAATACCCCACATGAGCCAATATTTACCCATCAAGGAAAAACAAGTTGCCTCTTTTTTTTTCCCCAAGATACAACTTCCAGAGAGCACCTGTTTCCTTCAGAATAACCAAATGACTTACTGACCATGCTTCCAGACATTATCAAGCCTCCCACACTGTCATTTTATGACTCCTTTTTAATTTAAAGTATGTGCACAGGTGTTTATATAAAGGATGGGTGGGGAAGAATTTACCTGCTGGACTAGTCTTTCCACAATATTTGTCCAGACATTATTCACCTCTACCATCTGGTCTCCCCTATAATAAGAAAGAACCGTTGACATTACAGGAGGGAAGGAAGGAACAAATTAATATTAAAACTATATCCCAAGGAAGATGTTTAAGAAACATGAAGGGGAAAGACAGTGGGATAGTGTGTTCTACATTCAGCTCCATCACCACATTACTTTGTTCTTGATTCAAACGCTAACTTTCTGCACCTGTTTCTCTGTCCTATCTTTTGCCTGCTTCATCTTCACAATTTTTTGCAGCAGGGTATATCTTGGAGAGGGAAGAAGAAAAAAAAAAAAAAAAAAAAGGCGAGTACCAAACCCCCTACCAGATCCATCCTGATCCCAGTCTGATGCCCCAACAAGTATTACAATACAATAGAAAGGATAACTGGGGAGTTTTCTCAATCTGCAGGATAGATAGAGCTGGGCAAAAAGTGAGAGAAAAATAGTCTGACAATTATACAAAAAATTTGTGTTTCATTAACAGTTCTTGAGCACAAATTTTCTTGTAGGTACCTGTGGGAAAACCAACAGTAACCACCAACAACATTTAGGGCAATAGGAAAGTTGTTCCTAAATACAATTTCTCCATCAGAAAACAGAAGCATTAACCATTTAAGGTCTAACTCCACCTAGAAACAGAACAGGTAGCAGGTGTTCAGTCAGTCATAGACACATGGTATGGCAGGGGCTTCAGGAATTCCTCTTCCCCCATTAGTTGCACTGGGACATATAACACCTGAACCCTCTGCATGAAGTACTGTCTAATCTGTTCTTTAAATGCTCCACTGAAGGTGAACCCAAGATCCCCACGGGACCTTTTTCCAGTTCCATTTTTCATCATTTGGTGAAAAAGTTCCCTTCTTATGCACCCTAAATCTTACTTCCCTGTTGCCACTTATCCCGCCTACAGCAGACACTGAAAAATTCTTATGACAAGCTCCTAAGAACTGGAAGATCATTATTCTGTTGCATCCTTTACATTTCAATTCTTTATTTTTCTATACCAAACTCAGTTTTTTCCAGCTTTCCCTCTTTTGCACCGTTTTCTAAACACTTCATCATTTTTGTTGCCCTGCTCTGAATTCTCCACAGTTTACCTACATCTCCAAAGACTCATGCCAAAAAGTGAGGTCAGGTAGTCCAACAGAAGCCAAACCCAGTGCTGTAGGAGGAGGAAAACATCACGTCCCCAGCCTTGTCCAAGAAACTACTGTACACTGCAGAATAAATGTGCCCTTCTGCTACGACAGCACTTCATTGACTAAAAGTTTGTGATCCACGATAATTCTAAATATCTTTTCTGCCACACTGCTACCCAGACAGATATTCTTTATTCTGTATTTGTACATTTGATTTCTCCCTCTTAAGTGCAGCACTTTGCATTTGTTTTCACTGAATTTCATTTTGCTGATATCTGGCTCACCGTTCAATTTTTCTAGAGCATTTTAAATTCTGATAATGCCTTCCAAAGTACATCCACCCCTCCTAGCTCAGTGTCGCCTGCAAATTTTATAAGCATATTTCCTATTCCATTGCCTAAGTTATTAATGAAACTATTGAATAAAAGTAGGTCCAAGGCAGATCCCTGCAGGACCCCACTTGAAATGTCCTCCCAGTATGACAAAGAGCCATGATAACTATTCTTTGAGAGCTACATGTCCAATCAAAATATCTTGAATTTCAAACTTTACAAAAAGCTGATTTGGGGTATTTGATATGCAAAGGAGATGGAGACCAAAGGATAATTCAGTGAATAACTTAAAGCATAAGAGTAGGTTTGAGGAAAATTGCAATCTGTTGGTGGATGATTTGCCAACAGAAAGAGGAAGGAGAAGTCACTGAATGTGTTAGCTAGTACATTTGTCCAGCAGTGCTGCGGAAGGCCCCCCCACAGGCACTGCATTCTTCTGATCAAACATGTGCACGTGTCCCTCATTGATACAGCAATGAAAAGAACAAATGGCAAAGCAACCACAGTAAATATCTTCTGCAGACCATACAGCGGAGGAAAGCACTTTCGCAAAAGGTGCTTCCAGCTGTGAACCCCATAATCAAGTTCCTCCCATCCTTATCAGCCTAGAGTTCATTATCAGGCCATCACTGAATGGTGCAGCCATCCCGTGACAGATACTTGGATGTTAAGAGTGTTATTTGGCAGGACCTCCATATGAGGATCCCGAAATACATTGAAAATGTGCAAGAATTAATCCTCACAGTCTTAAGGGGTAAAGCTGATCTCAGCACATTGCCACCAGCTCATACTTCTGTAAGTGGAAGCAGAACCAGGCACCTTGAGATGGTACACTAGTTTGTAATTTTCAACTGTGAGACGGAACAAGTTCAGCAACAAGTCCTCTGCCATGCGGTGAGTCTAATCAAGCCACTTACCAACTGTATAAGCAAAACTGAATTTGGTTGCCTTATAACAGGAATAAATTAGTTATTGAATTTATGTCTGGAGATCCAGATCGACTGTTCCTGGTGCTATGGAGATGGTCCCGCGAATAGGAACTTTAACAGGTCGCTCACATACTTTGACCTCTCTTGTGACGGTAGCAGAAGCACCAGCATGCAACTCCAGGACTGCAACACAAGCAAAATAAGCCAAAGGCAACGGCTACAATTACTGGAGCTGTACTGGTGATACCAGCAATGTGCTGCCCAAAACAATTAACTGTTTTGTTCAGAGCCAAAGCTAACCTAATGCCTTAGCCTCTCTGCTTTTTCGAAAGCTATGCTCTTATTTTACATCTTGAAACTAGATTTCTATGGCACACTTGCTGATGCGCATCAGGAGCGAGAGAAGCCCGTGGATTCCACCGCATCTGCACTCACTCTCATTGCACGGGATTAGAACTGGGCTCCTGATCTCAAAGCCTGTCACAGATCTGGACCTGAAACACAACGAATTAATAAATAAGTGAACAGGTGCAGTTTTATGAAGCACACCACCTGCATAAATTTCACCCGTGCAGCCACTTGTCATTTTCAGCACCCCTTGAGACCCCAATGGCTGATAACTCTTGCACGTCACTTTGCAACCCATTATACAGATGAAGTTTTATGATAAAACCTTCCTCCTCGCTGGCTTCTTCTGTTTTACAGATGCAATCTGAGTGGAAGCTGAAGAGATCCCATCCCCCATGGCAAAGATAAGGTTACGGAGGGTAGGTCTTAGTAAGGATTTTGCAAGCTGCATGAATTATTAAAGTCCTTTATGATGACAGACATATCAGGTTATTTGTTTATTCTGTGTATAATTCATGACTCTCTTGGGAGCCAGACAGAAGTTAGATAGCTTGTTGCATCTTCTTGTTCATTCCAGTAAATCCTCATCACCAGATGGAGGGCTGAACCACCCAAGAAGAAAAAACAGCCACACCTTGCAGGATCTGCACTTTTGGTTGGAGATGGGAGAGCTTTTTTCACAGCCTGGAGAAATAGTGAAGCTGTCACTTGAGTACATCAGGCTAGATGGCTAGAAGATGACACTCTGGGTAGTGTTTCTGTATCATGCCATCAGAACACTGTCATCTAGACCATATGCAAACAGCTTTGTCATTAGATGTTATGAGTTGCCCCATGCTCCTGTATCATCGCTGAGCAACAGCAGGACTACCAAGCTGATGCAGGCTCCTGCAAGACTTCAGGATAGTTCACAACCACCACCTCCTGGCTATGCGAATAGTAAGATACTGGACAAAGCAAAAAAATTCTCCTTGCTTGGGTCATTTGTGTAAAGAGTCTGGTCAAGATATGGGGCAAAGCATGATAAAGGAGTGACACGTCCTGATGGCTGGAATGGAGCTTTTAATGCATACATTGTAGTGATCTCTCATTTCTCTAGTGTGCTGTTTAAAGGGTGGGGAGAGATGTTATGCCATAGCGGCAACCAGGAAATGAAGGATTGACTGGAGCCCCCAACAAGAGCGAGCTTCCCAACGCGCTCTTCTTCACATACGGTACTCCACCCAACGATGCTCCTACTGCCAGGAAGAGTCATGCTACTATGGAGGGTTGCAGCAAAACGCAAACGTGGCCAAGCTGAAAATGGCACACTGGGTAACTCCTACTAGCCCCAGGACACCAGAGGACTGCTTTCAGCATCCACCCTTCCCATTGCAGATTTCAGCTGATGAGAAACAGACTAGGCACACAATTAATCTGGTCACTAAAACACAAACCATATTAAGGAGTCTGATAGAGGACTGCTGACTAGTCAGACCTCTGCTGAATTTGCGTCTAGAACTTCTCTCCTTACCAAAAAAAGATATCACTAACCCCTGCCACAAAAAACTACTGCTACAAGATCTATTTAGGGGCATCCATTGCCATTATTCTTCAGCCTCTAACCATGTTAATCCAAGTCTTCTGGGGTTTTTGGAGTAGCCTCTCACAGCATCACATGCAACATTCCTCAGGGACTTTCCAGGTGTCACTGTCACTACATGTCTATCTAGTTAAATCCCCCATTTTAAACAACATCTCTCCCCCACCATCCCCCTACCTGAAGGATTCCTGGCTCCTAAGAGAGTGTTGTAATCATTGTTATTATAAAGCACTTAGCAATGCTCACTCATTGCATCTCTCACCAGCCAAACACCCAGAACCCTGTTATTTCATATGCAGTCGCCTTCATTTGCAGAAGCTCTTCATTGTATTAGTCCCTTTCAGCAATGAAAGAAAAAAGGGGTGGGGGTGGAGAGCATTAAAAAAATAAGTAATAGTTTACTGCATTTTAAGCCATTACCTCACTATTTTGTGATAGACGTCTAAAAGCTGTCTGCAAGACCTCTCCTGTTGCAAGATGGCATCCAGACCTGCCCTGAGGCAGGGACAGTGGAAGCATGAAACCCAGTTCAGTTTTGTCCCAGTGCTGCTGCATCACTCGGAGCACTACAGCAACAGGGATGAAATCGTCAGCTTTCACAGGTCACCTCCTCTCTCCTTCTCCCCATCCAGATGGGACAAACGCTGCTCCCTCCACAAGGAAAAAGCATATACATACAACCTCTCCTTTGAAAAGGATACAAGCCTATTGAAATGGAGTTGACTGAACCACACTGGAAATACTCAGAAGGTGCTACAGGATTCGCTATACATGCTCAGGACATTGGTCCACCAGGCTCAGTTTCCCCATCTCCAGCTGCAGCCAGCTTTTCGCACCAGAAAGGATGTGCCTCCTGTCCTGGAGGACCCCGCAGAAGGAGGACGCTGTGCTGGAGCACCTTTAGGAACGAGGACGGTACGCCAAGCACCGTGGAAGTTCCCCCTAGTGCAAGAAAACTCCACTCTGCAACAAGATGTCTTCCCTTTCAAAAGAGAAGTGTCACTAGGGAACTCTACTGGAGCCTAAGCACAGATCTGTCCTGTTTCTCGCCAGATGCTTCAATCTAATAAGCCAGCAGTGCACCCACCACCTCACTTCACCATCATCATAGTTACTGTCCACATGCCTTCACCATTGCAATACCACAATTAAAGCATAGATAGTGCAATGGCCTGTCAAACATAATTTTGAAGGGACTGATCAAAATTAAACTGTCAAATCCTCCTAATATGTCTGACAAAAACATCTTCCATTTTTTCAGGAGGGGAGAACGGAGCTACGAAGGTGAAGCAGTAGTCTCAAATCCAGACAGGCTTTTGGGAGCAGTCAGAACTGCAACTCAACCTCCTGACGCTGAATTTGATGTTTGCCCTTGGAAGACAGCACTCGAACACCAAAGCAGGAAACACACATGTATGGATACCCCGGAGTAGGTCTCCTCCCAGCCCTCGCACACGATATGCTCACATGCAACTGAAATCTAAGATTACAAGACAATTCTCTCTTCTGCTTTCCTAAATGACTATCGACATCAAACCCAAAAACATCTGACATTCAAAACCCCTACAAATATAATGCCTCAGACTCTTTTCTGTAAGAGAGAAAAATCCCAGTCTCTAATCTGGTCCTCCCAATAGGGCCCGTGACATCACCAGCCCCTTTCTATTTAGAATAATGACTTCTTCCACACGCCAAGAGATTTGAAATTACCTGTGAAATATATTTCCCTAGGCACAGGCTCAAGAAGCATGTAAATTACCCAGCTTAATGGCCTCTAGAATTTCTCTGAGACACACACAGGGAGTGGGAAATGTTCAGATGATATCTCAGGTACTGTCCGAGGGGATAAATGTCTGAGGGATGGTCAGGAGCTACTGCCCTACAGTTCCCCCAGTAACCGGTCCCACCGGTGAGCGCTTGCCACAAGGAGGCAATGAACACAAGAGATCCAATTCTAAATGAGTGCATCATCAGCACAAAAATGCAATTTTAAAGAAAGCATTTCTTGGGAAAGGTGCCTGACCGTAATTTACATGGTACAACCAGCCAACAGAGGGCTTATGCAGCAGAGGGCACCCATTTAATTTGCAAAAGCCCACTGCTGAGCGTGCTAAGCACTCAGCAGCAAGCCCTCTCGCCCTCTGCCTAACTCTACAGCACTGCCCAGGCTTTGATGTCCAGGCATTTGCCAGAGAACAGTGTCCTTCGGAGAAGCTTTTCATCCACACGACAGTTCCCGCTCTCCCAACACCAAAGAAAGGGACAGATACGGTCCCTGGAGTCCAAATCCTCCTGGCTACATTTCTGTTCTTGCAGTTGAATCTGATGTCTTGTTAGTACATAGCAGAAGAAACATTTATCCCAAAACGAAGAGCATGGATTCATTTGGAGGAACGGAGGAGGAGGAATTACATGATTTGGGTTGTAATTCCTGCTCCACCACTGACATATTGGAGTCTGTGAAGCCTTGGTTTCATCAGCAAAATGAGCAATAGGGAAGTGCAAGTGCTATTACAAAGCACACGTAAAAAAACATTATAAGGAGTGGAAGATGGAGAAGAGGACAAGACGCTCATACAGCAACGGGGAGGGGGGACAATCCCAAGGGCACCATGAAAGAATTACTTGATTCCCCAGGGAACAAGCCTGAGGCACACAAGTTCTGCTCCTGATGCCAAGACTGACAGGTTGGTCACCTTTTAACGTGTAGCGGATAGAAAGTAGGCCAGAAGATCAATCGGGGATAAGAGAACACCTGGAAGATAGGCCTGGCAATGGGAAAATGGGCCAAATTCCTCAGTGTAAATCTCTTCAAAGCAAAGGTGTAAGCCAAGGTCTTTGCTGAGACTTTTCCAAAGTGAGAGTCTGCCCTCATTCTCAGCCACAAGCATCTTGCTAACCCACATACTGCCAGAAGCGGTGGTATCACAGCAAGATTAACACAGGAGCAATTTTAACAACAATTTCCAGGCTAATTTCCTCACTCACAAGCATGCCACCAAGGGCTGAAGTCTGTCTGGACTCCTCACAGCTATCTGTGCTCAAGATTAACTATACGTCACTGGCAGTAATGCAAGCTCTCCACTACTCAGAAACTATTAGAAGATAAATACTAAACCCGAACGTCAGGTAGCAGTAGAAAAAAATTAGAAGAAATTACACTGTAATAAATATTGTAGCCAAGCTAAATGACGAAGCACAGTTTAGTTTGACATGGAAAGTTAGACAAAAAATACTACATACTTGGAATAGTCCTTGCTTTGGTTGTGGGATCTGGACTTTTGTGCGATGAACTTCACAAACTTCAGAACATTTCAGCAAACTGCAGTTCACTCAGTACTGCAAGTTGGCCACGCTGGTGCAGGATGAAACAGCCCTCTCACCACCAATACCACCCAGTCCCTGAAGCACCAGGTTTTGCACATGAATCCGTCATCTAACAAGGGGCATATGTTTTTGAAGTAGAGAAACAGCAGGTATTTGCATTACTTGTGGCCCAACATGGGCCTCGGCTAATGCAACAGCTGGAGCATCTCACCCACAGCCCATAGCAGGTCCCTTTCCAGCTCACCACCACCACCCTGCACCCACTCTGACACTACTCTGTAAGGACAGGTACCATTTACTAAACTTTTCATTTCTGCAGCTCCAAGAAACTTCACATACAAGAACCTTCATGCTATCCTGTGGAATCTGATAATAACTGAAATGGCACAAACACAGCAAGAAGTAGATTTAACCAGGAATGAAAGTCAACTGTTACGCAAGCTACCATAAAAATACCACACCTTTTTGTGTGGCAAGTGGCAAACCTACCCTTCCACCAGCCAGCTGCAACTCCAGAGAGCAGGACGGGGTCTGGCAGCCACTTCCCAGTGAGAAGGCGGCCATGCACTCCATTGCCTAAGAGTCACCAAATAAGTGACATTTATTAAGTGGCCCTTCTAAAATAAAAAAGGCTGCTTTCAGCACACATAATCACATTCATAAACTGTACAACTCAGCAATGCTTTCAGCACAAGGCTCCACTTGGAGTGGTGTCAAGTGAAGAAAGGCAGGAAAAGAAGATTCCCACACACCAGCGTTGCCGCAGGCAGTGCTCCGCGCAGAGCGCCAGCCTTGGGAGGCAGCTCACCTCGGGCTTGGTAAGGCCGTGCTTGCTCAAGCAAACAGTGCCAGCACGGCTGTCGGGACGGGGCTGTAAGAGGGGGAAAAAGGTACGAGCTAGCTCAGCAGCCACCACGGTGAAGCGAGACCTCATGCCAGGATCCAGCTGCCAGAGCCCTTTCATACCTGGCTGCTCCGTCCTCGTGTGGGCAGGGAGAACAGGGAAGCAGGGGGAAGTTGAGGGTAGGAGGTTCACCAATGGAAGGAGCCATTTCTCATGAAATGCAGGCGGTAGGAGTGAGACAGAGCTGGTCAGATTTTTCTCTAAAGTAAAGGCTAGATCAAAACAAACATAGTGAGGAGCAAGTGACACAGAAGGGTTCAATTTAGCCTTAAGATGATGGGTAAAAAGGCGGTATTGATGTCAGAAATGCCAACACAACATTTTTGTTGCCAGGTCAAACAGGCAGGCAGGTGCTAGATGGGGTTATTTAAAAGCTGGGACTGAAGCATGAGAAGATAGTAGATGCATTAGAGGCATTTCTTTTCTCCATCTCACAGTAAAAGTTACATCAGAAGCAACCACAACCACCACCATATTTAAAAGTTAAAAGACAAAGGCCTGAACATTATCCCCAGCATAACCCCACAGCATCATCACATCAGGGATGAATTTTGTCCCAGTAACTTGAAAAATCTTTTGACATTTCTCCGCTTTTAAACCTAACATAGCTGTAGCAGAGTACAGCATGCAAGACTGACAACAGCAAATTCTTCTGCATCGTAACAAACCCAATGTCAGGGAGAATGGCTCAATCACGAGCAGTCCTACAGCACACAGCCAAGGAGGGGAATGAAAGCATCCCTGCCTGTGCACAGAGAGCGTTCCTTTGGGACTGATGATCTTTTGGTCTGTGCTCTTGGAAGTGGTGTCATTCTGTGGGAGGCAAAATAATGTCATCAGTTTGGTCACTGCTAAACAATTATTAAGACTTCCCAGCAAACAAAACCAGAATAAATAAAAACTAAGAGCTGCGTGAAGAGAAAAATATTGATTTTTTTTTTTTTTCCATACTCATGTAATCTACCCTCCTTCCCAGAGCAGGCAGGGGAGGAGGGGAAAGCAGAGTGCCCACGAAGCTGTGACGCATGCCTAGCTTACTGTCCTGAAACCCTTTTCAGCTTGCAGGTCTTGAATAATTAAACGCTGTTTCTTCCACCCTTTCTTCCTCTGGTATGCATGACACACTGCTGCAGAAGGTTTACTTTTACCTGTGCCATGGGCATCACTCCCCCGGCAGAGGTCCTGGAAGCACAGGAGCCCACACCATACATTCCCCCGCTCGCACCGCCCTGGTCCCAAGAATGTGAGACTACAGTGAACGCTTAGCAGAGACCTCTAATTTATAAGACTACCTCAGACATAAGGAAATGGTACTTTGGCTCCTCCTGGGTCTACTGAGTTTGTTATGGAGCAATAAAAAGACTTTCAACCACTCGCAGCCCAGAATCTGATTCGATCTTCAACACCTGATAAAGTTGAATATTAGGTGCTTCGCTTGGCTTAAGTCTTTCTCTATTTTGGTGTCCATGTTACAGCTGCCAAAAATCTGACTGTGAAACCCACCATACATTAGAAATGTAAACAAGGCACCGCATCCATGACCCTCACCGTGTCACGCTGCAGAGAAAGTGTTCATTGGCCACAATAAAGAGATAGTATTACATGAAATCTAATAGATATGAGAATTTAAATACAAGAACATCTCTGATTCAACAGAAATTAAATCAGTGAGAGCTTTAGACATTTTTGAAGCGTAACTGCCTTATACAAGCTCAGCTCTGAAAAATACTTAGAAATATGCCCCTTGTTTTGTTTTCTTATTTGGACAATGAATGTGAAGTCAGACTTTAGATAAGGGATTCTTCTGGGCTGAAGAATATTAAATGCCCACTGGAGAGGAAACACAGCCTGACGGGAAACCAGACTGGCAGCTTGTGACAAGAGCAAAGTTTCAGGACCCAGCTCTGTTATGAGTTAAAAGGCATTGGTACTTATAAGGAGAATCACATCCTCATTTGTCACTTCAGTGGAGATAGATGCAACACTCTTTCCCAATTCTTTCCACCAATTTAACAGTTTAGGGGGTAACTTTGTTTGTGCTTGGAAGGCCAAGAGGCTCAGAAGCTTGAAAGCGTGGGGAAGGCTCTATTTATCGACAGATCAGGTACGCAGCGGCAGCTACACCACGAACCTGTACTGTGCCTGCCGCATCACTGATTTTTAGCTCTGAAATGGTGTTCCAGCAGGCGCCGAGGCAAGCCAGCACGCTGCCGCCAGGACTCGGGCTCTTACTGCCCTCGCTCTCGCTGTGGAGTAACACTGGCTCAACGCTCCTGCGGGCCACACATCTTCCAGGTTATCCTGAGCAAACCCCTCTGGTCCACAGGCATGTGCTCTGCACGCTTGCAAGCCTTACAGTCGCTGAATGCCACAAAAAGCCCGGCCAGCTCTGGCTTGACTCTTCTTTTCGTGGAACTCAGATACGAAAGCCTCACCGAAATGAGTGTATACTTTAAAGAAACTACCCCCGAGAAAAACATTCCTACAGGTGGGAAGCTGCCAGCATTTCGGTCATGCGATTTTCACCCTTCTCTGTCCTTGTGTCTGTACTCCCCACCCTTCCCCTCCACCCCTCACCCCCCCCCGCCCTTCCCTGAAGCGCAAGTTGCTTTCTAACACTACACAGATTTTTGCTCCAATGCACAGCATGATCTAACTAATTCGCACTTCATTGCTCTGCACACCTCATCATTTGCACATGAAAACAGCAGTCTCTCCCTACCCCTCCACTCGCTGCCTATTTCTTCCTCCTCCCCCTCCACCCCCCATCTCCTGTACCTTCTCCGCAAAACTCTACTACGGAAGCTGCAGTGAAGAGGCTCACATTACCAGGACTCCATTGCTTTTACAAAATTTACTAGCATGCTGTGAAGCCTCATAAATAATTCAAGATAGACAACCTTTGTCAGGTAAATGAACGTGCCTTTTGTAATCCATCATTCCGGGTTTTCTATCACAGTGATACATACACTCAGTGTAGGCACAGCCCATACTGATTCATTAATTCCCCAAGTGTCAGTGCGGGACAGGGTAGCAGAACAGTTTTGGCGCCAGCAGAACCCAAGGAAATCCAAAGTCTGCCCAGGGCTTCGCTGGATTCAGAACAGATACCCACGTGTGCAAAAGTAGCTCCAGCCTAGTCCATGGAAAGAGCAGCTCCATTCCCACCCTTTGTGGGCCATAAAACAAGGATCATGGTCGGGGGTGGGGGGGAAGGAGACTCATTCTTATTAAGGATCTCCTTTTCATTGCAAGAACTTCACGGATTTTTGACATAAATCAGAGGTAAAAATCACGTTGCATCCTGTGCTTCTTGGGTTTAACTCCACGCACTTCAGTGGTGTTACTGCACAAAGGCACTTGGCTCATTAGAGATACGCAGACTCAACTTCTGTTTTGGCAACTGTGCCCAAGGCTTTATCATCATCAGAGCTATTGCACTAAATGGTTTATATCCCTATTTAGCACCCAATCTGATTACTATCAGCAATTACCTCCTCTGGAGTTCTGAGCCTCAACTGGAAGCGAGAGGAGGCCTGATCCCAGTCCTTGGCAAAAGCAGTCTCCCGAGGCCCTGGGAGAAGGTGTGCTGTACAACGGGACCTGCACCATCCAGACTGAGAAGCAGCTTCCGAAAGCGGTTCCGAGGAGGCGGCACTGCAGCCTAAGCCCGGGCAAGAATAATGACCTTGTGCAGTTAATGAACAGATACAGACACCACAGACCGTGCAACCTTTGTCTGGCCCGACTGCCATTCAGATCCTTGCGTCTCTTGCCCTGCAGCCCTTTCACCCGTCACAAACTGATCTGGCTAAATATCCTCATCACTCACGCATCAGCCAATGCGAGACGCACTTTGCTTTACAGTGGGAGAATTAATCCTTCGGTCTGGGTAAATGCCTTTTATTCTTTACGATATTTACAACCAAAAGATAATGGCTGAGACAGAACTGGAAGGGTCGTAGGACAATTGTCAAAGTTATAAAGAAAATCCATGCGCGTTCTCTGAAAGATCAAATGATGCAGCCTAAAGAAAACAATGCCAATAGCTTGTTGATACAAACCAACTCTCAGTAACAACAGTTTGTACAACCCTGTTCCCCCTGCAACCCAGCAATAATAAACTTGAGGATGAAGGCTAGATTATAGGAACAGCTCTAAAACAACAAAGTACTAGCCAACACCCCAGAGAGGAAAAAATAATTTTTCTAACAAAACACATTTTGCTTTCAAGAGGTTGCCGGAAAAGTAAATATCAAAACATTCAGATACTGTCCTTTCTTGCTGAATATTTCACTCATGTATTTTGCTTGGTAATGACTTTTTCTTTCATTTCATCCCACTTGAGTATTTCATTGGCTGAAAAAAGTATTGTCTAAATTGTACGGTTTGTGCTCATGTACAGTGTTACAGCGTGCAGATGCCCCAGCACTTAAGCCCTCAAGAGCCTTTCTGATGGCTTTTGAAGCCAAACACCAGGAAGCTCGTTCAAGGATAAATTTTCAGGTTTCCATTTAGACCCTATGTAACCACCTTCAGCTTTTAAGGGACTGTTGCACACATGCATACAACACACACACAGCTCCTTTACAACAGAGCTTCGGAACTATGCCTGTCAAACAGCAAGCACGAGCCCATTTCTACCCTCAGGTCTACATGCAGGAGCCTTATTGATTTCAGTGGGAAACCACACACTCTCCGAAGAGAATTTAAATTAACAATTTTTCAATGTATACAGTTGAAAAACTCAAGCTTCTGAAACCACTGTCTTGCAGGGGATCACTGCAGGCAGGGTACAGTGTTGAGGGGTCACGAGGACAGGCAAGAAAGCTGTAATGCCCTGCTCTCTGACGCCTGCCCTTTCCCCAGGGGCGACCTGAGCAAGAAGCATTCAGCAACAGTAACAAGAACGGAGAAAAATTTTTAAAATGCCAAAGAAATACCGCAAACGGCTTTTAAAGAAACATTTGGTCCTCTCCCTGGGGCTGTTCTTTGACCTGCAGGCAGTTCACGGTGCCCCGATGCGCAGCCCGCAGAGGGCTGCTGCAGGGACACTGGGTGCTCCTGCCTCCACCGGGTACGAGTTCTCACCAAGGCTGCTCAGCCCTGGCAGGGATGGAGCCGTGTTACCTGTCGGGCACTCACTGGGGCAGATTTTCCTCTCAGGGAGCCGTCTCTCTGCTCAGCTGAGTGTAGCTGAAGACAAGCAGGGCCATCTCCCCACTTCTTCTCTGCTCCTTTCCAGACAAGTTCCCTTCCCAAGCATCAAAACCGTAATTGGAAGAGATTTTCTGACTGCACAGCAGGTGGGCAGTAGAAGAAGAGACGGAGCTTCCTCTACGCGGTATCCCGCAAACCCTACAATGTCCAGTCCTAATAGAGTTATTTATTTCAAGCCCTGCTAGCCCAGATGTGCCACCACTACCAGCATCATTAACCTCATTCAGGGTGAAATGACACAAGTACAAATCAAAACCCACTGAAAGGAAGCAATTAATTTGGTGGAGGCAGCCTCAAGCCCACCTTCCAGTGGTGACGGGCACCTATTAGGCCTTATTGCTCTCAGCAGGAGCCCTCACTGCTGGCTACCTGACGGGAACACCGGTAACACCTCCGGCTTGCTGCCCCAAACTACTGTCTGCATCTGACAAGCGCTAAACCTCACACCGGAGAGGCAGGACCAGACCCCGGTCCCCAAGCTGGCACCCTCCCCTGCAGACATCCCCTTCTCCTCCGGCCGGTCAGAGATGCCCCGCAGAGCAGCGACGAAGCCAAGCCTCACCAGCGGACGCGCAGCAATTCTGCGCACACCTGCTTCCTCACGAGAAGCAAATGGCTCGCCACCCTCTAGCAGATGGCAATTTTCTTTCAAGTCCAAGTGACAAAAAGCCTTTCTGCAAAGTGAGGAGGGGGTTTGCTCTGCTCCCAGGCAGCAGCACTGGCAGACACATTCTCCGGCACTCACACGCACAAAATCCCCACTAACGGGAGGCGATGGCCATACAGGTGCAGGACTCCCCTGACTGACCAGACTTTCAATCATCTAATACCAAATGTCTCAGAAATTCAAGCAGAGGTTGTTACCACGCTGCCACAGGAATCCCTCTGCGTACTATTTAAAAGAAAAATTAACTGCAACCAACAGCCTTTCTTTTCACAGCCATTAATCCCGTTGACCACACAGATGCACATTCTTGTACGTGATCATTCCTAAAAGGAGCCTTGTCAGTCAGCGGACATCACCTAACCCGCCCGCCCCAATGGGTTTGTTCCAATCTGGGATTTTGCTTTTTAAATCTCAATGAGAAATTCCCCTTTGGACAACTGGCTGAGCCGAGCCTTCCTTAGCTCAGCATAAGATGATTAAAACCATGCTACCCGGGAGGAGAGAGATAATGTGGAACACCAGCGATTTATCACGGACAGGACCAAGAATCAACACACAAAACCACTTATGATAATGAATACAATTGTAACCAAAAATAAGAAATTAAAAAAAAATTGTTCTTTATTTTCTTCTTTCCCCCCCCGTTAGGCAAAATATCCTAATCATTCAGTCCGCTGCCTGTCAGAATGAAACAGTTCAGGTGCTGCTTAAAAAAGCAGCCTCATTTTTGAGAGTCCTGTAGTGAAAGATGACTTAAGACATTTACAGAGAAAACCCCCAAAGACAAACAAGGTTTCTAATCAATGCTCTGAATCATTCACAAGGGTGCATTGTCCAAAGCAGGAGAAAATTGGCTCGTAATGGGAAGAATTTAGCAGCCCATCTCATCAGCTCAACTCAGCTTCTGACCTACAAACCTTCCAAAAAGATTTAAGTTACATCCAGCATCTTTAAAAACAAGAAGGGTGCAGACAGGTAACTACTCAGGGGGGAAGTCAATTAAGGAGTGTTGTTCAAGCCTTGGTGCCAGCTACCATTGCACTCTTTACTCCCATTAAATATTTCCTTCCCGAGAAACAACCACGGCAGCCCTAGGGCAGAGCGCGCAAGGCATTTCAGCCCACATGTTACAGCATTAACCTACTGCCCAGCAATTGTGCATCATCATCAAATATCCATTCGTGACTCTTCTCTGGGTTCACAAAACGGGTCATAAGGGGAATAAAACGAGCAAGAAGATACCAGGTTAGGCTGAGGGCTCGCACGCCTTCTGCGTCTCTTCCCTGGATGCAGCCAGACAGCACTACTTCCCACCAGAGGCACACACAGAATTAGTGGCCTTTTCAGGACCATTCCTTCATACTTGCAGTGAATCTTTGCCAGTGGGTTCAGTTTTTTACTCTTCTTGCCTCTCTCAGTAGAGAATCAGGCCTGTTCTAATAAGACCACTGATCAGAGAGCACAGAGCTAACAAAATCTATCCTAGTAAACCCTACTAAGTTATCTGGAATAAAACTGGTTTAGCTAAAAAGCTGGCACAGTTTATTAGAACAATATTGCTAATAACCTGAGTGAGGGAAGGCCGATGCATTATTTACAAATTATACGCCTCTCTTAAGTATGTTTCTCCTGGTATAGGAACCTTCTTATAAAACTTTCTGCAGTTGGAAAGAAAACACAGTTCTGACTTGTAAACTGGTACCCAGAAGAGATTTATTCTATAATATGATTCTGCGTTCTGAATTTAAGAGGAGAAAGCAACAACTTACAACCCCTGAAAAGCTGCTGAAATATCAAAAACATCCCAAAAACTTTTATCTGTGCTTCCCCACATACATAATCCCCTTTACTTCTGTAGGGATTCTCACAGAAGTAAAGATTATTCATGTGAGAGCAACGCTAGATCAGGCCATAAGGCTGTGGTACTTGGACGAGAACTGGCACGTTCCCTTTCCTCTCCTCCCCCTGTAGGTAGACATTTCTCAGGGTCTTATTCTGAAGAATTTCTGTATTTAGGTGACAGTAAGAAAAGGGAATCCATGGCTCCCAAAGGTCAAAGATATTTAGAAATATGGATACACGACCCAAAAGAATCCAGAAAAAAAATCTGTTTGAATGGGAGGTATTTCTGAATAAACAAGGAGTGCAAACAACCATGCCTTCGGCGGAGCTAGATGTTAACACGGTAAGCTACAGCTCTCCCAAATAAACGCCACTGTTTCTTCTGCCGATAAGCCTTCTTTTCAGAAGGCCTGACTACATGCCTGTAAAAATGTACTTTGAGATCAAAGACACTAATCTAAAAGGCTTTCAAAAATACTTCCTATGGCATATACATAACGTATTTCTATTCTTAAGCAAATCAAAAATGACAAGAAAATTGTGACATAAAGCAGTGCACATCCACTGGGGCAGCACAAAGTTAAGGGCAACACTGCTATTATTAACTCTATGTCATTGAAATCTTTCCCCCACCTTCAGAAACGCAGACTGTAAGGACACGGTGTCAGCCTTTAGTTTGAATCATCTGGATGTTTTTTTCAGGTTTGTGTCAACAAACCTTAGCATTTCATAACGCAGATGACAGCCTCTTAAAATACATCTCGGCAAGATTTTGCATGGATGTGTGGAGGGGGACAGGGCTTCGAGGTTATGACGGTACGCGGGAGAGCCGAATGTGTTAGCAAATATTCCCAAACATTAACTTCCAAAACGCTCGCTTTCTTCCAAAAAATCTATTTATATCCTTCCTGCAGCGACTCTCCAGTCCCCCACCCCCTCACCCAAACGAGCTGCTTTCCGACTTTCTCTTTCAGTAGATTACAGCCAATTTCTGTCGGTCCGGAGGGAGGAAGACCCGCCGGCTCGGATAGCCTGTGGAACTACCCATCTATTAGTTTATGCTCAAACTCCGGTGGGTACGGCCGGTTGTGGGTACCATATTGCGTGCTTAAAACGAAGGAGGGGGAATGATAATTAAAAAAAAAAAAAAAAGTCCTTCTTCGCCTTTCCCCCCTCTCGCCACACGAACTCTTCGATCGCCGCCCTGCACACCGGCACCCGCCGGGGAACTTTGTGCTTTCCAGCAACTTTGGGTCCCTTCCTCGCCCCGCCGCTCCGGCGGCCGGCAGCGAG
>JAVJGG010000037.1:5609841-5629341 GCA_035590195.1 Aviceda cuculoides | reverse complement strand
TTTTGTTAAATAATAACAGCAGCTCTTATTTTTTTTCCTTTTTTTTTTTTTTTGTTTTTTTTTAAACACACTGCGACTTTGGGGAGCGTTTGTGAGCGCAACAAGAGAGCAGGCTAAAAATGCAAAACAACAGAATTAATAAACAGAGCCCCAAAGCATCAGGGTTTCTGAGTCAGACTTTTGAAGGCCTGGATTTTACAACACTGTCTTCTGGGTAGCTGCAGTGTAATTTCGTCTCCTCTAAATCCAAGCCCGAGCTGCTCAGCTTTGTTGAAACTGGCCACTGGCAAGTCACAGGGACAGCTGGCAAAGGCAGAGGCAGGAACGCTGGCCGTGTGCTCTCCCATTCCTGCCCCAGGTAGCCTAAACTTGGACAATCACCAGCCTAAACCCGGCCAGGCAATTCATAGCTAGCCCCACTTTGCCCTCCTTAACTTCAGAAAAGCTGTCGCAGTGGTGAGATTGCCAGTGTCTGGACAGATCTCCTGGGGAAGAGTCTCTCAAACTATACATCAGCGCTTTAAAGACTCAAAGGCTCCTTGGGCCTGCCCACTAAAACAGCAAGGCACAGCGGCAGCGTGGATCCCAGCACGGAGGTTCCAAAGCCCTCCGGCTTGGGAAGGGGGGAGGATTTCGATGGGGAGAGGTTGCTTCACTGAAGCGCTCCATGCCCTGGGTTGCGAGAGGGTTTTTTTCTGCCGATGGATGGAATTGCTTCCATCCTTCATTTCTGATGGGAAAAAGAAACATTTTGGAGTGCCACAGACCAAGCCTCAGATTTCCGGTATCCCGAGAGCACTGAGAGTGCTGCCTAAACTTGTGGTCACATCCAGACATACCACAAACTTCATGCAGTGGGGAGCACTGATATGTAAATGGAAACAATGAGGATTTGATGCACCGACTCCAGCTCGAGCTGGTTCACAGAGACAGTTCTTTTTTTAATGAGGTAGAGAAACACTATCGTTTTCCCAAATCATGTTGGAAGTCAGCAGTAGAACCCACACTCAAATCCAGAAACTTGGACTTGCAAAAACATCAGACACTAACCTGATGTGTTCAACATAGAGATGGATATGCACAGTAATGTAATACTTCAATAAAATATTAAGAATTACATCCGTATTCCCTCTCTGGCTCCTGTACCATGTGCAGACTATGACTATTCTTTGCACACTCTTCAGGACAGGGTCTGGTTTTGCATCCTATATTTCATCTGCACCTACCACACATAGTTTAAGCCAGGTTTGCATGGGCTATTACAGTCTGAATCACAGTTACTGACCTGTCACACAGAAGTTTCCAATTTACAATCTCCAAGTGTGTTTCAGCAGTGGTAAGTGGATAATCTCTAGCATATACACAGGAAACAGAGCGACAACAGGATAAACAGCTTGTCCATTGCTGGCAGAGTCGGCAGCAGATAGTAAATACTCTTCATTGTGTAGAATTTGGCTTTCCAAACTCTTGAAAGACAAGTTCTGTTGTCTGTTACATCCATATTTTCTTTCCCAGAGGACCTGGGTTAGCATCTATCTAACAGACAAAATTTAACTCAAGATATGGGCCCACAGGGTCCAGATTTCAGGTTCCTATTCTAACAGGATACCCAGGGTCTACGAGGCAAAACCGCAATTGCCAGATATCCTTTATAATATGGGATTTTTCTGCATTATGCGATCTGATCCTCTGTCCTGTAAGAAAAGCTCAGGGACACAACTGTGCATTGCCACGGCTATCAAGTGCTTTTCCAAATGCCTGGCATCCAGCAGCTGGCTGCTCTACAATTGCAAATGCATGGCATGTACACAGCAGCCCCAACGCTGGATACTCCAGCCCGTTGTGCTTGAGCTGTGCATGTGTACAGAGCAACTTGCCATCGCAGGCACAGTAACGCGACACATTCAGAATGGCGTGGGTGACTTATTTCTTTGAGACCCGGCTCTCCAAAATCCTTACAATTGTTTTGTTTTAATCCAGATATCAATATTCTTCGGAGCAAAATTTGATCTTGTAGTCTTACAGTAGGAGCAGACCTCTAGATGTCAAGTAATTACTTTCAAACGTTGCGGTTTGGGTTTGTTAACAGTAAAGCCTTGCCTGATACATCCCTATTTTTAAAGAACAGTCCTGCACTGCTGAGATGGACATTTTGTTACAATTTTGCGCGTTATTTCTCTTTGTTATTTCAAATGCTTTCAATTATGTGGTACTTGGTCCTGTGATCTCTGCAGTCCATACATGGATGGGTTGGTTAGTAGCAAGCTGCTTGGAAACAGCCTTAAATTTGAAGGTGCATAATCATGGAATTAGCCAAGATACATGGCGGAAAAAAGTGTTGATTCACACCTGCGTGCTGCTAGACTAACCCTGTCACCTCACAACCAAAGCCCATTTCTCAGGGCACAAATGTATACAAATTTATGAGGGAGCTCCTTTTACTACTGCCCTTAAAAATGCTGCAAGTTTATTTTCCAAGCTATGCATAGGAGAGAGTAACATCCAGAACCTGAATAAAACTATGTGTTATAAAGTCCTTATGCCAACAATTTTCAAAATCGGTGCTGCCCTAAAAGAGAAGAAAGCAAATAGGTGGAGTCATCTTCTACCTGGTATTCTGTTGAGGAGGACAGGAAAGATAGCACTGCTACATACATTGTCCTTCACGTTTTCTGCAGCAAGTGCTGCTACACTGTGGCCTGTTTGAAACGCCGTCTGACCTGCAGCACCCAGCACCACCAAGGCACACAAACCTGGGCTTGAACATGGAGTTCAAGCCACAGCCTCCAGAGCAGCTTGTAATATGTCAGTGTAGGTTCTCAAAGCAAGTATTAATCAGTCTAAGGTTGCAGTGAAAGCGCCATAATCTGTACAGGACCCTGCGAAATTCAGCACAATACCTGAAATACTGACAGGGTTGCAGCAAAACAGGCAACACCATTGCCGTTCTCCCACGGCTTTTAGTGGAGAAGCCATGTAGGAGGAGGCTGTCTCAGTTGTTCTTATGGCTGATTTATCTGCAAATGCAGGTGAATGCTAGAGAAGGTGTGAGTTTAACTCTCCCCTGACTGATCATTTCACAGGAAAAATGTGAGCCTTTGCAGTCAGTAACTGCTGCATGGACATGTTTCTTTCCTTACTCCTTCAGGAAAACCGAGTTCAGCCTTCCCCTGGCTCTCCTCTCACACCGTACACAGGTGAGAAGGGAGAGTCATCCACACTGTCCTCGCAAAGCACATGCCCTCTGTGCAAATCGAGTGTCTGAGAGGAATTAGACAGCGAGACTACTCCTTTCCCTGCCTTAGCACTTTACAGTGAAATGCCACTGCTTATGTATTTCTGACGGGCAGCTGCAGGGGAGATTCCAGCATGCCAAGAGGGAGCACAGCTCTGGCAGGATCCTCCATGAAGGTGAGTCAGGGTCCCCGGACACAGGCTTCAGCTTCGGGCAGATTGGCACAAGCACCTGGCTTGGTACACAAACGGTAGTTCAGCAGAACAAATAAGTCAGTTTAAACCTGAAGCACTTTCATGGAATTAGTCCAGATCCACACTTGGGTAATTGCTGGTGCAGTTTTGCCCCCCATGGCTAAACACCGCGCCTGTAACTGGAGCAAATGCGTACCTCCAGTCTTGACAAATCAGTTGCTGAGAGAGAGGTTAGAAAATGTTGTTGACTTACCATTAAAGGGAGACAAATAAGGGGAAGTGGTAATTAAGAGTGAGCAAATGATAATAGCTAATACACATCCTGACTTCAGAGGTTTATTCTTATTCAGGGTTCTTAAACCTGAGCTCCTCAGCTAATGATGTATAGGGTTGCTTGATGCCAGATGTTAGTGTTTCAGAAAGAGGAGAAAAGAATGCACTTAACATTGATAAAAACATAATAAGTAACTGTTGCACTTACCACAAGTCATGGAAAGCCACATTGCGATTAAGAGCCCAGGGAGAAAGGAAACAGCACCATGGATGTTTGCAGAGTATTTCAGCCAGGATGAATAAGAACCTGCAAGTAAGAGCAAAGAGGCATCCTGAGGATACCACCATGGACAGGAAAGAGAAACAGCAGAGGGGTGAGGTAAAAGCTCTTCCAAAATCCTTTCCCATTTGTCTCCAAGGGGCACTTATCTGCATGTTTCAGGGCCTATGCTGGCCTTACATTACAGAGCCCATAGCATGTACATTTATAAGTAAGTTTATAAGTAAGCGTACAAGTTCTTTGTCCAAACCGATGTCGTGCCAAGGCAAAGGCCTGGTCTGAGTCCACAACTAGAATTGATTCCTTCAACACTACCATTTTATACTATATATGTTTTCTAGACAGTCTATTAAGTACATAGACTCCATCTCAAACTGGCAAGTCTCACAATCTTTCTGGGTGATACTCACATTTACAGAGGCCTTGGGCATGACTAGAAGCCTGCTCTGGAAGTGTAATTGGGATGTGCCCGTTTAATTTTATTTTTTTTTTTTCTTTCAGTACAGGGATGCAAAGCCTTATCCAGGACTGTAAAATTTTACAGCTCTATAAAGACCTAGCCTTATTGCCAAAGGGCTGATGGGCCAGTATGTAAAATTTGGTATAGTCCCACAATTACGTTGGAGGCAGCTGGGACAGCTCAAGACAGTTTTTTCCTCCAGCTTTTATCTGTACCTGTGCTCAAAGTACAAATCCGGAGGGGGGGGAGAAGGACAAAAAAAAAAAAGAAAAAAAGAGCATTCAGTCAGTCACTTTAGCTCAAGTCGATGTCATCTGCCATTGAAGCATTTATCTCTGGGATCCAAACAATATTTCCGCATGATGTGAGGGTGAAACAGCTGAGGTCAGCATCGTATCAAGTCACACAGCATTGCACTCAGTTACCTAATGTAGTCATGCCTCACTATTGCTTTAATTTAAAACACAGTTACTTCACAACAGTGATCAGCGCTTGTTTCAGAGTTTGGTACAGGAGATACTCCACCTTGACCCATATCTAACATGGAGATTTTTTTTATTTATTTTTCCATTTAGTTGGACAATGATTTAGGATTGCCATCTTGTTAAGTGCTTCTACTGTGCTCAGCACAGCGACATTGCTCCCCCAGCACTTTACAGTTGTTAACACATATACTCTGTGGAGGAATATATACTCATGATATTCCCATCCTGTAGGTGAACACCCAAGAAACAAAGGAGATGAGTGAGATACCCAAGGACACACCAGAAATCTGTGACAGAGAAGTGAACTCCAGTTTCCTAAAAACTGAGCCCTAAAAACTGTCAGTTCCTCAGGGCCTTGCTCTGTGATTGGGGCCTGTAAGTGCTTCTCCAAAATAAATAGATTTTTCTTATTATTAAATTCAGAAGAAGACCTAAAGGTGATTTGATTAGATCATATAAGTACCTTTATCATGAGAACACAGGGGTTTTTAAAGGACTTCTTAAGCTAGTGGAAAAAGACATATTACAAGAACCAATGGCTGGAATTTAAAGCCAGAAAATTCAAATTAGAAACAAGGTGCAGAATTTAGGGTTTTCTAACTGTAATGATGATTAATACTGGAATGACTATCCAGGAATTATTTGCCTTTTGAATTCCTCACATCAAGAGTAGATGTCTTTCTGGAAGATCCAATTTCATCAAACACAAGTTACTGTGCTCAATATGGGGGTAACTGGATGAAATGTCTGGTCTTTGCTAAGCAGGAGGTCAGATTAGATCATCTAATCATCCTTTACAATCTTAAATTCTATGAATCTATGAATAGTAATGACCATCATTGTACGTTACAGTTTGTAAAACAGCAAAGAGTGTGCTGCAACATAGTTGGAAGACAGAATAAAGAAGCACATTACAAAAAAAATCACTTTGCTCTGGAACTAAACCTGTGAATGGTAATTATTTAAACTTCACCCATGTGTTTCCAAATTTTTCCACCAAGCAATATTTTAATTAGGTTTTAATTATAGGGCAAAAAAATAATAATCCATTAATCAAATAGGTACTACTGCATCCAGAACAGCATTCACAACATTCCTGCATAATGTTTAAGTGCCCAATTGATACAGAAATAGCTACTGATTTGCAGGAATTATACATAGGAACTCTGTAAAGGAGGGCTCGTCTATAAAAGGTTTTACAGGCCTGAGCCTGGGATTCCTTTATTATATTTGAGTAGCTATAAAAACTTTTGTGCCAGATCATAACATTCTGTAGTTGTGAATGCAACAGATCTTACAGAAAATCTGTTTTAGAAATGTCTCAGGGAGTTTTTCAAATAAAGACATTGGCACTACTTTGTGGTTCTTTGCCTATAAAGCAAAATTCTGTTACTGTCATGCTACAGCCTTGATTTTGAACTTCCACATCAATTTAAAGACCCACCCAGAAATCAGGAATTGCATGTCCTCCCTTGGGGCTGTGAATGTGATACTCATTTGTCAGATAGGGGTCTGAATAAAATCCATGGAAAGGGATCTGTGAAGCCGCCTGTTTGCGTATTTGCCTAACGTTCATTTCCACACCATAGTGTTTGGGCAACTCACAGTGTCTAACAGATTTATCTTCCAACTACTTTCAAGATGACAAGAAGTGTAATTCCCACGTTACAGTTAGGAAACCGAGATATGGGGCACATGAAGCAATTTTCCTATCAAACAAGACATTTGTAGCACAGGAGGGGCTGAAGGAATGTCTTGTGATTCTGAAGAGGTGTGCGTCTTATTCTAGATTGTCTTCCCCCTTCTGCATTTGGCTAGAATGCAAATGATAGAAAGAAAAGTGACACCAAAAAAATCAAGTTACACAAGCAAATTTTCCTTACAAAGTGTTGCCTTTTTGAAGGGGGGGAGAGGGGGGGGTAAGAAGGATATCATGCTTCCTGAGCTTCTGAAAATTTCTACCAATGTCTTTTTAAGAATTTCAGTCACTGATTTTGCCTGTGAATTTTGGAAGGAAGCACACACACAGACAAACACGCACACAGAAGTCCTTCTCTTGGAACAAGAGCTAAAACTATAAAAGCAAGAAAATGTGGAAAGCAGGCCTGCAGCAGTGTGGGTTGATATTCTGTCTTTAAATCATTCTGGCACTTGTTTTTTTCCCCTCGAGGTGGAAGTGGTAAGCATCAAGGCAGAACTGCAGTAGCCCTAAATCAGAACATGCTTCTGTTTCTGGGTTTACAAAACAGACTCTTTGCATTCCCAAACAGAGGCCCAGGTGGTTGTCTACAGTGGTACCAAACAGTTTCTGCACAGCTGTTCCCTATATACAAGCCAGCTTGCTTGCTTTCTCACCATGCATATTTTAGTACTGTTGACATATTCTGATATGACCACTGCTGCCTTTTCTGGCCACATACAGGTGTCCCCTAAATACCTAGTACTTGAAGGATCTGAATCTATCGTGCTACTTACTCTGGAGAAGTGAAAACTGTACAATCCTCCTGATTTTATGATATAAGCTAAACTTTGTGAATTCTTTGCTATTTTAAGAGGCTTTTTTCTTCCTCTTTTTTCTCTGAATCTGTATCCTATCCCTCTGCACCCATCCTCCCATTACTCATCTTTCCTTCCCTTTTCTTACCTGCCCTATTGAGCTCTTTAGTCTGAAGATGAGGTGACAGTGCTGTCTTCCCTCAAATCCCCTGGACCTTTCCCTCAGCCTCCCTGGCTCTACCAAGCCAAATTCTCTGTCCTTTTTTTCTCTCTCCTCCCCAACACTACATCTCTCCACTTCTCTCTGTTCCCACATTTGAAATACTCCTTCAAAGCAAGAGTCTCTGTCTTCTTGTGTCATTTTGATCTTCTCAGCGCTACCAGTCAGGCTACTCTAAAATGACAGAAAAATATTTCTGGCCTGTTCATCCCAGTTAGTGTTACAGCAAAAGCAGGCAGCTACAACAAACATTGCAAAATCAAAAAGAGAAGGGTATGTTCAAGGGGCACCCCATTTCCAAGCTAAAGGATGGTGAATCACAGTGTGTGCAGCTCACTGGGCAGCAACAACATATTGTCATGGTGTTGCATGTTAATACTCAATGGTGAACACTGAAACTGGTCAGTTCACCTCTGAAGCACCTCTTATAATGTGGACTAAACAAGGAGCCCACAAAGACGTGCTTCCCAGAAGGTGTGCCCTCCCAAGGAGACACTGGACATTACTACAGCTGGAGGAGAGGCACTGCACTTGCCTCTAGTGCAATTGCATCTCCCAAGGTTAATCCTTCTATGAGCTGTGGGTGGCTGTGGCATTTTTCCAGAAGACAGACATCTGCCACAGCTCCCTGAATTATGGCCAAGGTAGCTCATGATTCATGCATGCCCATAGGCTTAACGTAGCAACTGCTTGGCAGGGCTAACGTGTCAAGTGTAGCAAAAAGCCCAGTGAGAACAGTGGTGGGTCAGGCACTTCCATGTCTGTGCATGTAAGGGGGGCATAAAAGGGACATGAAAAGATAAAGCCAAATACAGGTTATCAACACGCAACGGTGAATGCATTCCGTGTTTAGCCATCCCAGCCACTTCTCTTGCCCCCTAAACACATTCCACCCTTCACCAGGTATCATCACCCTGTTGCTGCAAGCAGAGAATTCGGGAAGTGATATGCCCTGAAAAAGGAACACAGTCCAATCACACCTTCCCTCTACAGTGCTCACACCACCCACAACCATGCTGTAATGCGGTCTATGCATCAAACTGACGAGTGTGCCTGCATGCTGGACACAGGCAAAATTAAGTAATGGTGCTGGCAATGAAAGTACAGGTCACGGCCATGAAAAAATGGGAACAAAAAGTAAGCATTCAGGTGAGAATATATTTACTACTTTCCTTTAGACAGGTAATTATTTTCTTTCCTGATATCTCCCACCTTGCCGAAACGGCTCCTGCCGCTTCCCGGCAGAGGTAACCACTTGTTTTGTACATCCTTGAAGTTTGCCGGATTCATAGTTTAGTGAAGGCTGCAGGGTTTTCTGTTCTGATGGCAATCTTTTTTGCAGAATCCAGACCCTCTTCCTGTGCCATGCGCCTGACCATTCCTGCAACAGGACAGCAATATCCTGTCCTACCTCAGGTTCAGGAAAGTAGAGTGGAGATTTCAGTGTGATTGACATACTTTTGCTTTCAAACTGGCCTGAGCTCCCGTTGGCTTGTAGTGCAATCTGGGGAGAAAAGCAGGATTTAAAAAAAGAGTAAGGATCTCATTTTCCATTCCGTCCTCAATCCCATAGAGAAGGAACTGGAAGAGATACTCCAGATAAGCACAGAATGGGATTCAGCTCTGGCAATGTTGTTTTAGGAAGAAAGGGTGCAGCAGTTCTGCCGTGATATTTTCTCTACACTAGGCTATGAGAGATAATAGGTCTAATGGTTAAGCTAAGAGTATCAGGAGACCTTATTTCTAGCCCTAATTATATCAGAAATTATCTGTGTTTCCTTAGGCAAATCCCTTGGTTACGTAGTGTCACAATTTTCCAGTCAGTAAAATGTTTAGATACCTCTAAAGCACTGAGATGCACAGATGAAAAACGTTACTGTCATCACGTGGCACAATTCACTCAGGAAGATTCATGCATCCAAAACTTCTGACCGAAGTTGATGGCCAAAGTTTGCAATGCTTTATTACATTCTGAATTGTCTCTTTATTAGTTCAACAACAATATCTGTGAACACTCTATTTTATAAGCCCCGCGATACTTTCTGTTGGTATTGGCTTACAGTTTCTCAAGTCTATCTAAGTTTGTAAGTATGTTTATTGCAAAATGAAAATCAATAAGGAGGGCTTTTTAAAAAAAATGGCAGTATTATATGCTTAGCTAGAAGGGCAAGGAATCCTGTGCATCTGTACTGCTTTTAAAAATACCTGACAATAAGGTCTCATCTTTGGCATAGAAATTGAGCTGTTCCGTAGGAATATTGCTTGGGCTACATACAGTGTGAATCTGTTTCCTCAATCAGCCCTCACTCCAGGTCTGTTTTCTGACTCTGGCTACCACCATACTGTTGCAAAGAAAAGAGGTATCCAGATAACAACATGATTCAAGGGCCTAGGAGACCACAAGGGAGAAAAAGGGTATTTTCCAAATCAGTTCCCCATGAAATCACTGGAACTAGCGTTGTCCTGGGGGATAATCGAATGGATCATTAAGTGCCTTAAAAAGTTCACATTGGATTTTGAAACCACCCTGCAAGATGAAAAATCAGTAGTTTAGGCAAATAAATAAAAGTCAGTGAATCCTCTTTAAGCTGTGAACACAGGGGCGAAAGGGTTGCAAGAAGAAAGAGATTCCCTTCTTCGCAAATGACATGTTTTAAAACTCCCCCCTTCCATCTCAAATCCTTCTTTCTCTTCCCTGGTGATTTAATCACATAAGATACTGTAAATCAAATTGCTTCCTTTTCTCCTCAAGTATGAGTTAGCTCTTAATTAGGCTATTGGGCAAAAATGAAATGCATCCTATTAATAGCTTGGGATATCCTTTGCGTTAATGTAAAGGTTAAGATGTATCTTTTCAGCATTTCAGGAGTGTGATTCTGGTCTCACAGACAGGTGTCTTACCTATCACTGAAGTCAGTGGAATTCATTCTGATTTACATGTATGTAAATGAAAGGGTAATCAGACCTGCAGTATTTAATTTTTCTATTTCAAGCTTCAGTTCAGATATGAGAAATGTATGCATGGGACTGAATGCCAAGGTGAGTGACCAGATCATTTGGGCTTGATTATTTTCATTCTGTGCTTCCCGTATGTACACCACAGGATATAATCTAGCTTCCATATTCAGGTGTACCTCAAACCAGGTTCAAACAGGAGGATTCAATGTACATAGGGAGGTAATTGGACATTCTCCTGAGATACTGCTCCATCATGCTAAACAGGCATTGCTCCATGACATCATGAATTAACGTCACCATGCCATGACAGAACCAAGTGATGTGATGGCATCTCCTCACAAGGAGAAGCTACCCGACTCACGCCCTCAGGTCACCAGTCAGAGGAACAGAGCCTACTGCAGCTTCCAGCTGACATCACAACTGCGTCGGCTGGCTTAGCTATGCACGGTCTGGGATGAAACCCCTGGCACACATGTAAGGCAGATGTGGAATTGATGGGAGCCAACTCGGTCTGATAAAGCCTGCATCTGAATGGAACTTCTCCCAGGTTGGCCTGGGATAATGATAATATATGTCTTCATTTTACAGCTGATGAAATAAATGCACAGAGTTATTGTCGACACGCAGAAATACAACCTAAGAATTCTGGTGCCTCTAGACAATGCTGACTAATATTTACTGCTAAGCTTATTCTTTTCTGGGAGATATTTACCAAGACTCATATAAGCCTCAGTTAGGAAAACTTCTTCCCAGTCAGAATTTAACATAGGATGATGGAAGTTGTCCAAGGGAAAGGTGTAAACTTTGCAGACTTCTTTCACAACCCAGGTTTGGATTGCTTAGTCTCTTATATCCTATTTCAAATCAATCGCTGCAGTTTAGGATAGCTCTTTGGAATGAAAAGTAAAGCCTTACCAAGATACTATACTACTACAAACTCGTGATAGAGCAAAGAATACCTAACATTTATGCTCAGAAATAGGTCCTTTTCCACTGCTAGCTGTTTTTCATGTGAGCAGTATAAAGCAAAATGGAAATGATTCCTGCACTAGCTAGTGTGACTCGGCTTATAACATCAAACAGGAACCCAGAGAACAAAACATTAGTTTCATGCTAGCTACAGTAAACAACATTAGACTGGCTGAGAGCTGTAGCCGGGTCCCAGGCAAAACAAGGTCTTTGCTAAACAGCATCAACACAGTAACTAAAATGTGAATAACTAAATCATACACTGTGCAAACTGAACCACCAAATGAAAGTAAAGCGCTGAATTATTTGAATGCTCTTCAAACCCAATTTAAATTTCACCCACTACTGAGACCTCCATTTACTGGCATCATAACTAATAGTGGGAATGCTGCTGAAACGTCAGTTTTAGCGAGAAACCCATTAAGAGAATGAGAAAAAAAGAGACATCATACAAGAAAACCAGCCGTTTACAACATGGCATATAAGCTCCTTGCATAGAAATACAAAATAGCTGGAAATAAAAGCCAGGCAGTAAACTGTCCTTTTTCCAACATATTCAGTAATCACATCCATCCAGAGCTTCACACAGGAAGCCCTGAATATAAATATTCTACAGCAGATGCTGCACTGGCATTAAAGTTCCCTGTTGGGGGACTGGATGATTCAAAGGGTAGCAGAAAATCTGTATGCCTTTAAGATATTGGTCTGAAACCAGCCCAGGTTAATTTTGGTATGAAAGTCATTTTCATCTGAGAGGATTTTTTAGCCAGCTGGAAATGAACTGGAGGTCTACTATGTCCCAGTCTCAGCTGGCAGCTCTACAGAGATGCTGATATATCAGGGAGACTGATCTGTTCCTAAATCCTACCAAGGTTTGTGGCTTGTGTAAGCGTGGAGCTGTTTAGGAGGCAGGCATTCCTGCTCTCAGTGCTGTACATGCATGCTCATATTCCAAATTAAAGGTTATGGAGACTGGACAAATCCCTGCATGCCAGCTGAGTTGTGTGCACATTCCTATCCTCTGTCCCCAGCTGCAAGGTAAAATATGCCAGCATAAACCACCAGCAAGAGAAAGATGGTGCCACGGGCTCGGGTGGCACATGGGTGTTTGCACATACCCTCTTACCCAGGGCAAATTGCCCCTTTTGCTGTCAGTGTCCAAGTTTGCTCAATTATTTAACCAAAGTGAGTATGAAAGGTTGTACACAGGGCTAAGATTAGGCTTCACAACATCAAGGCTGAACATTTATAGAAATAGTTTTCTTTCCTTGCTCGGCTCTAGTTCCTGCCAACCAGGATCCCAAAGCCCCAGAGAATGCTAGAACACTCCATATCTTCTCTAAGCACTGCCAGCTGTGTAATCTTGGGATTTTCAAGTGCTTCATTTCACATTTTCCCATGTTACCTCCCATCAGCCATTTTCTATCCCATTCCCCTGACATATTTTCTGCTTTTCAAAGGAATTAACTTCAAAGAATCTGCTAGACAACAGCATTTCTGATGTAAGTGTCATAAGAACCACTGTTACTCTGCATGCAGCCTTGCTCTTAGTCACTGAGGAGCTGGGAAACTATGCTGGGTGCTTTGCAAGCGACCTACCCCTGTAAGAACCTGGTGTCTCCAAGAATGACCTCCTCATTACTCATCTCTCTTTCAACACATGGGACCTTACGCAGCTTGAGCAGCCAAAGTGCCCAACTCTTTGATAGGAGATTTTTATCAATGGCTTTCAAATGTCTAAACAGATAGAAATGTCACACACATTCATTTTATTAGCTCTCTTATGGACCTCACCATAGAGAGTAATTAGGTTAGTTTGGTATGGGCTGTTTTATGTACAGTCCTCTTGATCTTCTTTTATGTATAAATCTTGCTATTTCAGCCTATTCCATCAAACTGTCTTTCATAATAGGCTCCACAGGGCTCAGCTCTCCTTTCACAGGAGAGTAAGTCAGGAATGTTTGTATTCAGTGAGTGCTGCCACCCTGGTTTGAAACCATGGTCCTAGTGATTAGAGTCAGTCCTCAAAATTTTGTTAAATATTGAAGTCAAACTAAATGAGTGATGCTTACATGGTTGATAATATTTTTTTTAAGCTGGGTTAACATGAGGCATCTTCTAACATAAACAAATTGCTGGCAAGATGGAACATTACACTCACACTGGCTGGTCTGCTGCCCCTCGTCTACTATGTCCCTAAAATATGCCACATTGCACACAATATGCTTATTAGCACAGTTAGGAGCCGTTAGGGAGAAATAGCAGAAGTATTGTTAAAAGGTCTGATGGTGAAAAAAACGCTGGCGTCACTCAAGAAATGCAAATATTACATTGTAGATGGCATAAACAGACTGAGCTTACGCCCATTACTGATACTGCAGAAAGGAAGAATTTGGTGTCAGCATCCAGCAAGTTGGGAGCTCCCTCACCCCACCGGAATGCAAATTATTTGGACCTGGTAATTTATTAGGTCTACATTTTTTAAACGTAGTCAGCATGAACCTGATTTCTCAGCTTGTAAACTCATCAGGGCAAGGACAGCCTGCAGAGCCGAGTTCAGGGGATCCTGATCCCAACTGGTGTTACTGCACAGCAATAATGAAAAGCCAGTGACACCTTCATCCATTGTGCATGCTTGTAGCTTGTTTATTTAGTCATCACCACTATCCTCCTTAAGACCACTTTACTCGGTTCCTGTCTCTCACAGATTGATCTTTCTTGCACCAGTCAACTTCCCACAGATTCCCTCCAAAAGGGTTATGACATCTGTCCGCATATTCTCAGTTATGGTGTTTTCGTCGATTAACTATACTTTCACAATTCTACATTTCTGAATGGCTGACGAGCAAGCTACACACTGCTCCGCTGCAGTTGTCTAAGGAGCAATGCTGGAGATGAATGAAGGGATTTGCTTAAAGATGGGCAGGGATGCTCATTCTGAAAAAAGCCCACATCCCAGTATGTGCTGTCTATCTGGATGTGACTCAGCAGGCTGAGGTTAAGGTACAAAGCTCATGTAGGTGTTGTCTCCAAGGCATGAGGACATCTCGCTCCAGAGCTCTGTGAACTGTGCGTAGCCCACAGACAACAGTTGGCCCCTGTCTGCAAATTAGCTAGGATCAATCAGTTTCCTTCTCTCCTACTTCCCTGACAAAATTCCACTCAAACAGTAATTAACAGGTCTTTTCATTGCTGCTCAGTCTCTCTTGAACTGTTGGAAAATGATCTGCTCTTTGGCAACTATTATATTAGTTTGTCAAGGGCTTCCTAGAGGAATGTGGCCTGCATGGAGGCAGCACTCTGGGAGCTGGCTACGGGACAAGGCTTGGCAGGGAGCAGTGGGGGAGACCTGTAGCGCTGCAAGAGGATACGGGCTGCAGCCTGGGATTTGGAAGCCTGAAGAAAACACGTGCACGGAAGAATGACATGAGAAAGATCTCAGCTGTAGTGCCACTTGCATGTCCCTCTTTTGGGCCACCTCTCTCGGCAGGGTTAAAAGCCGCTATAGCAATGGGTAATATACTTCAGCTTTGGGGTTCAAACCTCTCCAGTTTTGGCTGTCCTCATAAGGGAGTACCGGCCTAAGAAAGCGTGCCTTAAACCTCTGCAGGGGAATGGTCAGAGTACCCCCACAGGCATGCAGAGCTCACTGTGTTCAGACCATTTGATTAACTACAAAGGTAAGACTGATGTGCCAAAACCCCCACAGTCCCTTGGTAGTTGTTGGGTACAATAACTTATGCCTCTTTACTACCTCACTCACAGGGATCTCAACAGATTTGCTTTACGCACAGAGGTGGTGATTTTTGTTATATTTTGTGAGGTATCTAGAGATTCTGTTAGGGGAAAAAAGGACTTTCCTTGTCCTCAAGGTTCCCAAGCAGCCATGTGAACCTGACAGTTTCAGAACCCAGAAGGCAAACCTGAAGAACTAGGAATTTGTCATTTTTAACCCAAGCTGGTAAAATTCAGAGCTCTAACATTACTTGAATAGCAAGGCTTGATGATGTTACTTGGTTTAGCTTCTTGTTATACCCCTGAGAAATATTACACCATCTTCACTGTTGTAGAAACTCATGAAAGTTCCCATCATAAAGTCACTGGCATTACTGAGTCTTGAAAGGGACTGGAAGAGACCTTGAGAGAGCATCTAGCACACTCCCTGGCCCCAAAGCAGGACTAGTTATGTCTAAGCCTAATCCTCTACAGTCACTAGCTCTAACTGGGACTTATTTAGTGATGACTTGAACATATTAGCTTTGGACAGCAGTTTTCTTATGTAAAAGAAGCCAGTATTCATAACCAGCTGACAATTTTGACATGCATAATATCTGTTATAAAATGTTCAGTTGTTAATAGGATCCACATTGCCCAACTACTCATGTTCTGACCTAACCTTAGACTATACTTTTATCCCTTTAGTATTTATTAGAGTTTGTCTTCTTCGCAAATGTGCTCTTCTTTTATTCTCCTTGGCAATGTAGGAGCATTAGTCTGTTACTTCTGTGTGCATTCCTGGCACTGCGGAGGAGACTGTTCTTTCTTCTAGTGAGAACCAACCTGCATATACCTCAATGCCTGCCCCTGTACTGTGTCCACAGTGACCACTGCAATTAAATCTCAAGTAGTAACTTGAAGTACAAAGAAATAGGCAAATGTTGGACAGGTGGTGTGAGAAACTGTAGTACTAAAAGCCAGTTTAAGTACTGCTAAATATGTAAAATAAACTATTTAAAAGTGGGTTGCCCCATCTCAGAGATCAGTAAAAACACATGGATGTTTCTGTCCACTCTCACCAGATCCACCTGCAAACAGTTTAATGAAAACTGTACTGTTTGGATGGTTTCACATGACAGTTTTATGTGCCCCGTATATTGTAGTTTGGTCTGCAGCAATCAGAATTCACATCCAAATATTCTCTTTGATCTGGTATCCTTACTGGAATTTTCTACAGGAAATTAAGGAAAGCACACAGACCAAACTGGCTCTTGTACAGTTTGGGTTGTTCTCTCCAATATTATATAAGCAACACTTGCACAGTTTATGTTATTTATACCCATTCAGTGCACTATCCGAAGTGTAAAACCCACATCTTTCATCAGTATAAAACTGGTTATGACTTCACTCAAAAAACCAACAACAAAAAACCCCACCAAAATATCACTAGCCTGGTGGCTTATATTCTCCCACTGACAGCCAGCTTTTAGATCAATACTTGTTCCTGCATTCCTAAGAAAAAGAGGTTTCAGAATGCTCGGGAATCTGGCCCAGTAGCTACAACAGTAGCTTGAGACATATGAAAGCCAGAATCTACAGTTTGCTTTGCTGTTATCTTCTCCATGATGCTTCCTTTCCCTGGAATCTTTTCAGCTATGCCCTATTTTTTGTCTGGTCACCAAGGCTCTAATGTAGTAGTCCTAATAAAAGCAACACAGTAGGTACAGGGACTGCAAGCTCATCTTTGCTCAGCAGTGCAATAGCTTCTTGGAAGCAAGCAGAGGTGCAAAATATAACTACCTACCTTTCCTATCAAAATCAGCAGGAGAAGCCAAAGCTATAGTGTCCTCCTGCTTAACACAAACGAGTCCTGGTGCAATACCCTTCTGCAGCATTTTGATCAGTACTGCTGTCTCTGTCTTAGCAAACTGAAGAAGCTAAAGACATTGATGCTAGGGGAGTAGTCCAGGATGCAGTCAGAGTCTGTTTCAGAGCTAGGTTAGAATAAGAGAGTTTCCAGAACCTGGTCCTTTGGTCAGATCACATCTCATTCTTCCTGTCCCTCCACCGCAAAATACGGAGGTAAAAAACAACCCTCCAAAATCCCAGAACAGCAGTCACAGATAGAGCAATTAGAAGCATTATCTGGAAGAAACCAAGTAATATCTCCTTGTTCAATAAGAAGGGGCCCAGAATATGGTTCTTTTGAGGGTTTTGATAGGACTGCCCAAGGACAGCATTCAATCTGCCTACGTCATGCTGTGGTTTGTTCATTGCCTTCGTTGTTTGTTTTTTCCCCTACAGCATTTGCCTCTTATTCAATCCATCTTCTATTTTCTTACCATCAGATTAAATTATTTTGGTCATTTAATGCCCTGTAATCTTTAGATCTAATTCTTCTGAAAGAATATTGTGTGCCTAAATAAAATATAAATATGTATTACTGGTAGCAATGCATACAGTTAAGGTTGCTCAACTCTTTCTCGCATATGACACTGGGAATGGGAATATGTCTTTTGCTGTCTCTGGGATAAAAACACATAGTAAGGTAGCAGGAGAGACCAGAGTTAGAGTTGGGAGATTAAAAGGCACAAAAAGGGTGGGAGAAAGAGCCCCAGGACTGGCTGGGAGTGCAGACGGAAGAAGTCAGGTTATGGGCAAAGTAGATGGCAGAAGATGAGGTGTTTAGGATCAAAAGAAGGCTCTGAGGAAAAGAAAGCACAGGGCAACTAGAAACTAAAAGGAAGGGAGACTGAAATTTGGAAAAGTGAGTTGGAACTGATGGAATTTTTCTTGTTGATGGAATCAGTGAAAAAAAGAGATCAGGAGAAAAGCTAGGGCAGAGTGGAAAGCTAAAGAGAAGAGAGAATGACTGAGAGTAAGGGAACTACAGAACAGATCTGAAACTGAACCCATCCCTCCTGCATCACCTATTGTCAGCCAAGATTGTGAAATTTCCTGACAGTGTGCATCTGATTATTTCTTTATTCTGCATCCTTTAATGTCAGGATCATATGACATATAGCAGTATAACAGTGTACCCTGTTAGCTCAAGTGACAGAAGTCTGCACTACAGATCTGAAAAAAGCAACGTTAAACTCTTGATGCAAGAACTGATACAAGCCTTGCTCCACCGTTGATCCAAACATCAAAATCTTGCTGACTGGGGAAAACCATCTCTTTGCTCTAATGAAGAGAATTACACTAGAAAAGATTTTAAATACTGTTAATTTTGCAACACCGGTGATCATGAAGGCGTATGCCAATCAGGTCCCAAAGATCAAAAAAGGGAAATAGTTTGTTCAACAGACTTTGCAGCTAGGACTTGAACGTCTGCACATGTCCATAAAACTGGAGTCGGAAGGCATGGGTGCTATTCTTAGGTCTGCCAAAAGAACAGTATGACCTTGGGCAATCTATTAACCTCTCCACACCTCAACTTCCCCATCTATATAAAAGAATGAGGATGACATATTTTGTACTCGACAGGTTTGTAGATCACTAAGACCTATGAGACATACCCAAGGGTAGCTCATGTTAACTAGCTAGTCCTGCATCTCTAGGCAGGAGAGCTGCTGTTACCATTTTATGTGCCACCCAATGCTGTCAGAATTATGGTCAAAGTCAGCTTCTGTGGTCCATTAATATACACCCTGGCATCTCTTAATGCTGCATTTGAGAACTAATCTGCCTCCAGTCTCAGCTAATTGGAAAAGGTTTTTTTCTCTATGTTATGTGGATTTCCAAAGTTAAATCTTGAGTGATAGACAGTGCTGTCACAGCAGCATTAAGTGTTTAGAGAGTGATTATTCTTGAAAGACTTTCATTTTTCAAAATTCTGCTTTCAGAAAAAGCTGTGGAAACAAATGAGAACACCAAGGGCTAAACAACACTTTGAGCTTTACAACAATGATCTCCAGAAAGGGGATGCAATAGCCCAAAGCCTTGCCTATTGCATTTACAATTACAAGAATCTGCAGGTTTCCTCATATCACTGTTGGCATTTAGGGGCTTGCATCATGTAAAATCCTATTCATAACAGTCAATGTGCTCCTGAGAGGAATCACTCTCAAAACGTCAATATACTTTTTTCTAACCTTTCTATTTAATAAAAAAAGAGACAGCTTCAATTAGTGAGGAATATTCCATATAAATTAGATTATTTTAAAAGTTTGAGCAATATTAAAAGATATTTTTAGTAAATGAACAGCTG
>JAVJGG010000037.1:5587594-5609791 GCA_035590195.1 Aviceda cuculoides | reverse complement strand
CAGTTGTGATACCTGGTCACTTATTCTGTATGAGTCAACCCCACACTCATAATTTCTCACTACAGCCAACAGAAACTATGCCTGCTGAGGAGATGAATAAGGAATATTCAGTATTTATGATCCCACTGCCACCAGCAGCTAAACAGCCAGCTATGTGGAAGCTGAAACTTCCCCATACAGGCTGTATGTTGTTGATCCCCAGATCAGTATAAGTGGGAGCAACTCCGTGGAAGGGCAGAGAAAGCCCCAGTTTAGAACAGCAATCCACCTCGTTGTCTTGCTAGGGGAAATCAGCACGTTGTGCCCTGGTGATGCAGGGACAGCCCAGGCTGTAAGCACTGAACGGTCAGCCCTGCCAATGTGCCTACCAAAATGAACGTGCTAGCTGTTAGAAGATTAAATCCCAAACCTTGCTATCAGCAGAGGTGGAAAAGCAGGTCCTTTCCTAGCAGCACAGCTTCGACATATCTTCCTCTCCTCTTCCATTCTCCTGGCCTCCCCTCAGTACCAGGGCTTGAACACTTCTTTTCTTTTCCTCTTATTCCCTAAAGGAATATTTAACTTGCATTTTAGCAAAAAGCTTTTATTATTAATATTATTATTATTATATACAGATTTATCAGTGAAACTCTTCAGGGGGAAAGCTTTTGTCGCCTGTGAAAGTGCAGCACAAAGAAACCTGGCCTTATCTTACTAATTACTCCAGTGCCTCCCCAAATCCTATCAAGCTGCTTGTTATTAATCAGTTAGAACAGTGTTGCCTGTATGGCGATGTAACATATGCCAGGATGAGATCTGTTTACAGAACTCCAGCTTTGGCAAGGAGCAGGGAGATGCTGATGCCAAGAGAAGCAGTCTTGCTGCAGTCTATCAGCCAGATCAGGGGCCAGCAGACACGTGAGATTTCAGGTGTTGGATCCAGAGGGCTGTGGACACTGTCCCTATATCTACCTTTCCCACACTCTCCCTAAAATAACAGTGTATTTTGAGTTAGCCTTGAGCCCAGAAGGAAAATTACTGGCATAGATGTGGATATGACTATCAGGGGTATCAAACACTATGGTGCACATCTGATGTCCCATGGAAAGAATGAAGTAAGGGTAAAAGAGCCTCTGCCTGCTCTACCCTTCTACCTGCCCGCTGATTTTATACCTGCATCCTAGCAGTGCAGAAGAAGTGATAAAATCTTATCACAAAGTTGTTTTACTGTCATCACCCTGAAGTTTCTCTGTGACAATATATAGATTATATATGGGGCAAAAATTATTCTGTCAACCCTATCCAACCAGCACCTTCTCAGCACCTTCTTCTAAGCCCCAAGGTACTAAGTCCTAACGCAGTGACCAGTGGCATGTTCTCTCTTCTCAGAGGAACTCAAGCTCCTCTCAAATGGGTTAGTGCCAGAGTCTCAACTTAGCTCTTCGAGAAAATTCCTGCTTAAGGCAAGTGAGAATTTTGCCCCAGGAAAGGCTGCTGCAATGAAGGCAGAGAGCAAAGCAAATCTGCAGCAATCCCCTAAAAGACAAATGTCTACTGAGGAAAAAGCTACACACATTGATGAAGAAAGTGGACAATAAGGTTTCACTAGAAAGTGATTGTGGGTTTTACCAAGTGTAGAACGAAAGGTCTAGAACAGAACTGCTTGCTTCAGGTACAGGTGAGGAAATACATAAGAAACAAGAGAAGTATCATGTAATCTTTCTCTGGAGACACCATTCTACTTTCTGGCAATCGGCAACTCAGAGTAAAGATGCAGCTGAACCCATCCCTCTTCCCACTTGAGAATGTCAAAACATTTTGTTCACTGTGGCAGGTCAAGTTTCACAGCCAGGCTGAAAAACAGCAAATTATTACTATTGCTATTTACAGGTCACAAAACAGAGGCACAGAGAGATGAAAGAACTTGCCTACAGTCCATTAGTGGCAACGCTGAGAAGAGAATCCAGGAAATCTTGTGGCTGATCATCTGCTTTGTGCATCACCCCATTTTCTTTCCCCAAAAGGCAATGCGATGTTACAGGTATATTACATTCAGTAAATAGTCTTCAAGCAATAGCACATAGTAATCTCACCACAGTGTTTTTCCTTATTTTCTTCAATGATCAACACATAATACTGCCTCTTTCGTTTTACACATTGCTCCTTTCCCATTCCAGGTTCAGTATTTCCAGTCTGGAAAGATACTGTTTTTTGCAAGAAAACATAGAAGTAATTCTGCTGACTTCAAATACAAACTGGTCCAAGTCTTTTGCAATGAAGGAAGAATGCTGGCTAGATATATAGGGTTATCCTTTACTCAAGACGTGCTGTGGGATCTTAAATATCCATCTGGACAGGACATGGAGAGAGCAGATGTGACTTCAGTTTAGCATTTATCCTAGCAGTAGCAGGCAGCATATCTTTGAGTCCGAGCCCCAGCCCTAGCTCAGTAAAACCTAAGTTGACCTTCTAGCCAAGGAGTAAGAGTACTGTTGAGTCAGCTGTACAACAATGCAGAGGGAGATGACAATGGCTCATAAATCTGTTTTGTATTTTAGCTTGCCATTAATCTACTCATAATTAGGACAAAGCACAGGATGAAACCCCAGGCAGACACTGATGCTGCCCTTATTACCTGTGGATTGATTCTCCTCTTACTCATGCTGGTGTTACATCGGTGATTTGCTGGCGTTTCTCTGGTTTACTTTGCTGCAGTGAGGATATGAATCTGGCCCAGAGCTCTAATATCTGTTCTAATTTAATTCGTGTCTCTGTCTCCACATGGGAATTCTCATCTAGACACAGCCCGCTTTGGGCCCTGTGCTATTTCCAAAATTAGGACCTTTTCCCATTTGTGCTGGATTTGGTGGGAAGCCCATCTAACTCTAGTTCATTCACATGACTTGCATCACGTTTTAAGCTTAGATCTGAGATGTTTCTCCCCTCTGCCTACAGTCCATTTTAAGTACATTGCATGTTTTATTATTTTGTGTAGTTTTCTTACACATAAATCAATATGTAATGAAGCTAAGCACTTTTACACTTGCCAAGGCACTGTGCAGACATTAACTCTCCCACACCCCTGGGAGGTGAATAAAATAAAGAGCATTATTAGCCTCTCTATCTAGGTCTTTCCAGTGCATTCCACAGCAGAGTAGGGACATGTCAGATTTTACAAATAGACAAAATGAGGCTGGGAAATTAAGGAGTGAACTGTACTAGGACAAGGAAGAATATAACCCAGAGAAATCAGCATGTACTTATTGCAGCTGAAATGTGCTGAGAACCCACGCACCTGCATACCCTGAAACTGTGCTTTCAACAATGGACTTTAGATGCAAGTTAGATGTTAAGCTAAGGCTGGTGGATTTATGTAGACGTGATGATCACTTCCTAATTCTACTCCATGAGGGATATGCCTTCAGAAAGCAGATAGCTCCAAAGGTTTATGGAGATGACTACATTTCTTTGGGGCCCACACTGAACGTTCTGGTGTGTTAGGCTAGGGATGGAGATGGAGTGATTTGCCCTAGGTAATGCAACAGAATGGGCCAAGGAAATGGGTCAAAGAACTGGAACTGCAGAGGTTCTGGCTCTCAGGTCCAAGTGCAGTTCAGCACAGCATTACTATCGCAGTGGTATTCTCTTCTACGCTGATTGACAGAGTCATATTTAATATATGTAGGTCCTTAAACTCTTGAAAGGACAAACATGTGAAATGAGACATTTCTGTATTCCAGCAAACCCAAATACCACAGATGACACCCCAGGGCAACACTGTTCCATGAGTATACACCTGGGAATGTCTAAGGATTAAACCTGCATGGGAAGGAGGAAACAAAATGTCATGTCATAACCTAGGGTTGAGTATCTGTTACAAGACCCCTCTGTGCCCAGCCACAGAGAATATGGGCTTGCTAGAGCCTGAAGCTCACACAACAGCAGCTCGCAGTTGTTATTTCTAGAGAACCGAGCTCAAACCCTGCTGTGTTGGCCAGGATGGAGGCCAATCACAATACGAGGCAAATCCTTTTAATATATTGCATATCATTGCAGTAATCCAAGACAAATCTCAGAAAAGAATATGACTTTTGCAAGAGTATTTTAGTCGCTGTGAAAATTATTCCAGTGAAGAAACGGCAAAATGATCTTAGCAGTATTTAAGTTGCCTGTCAGTCTTCAAATGAGAATCCCTGGGCAAGAAACTGAGGAGGCTACCGCAACCAAGAGGATGCCAGGGGATCCAAAGTTCCTACTGACTTCTCTGCGTGAAGGGAAATATGGTTGTAGAGACCAAGGCAGAGAATCACCAATGCAGAGTTTACTTTTCTGTTCCAGGGGACTAACTTCATTTGTCATAAAATTGTTACACGCATGTGTGCACATACCACAGCTTCCTTATAGCCCTTTCTGACTTTCAAGGTCTAAATGGCACATGCTGAACATCTGCAAGCTTCTCATTTTTCTATCATCAAGTTTAGAAATACACTCTCTTAAAAAATAAAAACTTAAGTTCAAATTACTCCAGATTATACCAATTTAAGAAAAACATTAAAAATTTCAAGACATAATAAAATTATTAGAATTGTCAATACTAACGACTATTTGTTAAATAACTTACACCAAATCCTGACTCAGTTGCCAAAAAAGTACTATGGATCTAATCAGAAATTTCTGCTTATCTAGCGAAGGCAGGAAAATCAGCTCTCTTTCACCTGTGGTAACCTATAGTATTCTCAGCATTTTTCTATTGCCATTGCACAGGAGAGAGCTGTTCAGATAGAATAGGTGGATTCTGGCTCCTTTAAACACATTTTCAGAGTATAAAAGTTCAAAAGCTGAAAAAAGTGATTTTTAAAAACACTAAATAAGATGCTGATTGCAAAAATCTCTGAATAAGAAGAATGTCTTAGACAACAAAAAGATGCAGGAGAAATCTATAATGAACAAAAAAGTAATTTAAGATTGTTCCCTAAGGAAAATAACCCAAAGCATATCTCCTTAAAGCAGCAAAGAAATTCACAGAAACAAAGACTAATTTCCCATTTTTTTGTTGGAAAACATCACACCCATTCACACACTGCAGACATACTATCAGAACAGTTTACTTTGGAAGCCATTTTGAAAAATAAAAGTGCTTGACGCAGGATCTGAAGTTATTAGTAGAGCTTTAATTTCTAATGTCTAAACTCTTATCTTTTTTTTATTTTAAATGAAAATCCTGAACACCTTTAATAGTATCTAATACTTCTACCACACTTTCCACCATTAAGTCTTAAAATGCCTTAGAAAGGTTAGAGACATTATGTCCATTTTACAGAAAGGGAAACGAGCATGGAGAGCAGATTTGCCCAGACCCACCAAGCAGACCGGGAGCAGATACAGAGCTATGATACATCCTCCTGTGTGTTCCAGTCCTGAGGAAATTAGCATGCCCTTTAATTGCATTTTTATTTCCTTTTAGAGAGCACATAGGAATATCTGGAAATTTAGTAGCAATTTTTAAAAGTGCTTTTGGGGAAAAGGAAGATTTTAGTCACTCATTATGCAACTAAATTAATGCACGTAGAAAAACACTCTTATGAATATAAAACATGGCATACATTCCACTTTCTAGGCTGTTTAATATTTGCTCTGAAACTCTGAATCAAACCAAATCCCTCAACTCAGTATTGTTTACAATTTATTTCAACTTCAATTGATGAGACAACACAGAGGTTGTCTTCAGTTTACAAGTGGCTGTGCTCTGCTGATGTCACCTTCAACAACACTTGATCAGGTCTTTTGTAGTCCTCTGCCACATCCAGCTCCTGATACTTTCTGAATATTGGTACCCATCAGTCTCAACTCTAAAGGGAAGCTTGAATCAGTTCCGCTGCATGTTTCAAGACAACTATTTAGCATAACAATAATTTCAGAGTTTTTCCTTACCATCTTAATTCTGTCTCAACCTTAATTCAGTAACTTAACAGCATCCATTGATTATTTGGTTAGAGAGTCACTTTCCATACATTCATATACACAGGCATTATTTTATATATACTGAGCTACAAATCAATTTCACAAACATTTCTAGGCTTAGACCATAAACTCCGCTGCAAATTAGAAACAACTTTGGGCACCTTGACAAGACAACACTGAAGCAGGAGAACACTCATCATGCAAATTAAAATCACTAGCATCTAATTGACCCTTCCATTTTCCTTTGAGTCACAGAGATGGGAAACACATGCTCCCTGAAACTTTCCCAGCTCAGGTACTGTCACATTCCAGACATGAGGAACAGCTAACCCATGTATTAGTCTGTGGGGTAGTAGTAGATATTTAACATTGCATACCAAAAGAAAACAGAAAAACACTTCACCAGGTAAAGCCAGTGGGAGAGCTGGAGTGGGTAGATGAGGTATAATTATACTCACTGGAATTTGGCCAGAACACTAGATCAAATACACTTAACAGTCATGTTAAAACCTTAAACAGTGGGAGATACTTTAGTTTTCTGTCTTACCTAAAAGACAGCACATTTTCTATATGTGTAATAACATACCAACTGGGTCACCGTGGCTTGCAGAAGAGTTTTAAGTGTGTGTTATATGTATTAGCACATACCTACCAACATCTGAAACCAGAACATCAGTAGAATCTACTTAACACAAATTTGCATAAATATACATCTATTTGCATAAGATTATATAAACACATGGTCATTTTCTCCATGACACCCACTCTGTGCATTTAGTGCTCACGCCGCACACCCCGTCCCTCCCAAGGGACTTCTCTTCACCCCTCAGCTTCCCGCTCACCCACCTCACCCTCCAGCCCCCCCCACGCCTCACCTGTGCCAGGGCATTTCACCATTATTCAGTCATGCAAACGCACCTAGAGACCCCATTCCCGCTTCAGTCCTGCTCTGTGAGGGCCCAGGCAATGGGCAGGTTTCTGCTCCCGCCTCAGTGAGGGACAGCTTGCCAGAGAGCCCCAGCACCCTGAGGAAACAGCCTCTCAGAGAAGGGGAGAGAGCCCCAGCGCCATGAGGGAAACAGCCTCTCAGAGAAGGGGAGAGAGCCCCAGCGCCATGAGGGAAACAGCCTCTCAGAGAAGGGGAAAGCCCTGAGGGGAACAGCCTCTTAAAGAGGTCAGCCCGAAAGCCATGAGGGGAAAGGCCCTTTAAAGGGGGAGAGCCTGGAGGCTGTATGTGGGTAGAGAAGGGGCTCTGGGTTCTGTGAAGGAGAGCAGATGCCCAGGAAGTACCTGAGGAGAGGGTAGAGGGTGCGGAGGTGCCTGTGTTAGAAGGGGAACAGGTCAGGCTCACGTGAATTTTGTGGCAGTGCTGGGAGGAAGAAGGGTGAGGGCAGAGGGACTGGAGAAGGGCAGGCAGCATAGCCAGAGGTGGGCTTTGGAGGGGCAGTCCTGTGTCCTCACACAGGTTGGGGGTGTGGAGAAGGAGTAGGGCCCTGGCTGGGACTTCTTGGTCGGGGCCTTTGAAAGGATGAGGGGTGCTAGTCTCCCTGAGGGGAAAAAATAAGACCAGCTCACCCCTCGGGAGGGTAAGCTGTTCCTCCCTTGGAAATGGGAGAATAATCACACTAGGTTGTCTGGTGAGGTTCCCTACTAGGTGTGTAGACAAGTCAGTTGCTTTATGAACCCTACCCTGTGCAAGGGTGTTCCTCTAGCCAAGGCCATGCTCTGTTTTGTACTGCGGGAGGGTCTGAGTCTAGCTCCTGCTTTGTGGGGCGGGTGGGAGGTCAAGAGAGGCCTTGTCATGCACCTGGAATTCAGGACCAATACCTGTTTGTGAGCAGTGTTTCTGTTTGAAATGCAGGGGCAGTGAGAAATCCCAGCACTCTGCTCCTGAGAAGGCTGTTCTGGAGGTCAGCAGATGGGAAATGCCATGACCAGAAGGAAAATGAATGAGGTAGGCTGTGGTCAGCAGGACGCTGATCATTCTGAGCAAAATGATCTTTAGGGTTTCAGTGGTATCTCTAGGGATGCTGCACTGAGTCAGTAAAGTAGTTCTGGGCTTGTTCCAGTGTGATTAAGATCAAAGACTCATAAAAACACTGGTTTTGTGGTTAAGGTATTGGATAGTTGCTCAGCGACTGTGGCTATGATCCCTTCTCCCTGATTGGCACTCTAGACAAACTGGAGTAAGGCTGTTAATTTCTCTGTTTCTCACTTGCATTTCTGCAAACTTTTTACTATGCCAGTTAAATCAGGGATGTGTCTTCCTATGTAAATGTTCAGCATCTAGTGTGGTGATTATCTGCCATTCTGAATGGTTTTCCAAGGGGGATAAAATTTTTTGAGGAGAATAAGTCATTTGATCAAACAGGCTTTATAAATAATTATGTTATTTAACTGTAAGTGTTTATTATATAAGAGATAAAGGGGAGAAAATGGAAAAAATATTCATATATATAGAAATTCTTTAAATTGAAAGATTCCCAAAACCTTGTACTGGGGAGAAGTAGATATTTAAAGGGCACTGTTCAGTAATATTAAAAATAGTTTCAGTACTCGTTGCTTGTAGAAGTCTTTCACAATCCTGCAAATGATTTCTCTCTGTACTGATTTTGTCCTTTTCCCATTCACTGAGCAATGATTATTTCCCATGCTTTTAAATGAAGCTGAAATTAGCTTGGTTATTTTTGTTTAACAACAACAACCTCAATGCATGTTGTGCTTTTTATCCTGCAAAAAGAGCTTTGTTTGTTCCCTGGCATTGGAGATGATGTCAGCAAAGCTCCCGGAAGAGCAACTGCTGTTAGCTAATTGCTGGCTGCTTCACAACCAGCAAAGGCAGGAATGAAACCAAGGTACACTTGTAGGCCTTACAGAATGTAATCTGTGCTTACATTCAGTGGTGTAACTTTCTTCATCACAATACAGTAGTAGGCATGAGGTAGTTAATATATAACCCCATGTGTAAGAAAGTTTTCAGAATTTATTCTTCTGTTCAGTACAATAATAGTAATATTTATCCTGCTTTTTGTGTTTAGTGGTGCAACTTTTGAATAAAATGTTAGATTGAAATATCTGAAAGGATAAGCCCATTTACGCGATCTGGCAGGAGTTTGCACATGGGGTTGATTTTTGTCACATTGCATAAGAGCAAGGAAAATGTATTTTTGTTTATTTGTTTTGTTGGGAGCATCACTCACCCATCTAGGATATTATAAAACAAACACATGCATCCTGTTCCCACTAAAATCAGTGAGACAGACCCTGAAATGAGGGCAGAAGATGAAGACTGTGAAGATAGAAGAAAATGCTTTCTTTAATTCCTGCTGGCAGCAGTTCATTGTGTCATGCAGAGTGCTAAGGTCTAATTGCATAGAGATGGCCAGCCCTCATACAGGAGTTTATCTCTTTTGGCAGACTAGGGACTAGGAGAATGGTGACTCCTCAACCCTGCAGTCTCACGAGCCAAAGGGTTAATTTTTATTCCTGTTGTGGTTTCACAGACTCTCTCCTTTGATGGAATCCGCATTCAGATTCTCCAGCAGTGAAGAAGAGGGCAGGTTTTTCCCTTCCAGGCTTTCATTATGTTGCAGTTTTCATGATTTTCCAGGGCTGCTGGGTTCATGAAAATTAATGCAATTCTGCCAGACTGTTTCCTTCGCTTCTGATATGCCCTGATGCATTATGAAACCGTTCAAGGGACTGAAATTTCCCTTCCTCTGAGTTCAAACCAACAGGGTTTGGTTTGTGCTGTTTCTGGAGACTTCTTTATGACTCTGGTATTGTTCTAAGTAGCCCAGTGGAATAAATTGGAGGAGTCTTCTATGGTTGGCACCCTTCCCTCCAAAGTTTCTTCCCATTTATGTCCTCAGGTCACTTTGCTGGGAAGTGTTGCATGTACTCAACAGGCAGATTCTGCACATGTGTCTGTTCTGTAGAATTTAAAAAATGTTTGTTGTCCTTTCTCTTCCTGGGCAACGAGAGGGAAACAGGCAATGGACAGGGAATATTCAGCAGATTGGAATTTTCAAAGGCAACCAGTGACTGATGCAATTGGCGTAATAACTGAATAATTCCTTCTCTCATGTATACTTTTAAGTCCTCCAGTGATGGCATCTTGGCTGATGGCAAGCTGAATTTTAGCTGGGGGAATTTCCACTGCAGGCTTGGGTTTACTCTAGTGCTTTATTGATTGCTATAAAGTAGCTCTGTATTTCAGAGAAAATCTTCTGTCAGGTGCTCGTGGTTTGGATTTCTTGATTATGTCATGCCTGCATCTCGTGGCAGAAAAAGTAAACTTTGCAAAAGAGAAAAGTTGATTTTGAATGTAAAGGAACATGAAAAATCAGGACTGATCATATGTACTAGAGAGGAATAAAGGTTTCACTAAGAGCTGTCAAGTAAATCCATGTGAGAAGATGTTAATCCTGAATGTAAGGGTGATTGGGAGCTATGAGCTATGTTCAGAATTAGGCAATGTCTATATATCGGCATGCCATGATGGCACATCCTGGAAGGCCAAATGAGCATGATGATACGCTTTTATTTTTGTATTTTCAATGTAGGCTGTGAATATATAGGCTCCATGCAGAATCTTTTCCCTGCCTTTTGACAGTGGTGTATAGGTGTAACCAAGCCATCTTCAAACAGATGGCAGTCAAAATGGGGGCACAATGCAGGCTTTTCACAGGAGGCTCCTATCTTTAATAAATAAAGAGGTGCTGTGTAGGATAAAGCCACGCTGTGCTTCTGTGTCTGCATTGCTTTTCCTATGTATGCTGTCTAAATTTGAACTAGCTGAAGGATGCCAGTATGTGCTGCAATCACATTCCTGATTGCACTGTAGACATACCTGCAGAGAGGAACTAGCTCAAGAGTGCCCCACCTCCATCATTCACATGGCAACATCAGGTGGAGAAAGGGCTCTTCCAAGGAGTTCTCCCCTGCCTTACTTTTCTGCATTACTGGACTTCTATCTAGTGGTTCAGTAACCCGCAAAAAAATGGCCAAGTGGCAACTTGCCTCCCTTCCCCTCTCCTATTCTCTCCTAACCAATTTGCTGAAAGGACAGATAAAAATTCCAGTGAGTATCTCCTTATAAACTCATAGATAAAGATTAAAGTGGATAAGGGACCTCTTCCAGCTCCCTGTTCATTTCTTAGTGGTTTCCTCAACAACCCCAGAACACTCTTGTGACTTTTCAAGTATGTAAATGAGCCAATTCCTGTCTCTTCAGGTATTTTCAAGTAGGAGTCAGGCAAGCACCACCTATTCCAATGATTATATGCCTATTCTGTACTGTTATCCCCTTCTCATTCTGCTGGGACACCTCATACTGTTTAGTAGTGTGTGAATAGCAGGGTGCTTATGACATGCTGACATCTACTTACATCTTGCAGCTGAAAACCCTGGTTCTACAGAGAAAATTGCTGTAATTTCAGGTATAAATGCATGAAAACTCTTGGTGTCAATACTGTACTGTCTTTATAATGGTGCCTGATGCTTTTTCTGGAGGAGTGGGGTAAAAATGTCTAAGTAGGAAGTTGGAGGAGTTATTTGGTGTTGAGTAAGTGCCCATTGGGTAAACTGCAGATAAAGCATCTAGAACATTAGCTGCACGCACAAACAAAAGTATCTCAGTAAAGCTGGGAGAAAGTGAATGGCTGGCTAAAACTGCAGTTGTAATGGATAACCTCAGCTTTTTCTCTGTTGTGGGACATGGAGGCAGTGTCACAGTGGGCTGCTGTAACGATGAGCTATGCCTCCATCAGCTGCTCTGATGAATCTACCCGAGGACATTGCCCACGCTAGGGCATCAGCAAGCTATTAGGCTGCAGGCTGAGCACCAGCAACCTGCAGTTGCCTGTTGTCCAGACCCAGCAATGTACCACTGGCGTCCTGCTACATTAGCACAACATCCTGATGGCAAAGTCTGAACTTGTATGAAAAAGCCCTTCAGCAGCATTCCTGCCTTCCTCTTCCTCACTATTCCTTCGCTTTAATTTCTTCACAATTCTCACTGCTTCACATTTTTTACTTTCTTTGTGGCTTGAAAGGATCAATAGGGAACCATCAAAGAAATGGTATAAGGACTCATTCATTTCCAAAGTTTTTTCTTTTTTTTGTATTGTTAATTGGATTGCTCATAGCCAGTGGGCTTTTGATCTACTTAGCTTCCTCCATGGCAGGGGAATGGAGAGGGAAGGAAAGAGTATTTTAAATGCTATAAATCATGCAGAGAAGCAGAATGGTTTGTAATGATCAATGAAACAAACAATTATGCTGTCATTACCCAATACACTGTCATGATGGCTTCGAGCACTGGCAAGGAAAATATAAATAATAATAAAATGCTTAAAAAGGGAAAAATCAGAAGCCTCATTGGTGATGGTAAAATCTACAGCTCAGTAAAATGAGGCTCCCAGCTTAGAGCATGTCTGAGGTGGCAGGCAGAACTCATCTGCAATTATTTAATACTGGTTTTACTTATGTTGTAGCAACACCTTTAGATTTTTAGCTGAGGTCAGGGCTCTGAGCACACTCATCACTGTACGAATGAGAGCTAGTCTCTGCTCTGGAGTGTTTCAACTGAACCAGAAGCAGCAACAGCCAATATTCTTCCAGGGACTAGGTTTTCTTCACTATGGGAGGCACCAATGATTGAGGACTACAGTTAGCTTCTGTTTCCACTGAACGCACAAGCTCAGGCTGACATTTTCCTCTGTTTGGGCTCAGAAAAGAGACTCCATGGATGCCTGTTGGACTCAAAGTGTCTTTCCCAAATTTAGATTGGTGGGAAAACTTGTTGGTTTCAAATAGTGCATATTTAATTCATCATTTTGTAGACACTGCTTGAGCCAACACACCCAAAACAGAAATGAAAGAGCTCTTTTAATACAAGCATCACTGAAAACAAGGGGATTGCCAAGTGCTGATGCTGTCCCAAGGCAGGCTCTCCCCAGCGCCTGCCCCTGTAGTGCCTGTGTGCTCCTTAGAGAAGACCTGGACCTGTGCCACTGCACAGCCTCCTCGTCTTCCCCTGCCCTTACCTCCTGCTTCGATGAAAGCTTGCCCCACCTACAGCTGCACCTGTGGTGAAGACTTGCCCCACCTTACAATTGACTAAATGAAAGATTCCCAGTGGGATTAAGTGCTTCGCTGAGAACTTTAATAGGGCATAAAGTAGAGTTATAATCAACAGCCACAGCACCAGTCCCTTCGCCTGCGACTGGGAAGCAGCTATACTAGTGACTGTATTGCCCCATCTTACAGCACCATGATGGATTCCATCTCTACAAATCCATTGCCAATGGCCCTGGATCTAACTAGATAATGTGCACCTGCCATGTTGGCAAACAAGCAGGATGCATCCTTTTAGTAAAAGTTCATCCCCAGTGGACATTTCTCACAGTAGAACAGATACTTTTATACCAACAAACAGCCTGCATGCATCCTGAATATTCCCTGGGTTTCTGTGGAGATCTGTCAGCCCAGCAGTGGGTCTGGGAGACCAGCAGGGAAAAAGTTAATACAGTTGAATGCAGAGAAGAAAAAGCGTTGAACTTTTCAGTGGTATTTTTCTCTTTCATTTTTTTTAAATGCAAACATTTAAAACGATATATTTATAACAGCTGGAGGAGTTTTATAGTGCTGTAAAATGCAGAGTTTTACAGACTTATAACCTGTTGTGTAAGGGGTGTGGGGGGATGTTGCTATGGAACAAAAATAATGATGTCACATTATTAGTACTTTTGCCTTCAATGTACCTGGCTGCTGGAAAATTACAGTGTTTGCAATAGACATTACAAAGATAAACACCCAAAATTTGGAACAAGAGCCACATGGTAACTTGTTAAAAAATTAAACCCACTCACAGGAGCCATTTCTTTGTTCTTGCATCTCCTGTGGCAGAGGAATAGAAATGGCTTGATGCTCACGATCAACCCTGGGTTCACACAGGATGTGTTTCAAACTTTGCTTACTTTCTCTTCATGCAGCCCATCTTTAGGAAATAGATGGGCCTAATCTTCCTGAATCCACTGTGCAGATGTGGCTCCTTGGTTCTATATGGTCTTTAACAACTTATCTGAGCTCTGCTACCTCTTCCTGTCAGTGGAGAGGGATCTGGAAGAGAGTCTCTTGGAGACAGAAAGGGAGTGAGGATAGAATATTTGGGTGATGTCTGTCTCCGTACTGTCATCAGACTGGGATTAACCCTGTGGGGGGGGTTCTCTATAGTCATCATTACCTTTACTTTGACATTTCCTGAAGATCTTGGTTGGGTTCAGGGCTCACACTCTACGTATATGTAATCACGTCTCCCTCGTCAGGAGCAAGAGAGGGCTAGAATGCTCCAGACATTTGAAATTCCTGAATAATACCATTGCTTCCAGATACAAGCTGACTTTCATAGAGCTGGCTCCAGCATCGCTGCACTGCCTTCTCAAGTACATCTGTGTCCAGGGGGTTCATTTAGCAGGGCACAACCCTACGAAATATACAGGGACAATCTGCTGCTAAAGTGATCTTGCTTCCTTGATACAGTGCTATGCTTCAACTATTGTGCCTATGACAGAGTCCAGTAGAGCTTATTGACTGTGCTCAGTGCATGTGGCTGTTCTGGACCCAGGCTAGACTGTTTACAAACAGTAGATACTCTGCATCTATAATACAGTTTTTCTGCAATTCAGAGAAACATTTCATGGCTGATGTAGTTGTCAACAATAAGTAGATGCCTCAATCCCCAAGAGCTTACACTTTAAATAGAAAGCAAGGGCAAAGGAATGATTATTCATCCTCAATTTGCAGATGAGTAGCTGGTGCATACTGAAACTAAATGTTTCATCTAAGATTATGCAGGAAATCTGTGAATGAGCTAAGAACTGAACTCAGACCTCCATTGTCCCAGCCTAGTATTGTCTTTCCTCTATTTGCTGCTTGCAGCTTGTTATTTTGCTTCCTTGATATAGGTACCTAGTTCTAGGTTCAATGCTGTCAGTGATTGAGACCCTTCTTACATTTTAAGATGTACTTTGGAAATAGCAAAGTGCAAGGGAGAGGTCTGACAACAAACATTTCTTGACCATACAGGTAATGAAGACACCATCCGTTGTCTTGCAGGGGATTAACCACTACCTGCTGAAATCCATGGACATCTATTTATTGATTTCATTAGATGCTCAGTAAAGCTTTTACTGGGCTGTCTAAGATGCTTAGGCTAGAATGCATCAATGTAGGTTAGAATATATTAGCGCTTGCATTGTTTAACACACATATTCTCATGATACTTCTTTTGGCAGGACAGTTTTGCTGTTTCATTTAACAGAGAACTGAAGCACGGGGAGACTAGATGACTTTTGTACCAAAGTACACACAAAGTTAGTGGCAGAGGAGAGAGTTGAGTCTGGCACTTTGAAGTCCCAGGCTTGTACCTTCAGCAGCCATCGACCCCCAGCCTGCCTGTCTACCTCTTCTAGCAGTTCCACTTCACAGGGGGAATTGCTCAGAGGCAGCAGAGCAGGTAGTTATCCAGAGATGAAGAGAGGGACAGCTTACAGATATGGATGCTTGGGTAGGTTCTCTGAGATGTTTATAACCTGCCACAACCTAAAGTTAGAGAGTCCATCTGTATATGTGAGTATATAGACTTTCTGGAGGAAAGCAGGCATTGGTTTTGTGCCCTGAGAATGGGCTAGCCACTGTTATGGCCTGTCAGTTCCTCAACCTACATGCTCTGTAATTTATCATTTCCTTTGGCTGCTGAAGAGATGTCAGTTTTTATGAACTGTACATTTTGGGTGATACATGAGTATGATCCATTTGACACATCACTGCATAATTCTGCCTTTTGTGCAGTGTAGGTGTGACTTGTCACATATGTTATGTGGTAATTTTCCTGTGACACTGATTGTGACAGCTTGAGAATAGCTACCAAGAGTTGGGAACAGATTAAAGGGTAAACAAGTCCCAGTCTGGGCCAGAAGTATCCCCCATTGTGAGTGAGAAAGGAAAACTAAGCAAGGAGTATTTCAAAGTGAAGGAAACATTCTGAAAAGTCTATCCTAACCAATATATTTCACACTGTACATCTGTAACATCATAAAACAGGTTACAAATAAATCTTTACTAGCTTGGGCACTTCAAAGCTATGAAGATACTCCATAGCAGGAATGGCAGAGGGGCAGCACAAATGAAGCTCGGGCCTGCTGCTGTAGAAGTACAGAGTCCAGACTGTACAGCACCTTTGACACAGAGTTTATCTGTCTGGGTTTTATCCAGTAGAGGGGGGTCTTGTATACTGACCTGGAGATGGTATTTGTTTCTAGGTGGTGTGATCATTGCGGTTCCCATTCTTGCTTTTTGTGGCATTTCAAAGCAATTGATAGGTTTTTGGCAGAGGTCTTATGATCAGATTACTGTGCTCGTTACTTGCAAAGGAAACATTGTTGTTGATGGTGTTTGTAGTGATCGTATCCCATTAAACTGTAAATCCCATCTGACCTTGCAAATTGGAAAGGTTTGGGCTGTGGCATACCAAGAGTGCGGGGAAAAAAAGTATGTTATGGTGGAATTGGGGGTGATAATGCAGGATTAGGCATAGGCCTGAGTGATTCCGTATGGAATAGAAACCAAACTGGATCTGTAGAGGGTAATCTATTATTGGAGAGAAGTCTTACAGCTAAGAAATAAGGTATCTATTCATTCTTATAGCAGTGAATACCTGGGTATGCCGTGAATATTTGTATTTGTCTACTTAGTTTCACATTTTCGTTTTGGTCGGGTGGCTCATTTTTTCTTCTTTCTAGTCCTAAACTGTTGTACATTGCTGCTGTGTACTGCTAAACAGATGTCATGCTTCACTACAGAGCAAGTTTCCTATCAGTTCTAGGTAAAGTCCTTCCTGCATGCACTTGTTTAAAATACATAAATAAATAAAAATTAAAAAATCTGTGGAAGTATTGTTGTCTAAAAGGAAAGGTATAACTGTTGTTATTCCTGAGGATCACTAGTAACTGCTAACTGTGTATAGAGCATTGACAACTCATGAAAAGGAAGGGTTCTCAGATGCCCTACTATAAGGAGGAAGAACTGGAGACCATTTACCATCACCAAGCAAAAGATAAATGTACCATGACTTGTGCACCAGAGAAGTCAGCAAGAATTACATAGACCCTTGGACTTTCCATATGAATTGAGTCAAATCGGCTAAGGAAAGTTATACATCTGAATCTAACAGCACAGCTTCCTCCCTGTGACTATTTCAGGTCACTAGCTCTGTAGGAATGCCTCCAAACAGGACCTAATCAAATAAAATCTTCCTTGTCCAATTTCTTGTCTTTCCCACCATCTTTCTGGTCTCAGAAGAATTCCCCAAAAGGGGAGCAGAAGCTAGGATCAAAGAAAAATGCTCTTTGTCCAACTATTGACTAAACCCACAGGAACAGGTTCTGTTTTGGTTTGGCAAGGTAAACCAGAATCAATCCAGAAGCAGTAAAAGGAGTCAGACTAAATCATGCCTTTGGAGTCAAGTCCAAATGGAACCAGCACAGAGATGATGATCTAGCAGCAGACAACGGAAGTAGGATGATAATGCCCAGCATCAAGGCTGTATTGGACACCTCATGAATGTACCTGGAGAAGAGCCAAGATATCAACCTCCTTGCTTTCATTGTGGTTCCTTTCCTAGAAGAAAGCTAAAGAAAAGTAAGAAAAACTAAACTTAGAATAAGTGAAACAGAGCTGTAGCAGCTGAAGAATCCCACTTCCTTCTTAGATTTGTGAGTTATTCCTTGCAATTCAATTAAGAGGGCTTTGGGTTAAGTCTGTTGACAGTGAACTTGATTCTGATCCAGGCTCAGGCAGCTAGCTACCTGTTACATGGCCTTGGCCATGCCAATATATTTTACCATGCCTCGGCTTGTCCAGATGCAAAATGTGGATTACACTGCCCAAGTGAGAAGGATGTGGAACAGCCCCTTTCAGTTCATTAGTGTGTCTAAGGCACCAGAAGAGATGGAAGAAAAGGGTAGAGTAAAACTCTAAGTGCACAGGTCTATTGAAGTAAATGGCCACGAAGGATGCAGAACAGAAGCTTTAGGGGCCAACATATTTTGGCAAATTGTAATCCTAAGAGGGGCTGCTTTTTGCCTGATAATTACTTATACCTATCCCTGAGGCTTTGTCACGAGATGAAACACTCCTTTATAATGCACAGCTGGAAATACTATATCCCTTTATAGATTTCTTCTGTTGCCTGATATTTCCTACAGCATCATGCGCTATACTGTATAGTAAATCTCTCCTCCATCAGACAGACAGATACAAAACAGAAAGTGATTTATTATTCTGTCCCATTATGCCTGTTTTCATAGAAACTAATTATTCTGCATTGTTGTATTAGATACTTTAAGAAAGATTACATTTTCTTACTTTTGGCTGATAAAAAAAATTAAATCCATCAGTTTTCCTGAACACATTAGAGTAAAGACAGAATTTCTGGTTCTAATTATTAATCAGTCGGATTTGAGGACACAGAATATTTGACTTAAGCTCAATATATGCACGAACAATGTCCCAATATCACATTTTGTATTGAAACAATTTTTCACTTTATTAAAGTCTTTAGGAGAGGAACCCAAGCTGCAGCTCTCGCTCAAGGTCGTGGGAGCTTAACGCGGCCTCATTGGTGTAACAAAGCTTAAACGTTATCTTCAACTTTACAGGCACTACAGCCATCTTCTTCCCTCCCCTCCAAGCCCCTCCTTATGCCTTAGTGTTGTAGGGATGAGATAAGGGAGAGGGAAGCTATCCCTCATGCCTGGAGCCTGGGTGGGAATGCTTCTGTAGAAAGAAGAGAGACCAGGGGCTTGGGGTGGAGTTAAGGTGGGTCCTGGAAATTTTGATAGAACATTTCCTGGTGATTGTTATAGATTTGATTCTGGAATTCAGCCATGATTTGGCAAACAGCATACGTGTGCTTATACCTGAGCACCTATACCATCATACTGAGTGTACAGGAACAGGCAAAGTGAAGCATGGGTCTAAATATTTTCCTGAATCTGATCTGCTGGCAAGGACAAGCAGGTAGACTGGAGAATGGCTCCAGTACTGTAACCATGTCACCACTTCCCAATGGAGCACAGGTGAGCTATCAGGGTGTGAGCTAGCCCCTATGCACTGATGGACCCGTCCTACCAAGCTTCTGCACATGGGATAAGGCAGCTCTACAAGGCATCTCAGCTAGGAGCGTGCAGTACTTAGCCCATACAGTTGTATTTCTTCATGCAATAGTAGCGCATCAGATTAGTTGTTGCCTTTTGCTGTGTAAGCAGATCTTGTACTGAGGAAAGGGGAAAAAATGGCTGAATTTTATTTTAGTTTTAGCCCAAACTGCCTTGCAGTCTTCCTGTTTCTGTTTTTTGTTTGTTTGTTTGTTTGTTTTTTTAAGAAAAACTTTCATCCACAGTGTAAGGGTTAGAAGAGGTGGTGATTTCAGGAAAATCAGAAATAGTTTAAACATTTTCCACTCCTCATTCTGGACTGTGGTTCTGTGGGAGGACCATGGATACTTGACTTGCAGAGATAGGTCAGACACAGGCCCTAATCTAAGCCAGGATGAGTTCTGGCTACTCCGGTTCTGTAGTGGATGATAGATAATGTCCTCACTGGAGGATTACTGAGCTTTTAAAATATCTGCCCCTCCTGAAAGGGGTGTTTATGGTGTTATCCCAAGAAAGGGATTTTCAGCAGAACTCAATAAGGAAGTTAGACCAGGGGAGAGTGGATCTGTTCTTGGCCTGCCTTTGAAGCTTAGCTTTAAACCAGTGGGTGGGCACTGTCAAAATGGGTCAAAAGGGCCTGTGTCGTTTCTGTAGCATTCCTCAGAGACCCCAGTATGTTTGATGTGAATTAACCCTTCCACAGGCTTGGAACAATACTCTGTTCAGTGCATACCTTTTCCTGAAGGTGAACTTCTCCATTTAGCCACTCCACTGCAGTTAAGAAGAATCTCATCTCATAGGTCTCATTTTCTAATCAACCGTGCTCCATTTGTGAACATCACTTGTGTACACAATTATGATACAGTCAGTAACGGGGTAAGGTAGTTATGTGATTTGCAGGCACCTGCATCAAATATTTGAATAAACTCATGCTAATGTCACATCATATTTCCATTTTAGTGGCAAAAATTCACTGCACAGAGTCATACAAGTATTTTCTGAAACTGGGCTCTCTGTCCAACAAGTGGCAGTACAAAGATCTTGTTTTCTTTCTGAGATACCAAGAGGCCTGTAATTCACTGTGTTATGCTCACGTTCAGAACCACATTTGCTTCTATGATAACTGCAAAAAAACCCCTACAACCCCATGTCTTTTCACGCTCCCTCCGCAAAAGCCCATTGTCAACATAAAATGTAGAGCATCAAGATTAATGGCAGAGTAGTGCACATAGATGTCATTTCCATTTTAATTCTAATCAGCATTTAGCATGGCAAGTGTCACTGTGATACAGCATATGGAAGCTGACACTGTCACTTCTGTCATGTGCAAGGGATTGTGGGTAATGGTCCAAAAGCTAGGGCCTTGCTCTGTTATTTTCTTCTAGTTAAATATCACATTGCAGCAAATTAACTTTATTTTGTTGTCACATGCTCTTCTGTAGCTGCTTTCTTAATGTTGCTGACACTGCAGGCTTGAGAGAGTGAGTGCTAGTGGTTGGAGGGAGGTCGTTTCAGGCTCCTTCAGCTTGCCGATGGCACTGAAACACGTGTCACGGGTGTGCCATAGAAGGAAACAGAAAGAGCAGGGATAGAACTGCAAAATGTTTATTACCCCTCCATCTCCAAATCTGTGCAAAATATTTTGCTGTTTCTTTCTTTAGCATTTTAGTGACTCAGAAATATTCTGTGAAACAGCAAGCCTCTGGCCTTTTCTCTCAGAGGCACTCTACGGTGAGTGCTCAGCCTGAACCAGGCTTCTCAAGGAGCCTTGTCTGAGGCTCTGTAGGCTAAACATGTCTGGCTTTTGTTTCTCTAGAACACCGCACTGCACAGGTGTCAAGTCACACACATAGTGGGTGTCACTCCTTTGGCCTCCCCATGCGCTGCTGTCATTGAAGCTGCATCTCTTGCATTTGCAGCACACCACCTTCGTGTATCTCCTGCTCTGTGACAGGTTTGTGACTTGCCAAACACTTAAAATTCTTCAATAAGGTCTCAGAGCGGAAGAGAGGACAAGGGGTTGTGCTGCTTTTGGGGTATGCAGTCTAATAGGGCACCCCTATTCCAGGAACTCTGCTGAAAATCTCCCATCTCAGCTGAGCCTCAGGTGAAAACTTTTCCCAGCTCTGTTTTTCTGGATTCTCCCATCCTTTAACATTCAAGACTTTGTTTATTTTTCTAAATACAAGCAACTGCAGAAGAGATAGCTGATTGTATCTGTAATTTTTCTTCCCTTCTGCAGGCTCCCGGTTTTGACTAACTATTCTTTTAAAAAGAATAAATAGCCCTTGGGAACATGTGAACTGGAAACTGAGATCTCATGGCAGTGAAATGTGCCTGTGTAGCTCATATACACTTTCTTGATAATCCTTTTCCTGACTGCTGTTCTCCAGGGCAGATAATGACTTTATCTGTAGATGTCACCCCTAGAATATCCACAGGTTGTATTCTTGAATGAATTTTCAAAATAATCCCATTGCCTCATTTGGCTCTGCAAAATACTTGACCTTGGTCTGTCATTTCATGCCTTAGGACAGTCCTTCTGTACCTTTTTCAAAGAGGAAAGAGAAAGGATAGCCACTGGTCTCTAGGCAGGGTTGCCAGCATGGAGGAAGGCTCCATAAGGACCTTTCTTGCATAGTCACATAGGACTTTATGTCCTATTTACACTGGGCCTGCTACAGCAAAGTCACCACTGCTCGGGCTCACTCCGTTCTCTGTCAGGAGCCTGACCCAGTAGGACTAAGGCACTACTGACAGTTGTGATGAGTCCTTATCGTGACATACACTGTTCACTGCTGGCAGCACTCCTGTGCCTGCATCTCACCATGCTTCCCACACAAGTCCTGTGGTTCTCATAGACCCAGGAAAGGGGCAGGGAGGTCAAATACTGTGTCTGGTTTGTGGACAGAGCTGACAAATACAATTTGTCCTCTTTTTTTATTTTATTATTCAAGGAGAGGCAGCCTAATCTTTCTAGTTTAAAAAAAAAAAAAAAAATTTTAAAAAAATAATATGTTCGGTATTCTGAACATCT
>JAVJGG010000037.1:5530118-5587584 GCA_035590195.1 Aviceda cuculoides | reverse complement strand
ATATCCAAGAGATTATAGTTTCCACTTTGTCATCTCTGTTGTAAAAAGCTTATCAATTGGATGTTTGCACTACACTTAGATTACAGGCAATGAGTTCTAATGGATGGTACTGGGACTTAGGAAGCTTGAATTTTAACTCCATCTCTGCTACTGGTTTGCTACATGCCCTTGCAAAAATCACTGCATGGCTGTTTCCCTTCTGTTATTCAGCTGTTAAGTTTATCAGCCTTTCTAGAGGAAAGCCTGCTCTTCTCATAGATACAAAATCCAGTACAGTGGGACTGCCCCACTCACCACAAAAACCTGTTCAGCAATTGCCCAACACCTGTTCTGTGGAGATATTCCAGCTTCCTTCTGGCCTCTGAGGTTGTCTCAGCCTTGGAGAGGGCCAACACGGGTTTTCCTGAAGGCTGTGACAGAATCGTGCTGGATTAAGATCAGACAACTTTAAGTGGTTACCTCCCCTGCCTTTCTTCCCTTCTTCTCTGACAGACTACTGCCCTCAAGGCATGGGTGTCTGATCTGCTTGTGAATCAGCTCCTGAACCACCACAGTTTTCAGCCTGGTGTGTTAAGGTAGAATGACTCTGCAATTGGGTGGGGATGATAACCATTTCAGTAATCTGATTTTAATTTGCCACCAAAAGCAGTCATTTGATGAAGGAAGGAAGAGTTCCCAGAATGAATGTGTACCGTATAGCATCAAATTTTAATTTTTAAACATTGAAAACTGCTTTTAGTACTGCCCTTCCCCAAAGCCTTGATGACCACGTCCAATAGGATTGCATCATTGTTGCTATACTGCCACAAAGCAAGTATCAGCAAGCTTAGACGTTGCAAAAATCCCTGCGCCCTGCCACTTCTCTGTCCAGAACTGCCTTGCTGTTCAGACCAGGTTGGAGGGATCACTTCTTTTAAACAGCTCTCCGGCTCTCTTTACTGTGAATGAGGCTTTGCAGACACAGCCTTCGATTTTTGTGGCTTGTTCAGAGGGCTGAGGCACCAATGTCAGATGGTATAAAAATACATGATGCCACTGAGTCTGTATGTAGACACCTAACAGGAGAACACAGAGATGAATTTTAAGCTGGAGAGGGAGTCTTTTATATATGAGCTTTCAGGCATATTCCTATTTTTCCTGACAAGGATGGAAGAGCACCGTCAAAAGTTTCTAAGAAACATTTCTACAGCACACATCTATCTGTCTATCTTCTCTCTTTCTTTTACTCCCTTTCCCCCTATACATGCCTGTCTACTATATATAGACTCATCGCTCTCACAATTTATATTGCTACTTGACATCTTCAATAGAAGTGCTGGCTTGTAGCATGCACAGCTTGGGATGTGTTTTAGAAAGACCGAATCTGAAAGCAAAGCTTGAGCAGTGTTCCACTCTTGCAGCAGTCCCTGAGCTGCCTGTCTTTCTTGTGTGTAAATATTGGGCTGATCAGAGTTTTGGACAGAATGAATACCTTAGGGGTAGGTTTCTGTCACCCAGTGCCACCTCACAGCCGAGCCTCCATCATGTGCAGGGGTGCTAGAAGGAAGCTGAGCCTTCATGGCTGAGGTGTTCATTGGCATCTCTGTTAAGGATGGTAGTTAAGAAGTCATGCTGGTTTGTCTGGGACTATTCTGAATTTTGATGTACTTCATCAGAAGACTGATGCCTTGGCCAGTGTCTCAGACCTGCACGTTGGAGTCCTTTCCTCAGCTCCCTGCTAGTCTGGTTCTCTCCCCAGAGACTCCCATATTTCTCTCCATAAATAGGCACAGTTCTGTCTGCATATTGGGAGTCAAGAACAAATAAAACTAAAGCCTTATAGAGGGGCAGCTGGAAAAGAGAGGTGCAGCCTGCAGGGAAGAATGGAGCTTGTTTCCAGAGAGAAGCACAGATGTGTGCTCAGGGAACGGTGCTGGGGAAAAGAAAGGGCTGCAGGGTGAGGAGTTAGGTTAGGAGAAGGCTGAAAGCAAGGAGCATAGCAATGGCTGAAGCAGATTGCTGGTGGTGAGAGGACCCTCACAGTTAACAGGCAGGAGGGGAGCCTCTGCTCGCTTACATCATGGAGATTAGACAGTAGTGCACTAATTGCTCTTCCCCCTTACCGGCAGTGCTGAACTAGCAAAATGACATTGTTTCCCCACAACAGGAAAGGAACTGAGGCAGCAGTCTCATCAGTATACCACACAAGACAATTTATTTAAAGCATTCCCCAGTTAGTACCATTCTAAAGAATCTTTAAAAGATATTTTTCTTCTGTTCTGTAGCAATCTCTTCAGCTCTTGCTAATCCCTAGGGGGAAAAAACCCAAAACAAACCACAACCTAGCTCTGGAAACAAAAACAAAAAATAACCCCCAGCAGACATCACAGGACTGGGATCAAGAGATAACGGCAGAGAATTCCTCTCCTGCATGCAGGTTAATTAAATGACACAGATAACCTTGTGCATGCCCAGGAAAAGTGTGTTTTCTTTCTGAAATCATATCAATCATTTAATTATCCCACTTCTCACGATGCCATTATCTAGAGCTAAAGGCTGCACAATTATTTCTTGATTTAATTTTTTAAACTCACCTTTTTTTCTTTCACAGTCTGAGTTATCACTCAGTTAAAGATACATGTAGGCACTCTAGCCCAGATCTGACCTCTCAGCTTATTTTTTCGAAGTTCTTGCATTTAATTTCTCATCACAGTATATGCTAACAACTTCTTAGTGGAGTATGCAGCAAGTTAATTGGTATTTGTCACGCATGGTAAAGTAAGATGCTCAAAGTCATAAGGTAGGTCAGTGTCAGAGAAGGGGTTCATTCCCAAGCTAATGAATTCTTTCTACAGCCTGCTTCTTTCTCTCACCTTGTTGGCTTTAGGAAACAAAGATGGTCTTTAGGCTCTGAATGCCCTCAATCTCTATAAAAATAGTTTAATTAGTATCTCAAATCAAAGGGTGAAAAAATTGCTCATCTTTGGTGATAAATATGCTGTGAATGCATCAGTACAGGAGTACTGCAAACAACACACCACATAGTTTGGCCATAGCTGACTGACTTTGATCAAAATAAAATGACTGCTAGAACACTTGAGGGTGTTGCAGGGAAGAACTGGATTTACATCATCTATGTGGTGCAGAACTGAAAAACAGGGAGCTTCAGGGCAGAACCGAGTGAAATCAGCTGAGCTGCATTGGATTGCAGGACAGAAATGGCAGGTGGAGCTATGAGTGTGTGAAATACGTTTGCAGAGCTGGATGGGAGCCTGAGGCCGCCATGGCAGTGGGAGTCTGCAGGACAGGACCATGTACATTTTTCTGGCCTATGAGCTCTTTTCCCAGGATACTAGTTCCCAAGTCCCAAGCCTTGCATGAACCACTAAACTTGCAAACCTGCAGTGTGTGCCAGAGCCCACTCTCCACTTGGCCTGGAACATAGCCATGGGGTATGGGCAGCGTGTCTCCCAAGACTTTCAATCCACAGGTATCTGTATTTGCATTGCTGAAAGCAGGGTGCTGAGAGGCTGAGAAGGAGTGTATGGGGAAGCTGGAGTGGTGGAGAGAACTTCCTTTGAGTTAGGAGGAAATTCTTATTGGCTTTGACTGCAATTTGTGCCTTGACAGCCTGGGTCCCTCGCCAGCTGTTTTTCCTGTGCTGAGTGCTCTGCTTGCTCTTGTTCACATTGCATTCTCTGGGACAGTTTTGTTTTGTTTTTTTTTTCCTTAACCAAAGAGCTGCCAGCTGGTGTTGTTGATCACACCCCCAGCAGAAGGCACAAAGGCCAGCACACTCTTTACACAACACTCCTTCTCTTTCCCATTCTATTTTAGCACTAATAAAAACATTGTCATTTTAAACAAGCAGCTGGGAGTGTCACTAATTTCAGTCTTTTCATTAAGGTGGTTTGGCAGAGCTTTTTTAGTACAGCACTTCTTGCCCCAGAGCTATGGCTGGGCAGGGGTTGGCCAGGGTCCAACCCCACTCCACATGCCAGGTGCCAAACCCTCAGTCTGCAACAGTTTGTAACCCTAACCTATCCACCCCACAGAAGCAGCCCTCATCAGCTGTGTGCTCCCTTCCTTCAACCCCCCAGAGCCTCCCCATGTCACCCTCTGCTGAGAATTGTCCCTGACCACATTATCCATTCTGTTGAGCTTCTGAACACTTTCTCCCTCCATTGGCAGTCATTGCTGTCCTGCTAAGGGCACAAATCCTTAACCTACCCACTCTTCCTCATACAGAGTTAGTCAACAGCACTTACCCCATTCCAGCAGACTAACCTGCCTGACAACCTAGAGTTTGAAAAAGAAGGAATTTGATGGAAAATTATTATGTGTCTTTTTGGATGTTTGCAGAGAATTGCTCCTAATTAAGAAATATTAAAGAAATTGCTCCACATTAAGAAATATGAAAGAGCTTGCTTGTAAATATAGTGAATGAGCAGTGGGTTTTGGCACTGCAGGCTAACCAGAGGGCAGAATCTCCCTGTCAGAAGTGATGGAGAGAGGGTAGCCTGCAAGGTGAAATCAGGGAATACTGATCTAGAGTCATCCCACCTAACTTTAGGCACTTATCTGAAGTCCTTCAACTAGGAATGCAGTTGTCCTAGGTTCTTTATATGGTCCATGGAAAGCAAGAGGCTATTGAAGATCTGCGCTATGCTCTGGAGGTGCTTCTTTCTCCCCTGACTGTAGAGGGAGCCTAGCATTATAAGGTTTCCATCTCATGCTGAATTTAAGAAGCTAAAGTTGGATGCAAGGAATCTGAGCTTTGTATACCTGCTACAGCTTACAGTGGCAGATTCATGAGTCTCCTACATCTGTCTTACAGAAGGTATCTTTTTTTTTCATCCAGTACCTATGTAGTTACCTGTCTAATACAAAGAACTTGAGAATGTAACTTGTGCTAGGAGTAACGTCATGAAATGCTGAGGTCTAGATGTCCAAAGTAAACACACCTACTACTGACTTTTTCAAGATGCAGGATTAGCCGCAGTCACTGACTATTCCTCTCTCCAATGGATATCCTTTCCATACCCTTCCCATTTCCATTATATCTATATCAGCATGCATGAGAGAGAAGTTTTAAACAGAGTCAGGGCACATGATAAAGAGTAGGGTAATACATTTTTTATTCCCACCTGTTAGGGATGACAGCATCACATATTTACTCTCAGTGAGTTGTGGATGTTTGCTTCTAACAAATGTAAATCAGGAGTGTGGTACTGCACCATCCATCACACAGTATTTTTAGACCATTCCAGAGTTGCTGAGGTTGTACCTGAAGTCACTGATGTCATTAATAGGGGTTGCAGTGGTAACAAGATGCTTTGATAGCTTATTTCCCAGTGGGGTTGAGTCCTGCACAGTGTGTATTCTGTACCTGTATTTTTACAGCCTCGACTTGTTGTCTTACCCTTCTAGTGTTTGAGTGACAGCCTTCGTTGTAAGCATCTTAAGAGAAGTGGTGATCATTTTCATCACCTGCACTTGCAGTTGCCCACTTTGTCTTTCAGACTTCCTAAGGATCCAGGTAGTGACCCATCGCATCCCTCTGAGTGGCTCCGAACAAGCAGAAAGAGCAGCACACCTGGCTAACCTCCGGTACTAGAGGAGGGGGAAGCCAGCATCCGAAGCTCTCTTTTGTCACATAGCGTGCTGGGCACTGCTGTGTACTAGCAGGGGGTGGCAGGGGAATAAGGAACAAGAAAGCAGATGATTGATTTAGAGACATGGCTGTCTGCTGTCAGAAGCCTGTCACTGCAGAGCAGGTACAGGGTGATGAAAGCAGCCTGTAGGGCCACTCAGTCACCTTCTCTCTCTTTCTCTCCATTCCTCCCATTTGGAGGGCAGGGACAATAGGGTACCTGGCCATGCAGTCAGCCTCTCTGGGGCTTCACAGCTAGTTGCACTTCAGCACAAAAAAAGAAGGTGAAATGTCTCCATATTTGCTCATATTTTAAAACAACACTAGAAAAATCCCACCCTAAACAATTACCGGTCTCTCCACCTACTCTCCCACTCTCCATTGTTCCTGCACAGAACTTGTCAGCCTTCCATCCGTAAGAGAGACGAACTGCAGGCAGGGAGGAGGGCTGAGGGAAGGCTGGGGGCTGGAGCCGTTTAAGCTGTCACCAACTCTATCAGTGCATTTAAATCACTGACACAGAATTACAATGCCACATACTGCAGTTCCAAAACAACCAGCACCAAATTTCCTATCAGTGTAGCATCCTTCCTCCAGGTTAATGCATTTTCTAACTTTATAGTATATTGGCATACAAAGAGCAGGGCAGACTCATGGTCTGGATAGTGTAGCAAGAATCTATACGTGGAACTTTCTTCTGCTGCTGGGTAAATCAAATTCAAACAGCACAAGCCATTTACCCTCTCCTCTTTCTATTTAAATGGGTTACTGCTGGTAAGCGCAGTAATAGTTAAGGATCTGTCAGCAATTCCAATACAAAGAAGAGCAATCACACCTTTAAGCAGACTCCCAGTGATGGGCTATAGACTATCAAAGTTAAATAGATTCTTAAAATCCTAGCCGTTAGGGCTGGGAAATCTTTCAGCACTAATAGTGCATGACTGTTCCTGCAATGAAACCATCATGATAAGTGGTTTAGCCCGTGCATCTCAAGAACAGCTCATCATGCCCTTGTGGCCATCCCCCTTCAGGTCATGTATCCCATCATCTAATCTGCATCAGTTTTAGAACTTTTCCCCTCTAGGCACCTTCAGTCAGCAGAGGCGTCCCTACTTTTTCAGGGACCTATGGTCCTGGGGTTAGGGCTGATGGTGGCCTATCTGTCTCGGTACTTAGTATATAAATTTTTGCCCTGCCAGATTTCTGGCTTTGCCTGTGATCACAGTGGCTGACCCTCAGAGAAGGTAAGGGACTGTGGTTAGTGCCGGCTAGTAGAGGTCTCCTTTAACTGTGATTTATAGAGTAATTGCCTGCCTGCAGCACATGGATACACTGTTGGCCATGCCTTTGTTCCCCTTCAGTTCCTCTTGAATGCGCTATGTACTAAGCATTATCCTCTCTCCCTGGGTTGCCCTTCTCAGAGATACACTCTTCCATTCCCTGAAACTCGTATCAAAGCCAGTAGCTCTGAATTTTTGCATCAGCTCTGCTGCACCTTTTCTGGATTCTCTGCAATTTGTTTACATCTCCCTTGTGTTTCCTAATGTGACTTCTGTGTGTGTTTGATACCGGTTGTTCTCTGACAGTAGTCTGTAGCAAATTGCTGGGGAATAATACAGGAAACAGGGCATGTACTGAGTGATCTTTCTCTTGGTATATTCCCCCAATTCTCAACAATTTGTGATGTAAATAATTCTTGAGACAGAGTTTGGGACAGGAACAGTAAGACTAGGGGAAACAGCTAGTGTATCTTCATTGCTTGACAGCCTCTTCTGAGGTGGGACAGAGATTTTTTTTCCTGACAGTCATTTGATGAGATGCTGTAGGAGAGCAGTCTGTTCTGATGCGTAGAACTCTGTTTTCTCTATAAATGCCTATGAGAACATAAAAAGGAAAATCCAAGGAGCCACTTGATTTTAGGCCATACTATATTTGGTTAAAAGTGGGAGACAAAGTAAATAGACTTTCGCTTCTTACTGGGACACTGATAAAAAGGCATGGCATCTCGTACTTTCAGAGAGTTGCAAATGAAGATTCAAAAACTTTGGTTTCATTGAGAAAAGACTAGTTGCAGCAAGAGAGTTCAGAACGTGTGAACAGAAACTGCCCCCAAAGTGCTAAGACCTCAATTTGACACAAGCTGACTTAGTAAATGAGTAGAGCAAAATGAGATGTTAAAGTTGTTCCAGCTTGTATTTATGATTCCTTTTCCAAGGATTACTGCCACTGCAGCTTACAGGGTGAAGTCCAGCAGTTTTGCCTAAGAGCTGCCTAAAGTGTACAAAGTCAATGGCTTTGCTCTGAAATAGGCTAAGCAGCTCCCACCAATTCTGCTACAAACCTTGCCTCCTTTGGCAGAGAGAGAGTGACAAACATCTTGAGTAGAAGCTTCTCATGATACTCCACCCATTTGCCAGGTGAACGTACATAAGCCCTCACATGTTGAGCAAAATACCCTAATGCTGTGCCCTGATGTTGTTCCATTTGGTCTCATGCTGTAAAAAGAGTAAGATCACTGGTACTCTTCACAACTAGTGGAACAGGTGCTGCTGCAACAGCAGATTAAATGTCTTTGTCCTCATAGAAAGTGAAGAATTGGACTGCTCCCTACCCTACACTCCTTTATTTCTGACTGCTTTGTATATTGCTTTTTACTTGACCCTTGACACATTCTGGTCGTTTTCATTTAGTGAAGGTAATTGTTCTCCAACAAAGCCATTGCAAGTAGGGAAAGACAGTGCTTAAGAGAGAATAATGCAGAACAAATGCATCAGTGCCATGACGTACCCAGATTCCTTTCACCAAAACTGAAAGCTCAAGCCTCTCATCCTCTCCACCAGCAGACACTAACGACCTTGGACACATACCTGTGTGATTTAGGGATGTCCTAACACAGGATTTTGAAGTTGTGTGTTCCATTAGGGCATATTACTCTGGGTTCCTCTCACTTCCACCAAAGGTTACAGTGCTTACCCTTTATTTGAGTCCTACAGGATCACCTCAAACCAAAGTAGCCCTTACCTTGTTTCTCTGCTTTTGTTTTCTTTAAGTCAGAGGTATTATGTGTGACTCACCTCCCGAGTATTGAAAATATAGCAGGAAGTACACTTAGTATTACTACTCTTCTGAGTATAATGATTACTCAGCAGACTATGAGATGTGAATTTAGTCATCTTGGCTCAGTTCCTAGCAAGGCAGGGCCTCACTGAAGTCACTACATGGCTGGTCTTTGTCACAAAATGGTGCTGAAAATGACCTTGTGCACCTAAAGGTATCCTTTCTGAACACAAATGACATGCAAAAATGCAGTATGGGCTATGCCATGCCCAGCTAGGGAATCTTATTTTCTCACAGTGCCTTTCCCAAGGGGTGGTTAGACTTTAAGTAGTAATGTCCTTCTGAGCAAAGAGAGGCATGGATTTTCCTCATCCAATACAACTTTAAAATACTAAGCTGCCTGTGTTTGTGGGAACAGGTATTTGCTGTTCCTCGAGCAGGCTTGTAATTCTTCTGTAGAGCATGAGAGCCATGATTAGGAAGCCAGGATTGCTCTGCTCTCAGGAATCCTGCCATTGTCTTTGATTGCATGGTATTAACTGTAAATTATACCCTTTTGGAGACCGCATGTAAAAATAAAATAAAAAAAATTGTCAAAAGACAGAGAAAATATTGATTCCGGAGGCAGTGGAAACTATGGCTTGGTTAAATTAGAACCTTAAAAAAATAATAACAAATGAGCATTTGTGAGGGTGAAATAGGGACTGGGAGAAGAGTGCCGTGATTCTCCCCTTAGGTGTATGCAAATTTCAAGTAGCCCTATTGCAGACAATGAAATGTCACTGGTTTAAGTAAGAAACTGGCTCAAGGTATTAAGGAGGAGGTTCAGGGCATGGATAACAGGGTTGTTATTAAGGTGCTGGTGAACTGGAAGCCTATTTAATTAAAAGCACAATACATAAATAAAAATGGAAGAAGCTACAGCCTGAGACTGCTAAGACCTCTCAGATTTGTGATGCCATTTCCAGCTATTAGTGACACAAGCTTCTATGTTGGCTTGTTCTCAGGAGTCAGCTCTGTCTGTTGTTCTACGCTGATGACAGATACCGTTGCAATCAGTCAGCCTACAATTTTACTGGTAAACTGGAGTTGCAACTGGACTTTGTCTCACTCCAGTCCCTGGTGGCCTCCCTGCAAAAGCTTTGGAGGTGCCAAATGGTGGTAGAATTGTAATCACTGAAACTCTTCAAGACTGAGGCTGCTGAAAGCTGAATGTAGATAGCCTGGAGAGATAATGGGCTTGCAGAAAAGCAAAGCATAGAACAGATGGCTTTTTTTTTCATAGATTTTAAAGCCAGAAGTGTCTATTAGATCATTGAGTCTGGCTTGTTGCATGGCATAGGCCAGAGAATTTCACCCAGAAATTCCTGTTTCAAGCCCATAACTTCTGGATGAGCTAAAGTGTATGTCTTCAGAGCACACATGCTGTGGATGCAATTCAGACCTAACAATGCTATGAATCTGTTTATCTTTACCAGTTAGGGGATATATGCCTGTCTGTCCCAGCCTTGTTTGTTAAAAAAGCTAAATGAAGGTCACTGGGCAAAGACTGAAAAGAAAAAAAACAGCTTAGCAAAGCTTTGAACAAATATCCAGGACAATAACTGCAATTTAATACCTGTTGGTGAACCTTTTCAACTACTGCACAGTGCACTGAGTGAGCACAGTATTCATTCTGTAGGTTTCTGCTCCTTCTTGGAGCCTGGTTTTATTGGAAGCTCAGCACACAAACACAACCAAACCCCTCATCTTACTATTCCTCTGCCACACTTTGCTGTTCTTAGAGTTGACCTCTAAGATCCCCACAGTCCTGGATCTCTGACCAAAAGAACAATCTTTTCACTCTTACTAAGTTGGTTAGAAGCCCTTTTCCATCCATACCAACTGGCTTTGACTCTGTAGTAGTTACTCAGATTTTTTTATGTGGAGTTCTAGCAGGAGACCACTTTCTTCTGGGCAGCATCTGCCACCACTTCAGTCCAAGATGGATTGGCACCTGCATCCTCTTGCCTCAAGAATCCATGAGTAAATCTGTATGTCTCCTACTGTCATGCCCCAAGCACATATTAGTTCCATGAAGATTATTTTCTTTTTACCTTTCTGAGTTCTACTGTCCCAACACAAAGCCTAGATTAGCCGTCCTATTGTCCTGAATTTTTCCCATCCAAATCTTCTTAGCTGCCTGATTGTTGTTGATATTTCAGGAAAGGGACACTACAGAGGTCATTCAAGGGGGGAAAATGCAGTGGTTTCTGGGGTGGTAGTAAAAGGATTTTAAGAAGATTTATATGACATATTACTTATGATTCAAGGGAATGGATTTCATAACCTAGGAGATCCATCTGTTGTTCATATCAATTTTTTTTTTTTTTTTTTTTTTTTTTTTTTTTGGTGGGGAAAAATAGGCCGGGGATCTTTACAGACTTTCTCTCTTCTCTTCCAGTGATGTTCTCTCCTTCTGTCCTTTTCCAGACCCTACCTTACTGGAAATCATTATACATCCACAGAAGGCAGACCAAGACTTCCTTTTGCACTTTATCCCAATACTCCTTGAAAAGCAAGAGGGTTCCTGTAGGGGAGGGGTAGCAACGTTGTGAAATTAGCTAGTGCCTCTCTGACCCAGGGGACAAACCAGGCTGTTATTCCATGCCTTGGCGCAGGAATAGAAAACATTTTTCATGTGACAGTTCAGCCAAATCACCTCGCTATCAGCAGTTATCTACTGTATACTTCTGTTAATAGCTATTCTCATGGAAAGGTTATGATAAAAGAGTTGAGAAGGAAGGGAAAGAATTACAGTGGATGGTGAGAATGAATGAGGCACAAGTAACCTGAGCATGACACGTTGTTATGAAGCCTGTCTTTTATTTCCTATGTTTAGAGAAAACAGTTCTCAGTTTATGGCTTTTGTTCAGTCACAGAGAAAATGAGCTATAAAAGCAGAGATAGGAAGGAGTTAACCAATTTCCAATTCAGTGTGTTACAATTTGCTTCAGTAATAATAATAAAAAAAGAACAATACTGGGAAACATAATTTTAAAAATGAAGACTACTAAATCAATAGGCACTACATGACTAATCATTTTCTATTTTCTTGGTGGAGAAAGGTAGAGTTGTGATCAGAAATCAAAAGGAGAAGTCCCCAGCTTCTTTGCAATTTTGACAAATTCTGCTTTACTGTAATCCACAAGAAAGGAGATTTTCATATGAGCATAAACTAATGCTGGTAAGTGGCATTAGAATCACTGCCCACTAGCATCATCTCATTTTGTGGAAGATAATGAAATCCATTTGATGCTAGATTAGTTAATTCCCAAAATACCCACATTTGTTGGCAAATGAGTGTTTCAGCCTGAGACACAGAGGTCGGAGGTGACTTCATCACTTACACAATTTTCAGGTGGGACTTCACATAATAGCTACTTAAGAGTGTGTTTGAGTTGAAGCATGTGAGTAGTCCTGTCAGCTTCAGTTAGACCATGGACTCTGTCAGAAATGCAGGTGTTTCAGTGCTTCTTGAACCTGCCACTCTGGTAGTAATTTGTAAAATCCTATCTGTACAAATAGTTCTCAAAGTAGCAAACAAAGGTGAGCAAATACTCTCTCTCCAGACATTGACTATCCCAGAAGCACACAGCATCAGTAAAAGACTGGGAGGAGATGCTCAAGAATGAGATTTCAGTGTGCATTGCAGTTCCTCAAATTATTTTGAAAATTTCAACCCAGATTTCATATCTACCCTGAGCCTCCATCGCCCTCTGGCACTTAACTGCCCCTTTGCTCTTCTTAGGTTTGACAGTAGATGTCTTTGATACTGTAGCTTCTTAGAAGTAAAAAGTGTGCTGGCTAATGGTTGTAGCATTTTTCTGTACAGTATCTTACACCCTAAAGGACTCAGCACAGCTGTCATAGCTGAATACATCCCAATACGAAGTAGACTGCAATAGCTGTTTAACAGGACAAAGCAACCAACTTTCAAGTTTTAAGTTCAACAGTTCTAACGTGGCATCCACCCCACTCACACAGACCATTTGGTGTACTGACAATGTACTGCACAGATAGTGGGGACGTTATGCAGAATTGGGTCATTGAGTCATTGCTTCTGGGGACTGGGGAAGGAAAGGATGTGCATGTCAGGAAAGTTGTCACCTAACTGAAGTGTCCACAGTGCTGAGGATTTTCTACTCCAATTCTGTTCAGTGTTGGAAAAGGTAAATGCCATTCACACCTAGAATTCACTGTACGCCAGGCTGTACAGTACACAATCCCTTCTGCTTTGCCAGTACAGTTTTTCAGAGGCCCATAATGTAAAACATATCACTGAAAAGATACAGGTTAGTCATATAGTTGTGGAACAACATGGTTCCACAAATGAGGACACGGTGAAATGTGGCGTGTGGGACAGGCACGAGTGACTCACAGCATGTGGCATTCTGCTACAAGAACTACCTAAGCTACGTTCTTTGCCAAGGCCTGTGTGATAGGGAAACTGCTGCACTCAGCCTGTCATGGGTGGGTGACAGCAAACTGAGCAGTACTAACCATATGAGTGATCTAAGCAGATCAAAACTCACCATTGCGTCTGAACAGTGGTGGAGCAATTGGAGCAACTGACATAAAAGGAATTTTGATTCGACAGAAAGTCCTGGGGTCCATTTTCTAGCACATACTCAAATACCAACTGAAAATTACTGGGCAATAGGCAAGAAAAAACAAACTTTGGTTTAGTAAAATTCCTTTTGCAATGGAGCCTGTGTTTTGAAGGTGCCTGCTTTAGTATACAAGTGTTTGTGGGAGATTAGTACTTATTAACTAATAACCTTTGATTATGTTTACTCCCACAGCTGATTTGCTCAGGTGTTTGTCACATAGAGGTAGAAATAAGTTTCAGTGACACAGCTTGTTCATGGTTCAGTCTGCAGAGTTTTGTAATTTCTTGGCAACTAAGTGATGGATTACTATTTTCTGTAAAAATCTCCCCTTTCCTGAAAGGCCTTTTGTGCAAGGACTCTGGGGTAATTAGAAAAATAATAACCTTGCAATACCCTCTTGATCTGTTTTTAATGAAATGAAGTGTGGGGAGGGTAGGTGCTTTGTCCATAGTCAAATAGTAAGTGGCAGACCTGAAAATAGAACCCAGGAGTCCTAATTTCTACTCTTTGCCTCTAAGAAGCACTTCCACTATGCATTGGGTTATCAGATGTTTAAAGACTGTCTGTCTTTTTTTGTACAGGACTGAAAAAAATAAATATAGTGCACAGGGAAATCTGGCAGAAGCTGGACCAGATTAATTAGCAGACTTACACCGGGTCCTCAGTCAGTTTTCTGCAACTCAATCATGGTTTATTGAGCACATCAGTCATTTGTGAATGTTACTTTTAAAAGAGCCTGGTGAAGTATCACCTCCATTTCGAAAACAGGGAAATAAAAGCACAGAGTAGATGAAATTACTTTGCCCAGATTCACAGAGGGAATCTTGGACACACCTGTGAATTTTAGTGGCAGCTTCCTTTTTTCTTCAGAAAAGTCTCTTCTCTGTTAGACTGCATTGTTTCCAGAGTTAAGAATATGCATCCCTGGCAGGGCGCCAAAACCCACATGGAGTTTCTGGACACATGAATAAGTAGCTTCCAGGATCTCAGCCTTGAATTAAAAAGAAAATAAAGTTTCTAAAACAATTGTACAGATTTAACAAATGCCAAAAGCTGCCAATCTGATGCTAATCTTTTGAAAAGGTGACATTACCTCTTCACAGCTCAGTGGGGGCTACATGCAGTGCCACTGCAGCCCTTGAAAAGTCAAAACTGTGATGTTCATGTACCTGTGCATCAGAATATATCAGGAAGGAGAGGTAATAAGGTAATAGAAAATGTTGCACCAACACACCTAAGTTTCTAGAGAAGCTTGCAAGGTGAGAGAGATGCATCTTGAGAAGATTGTAATATGTGCCCTTGTAGAAGGGCAAAAAGTTCTGTGCAACAGGATGTGCAACCATTCAATTGCCTTTGGCTTAGCTGCAGGGGTTTGCCTTTAAAAAGGGAGTGGGGAGAAATCTGTAGCTCTTGAAAGACAGCATTAGATCTTCTTTCTTATCCTTCATTTCTAAATCCTCTGAACCTCTGATTTTTTATTTCCTGGGCTATAACTATAAGCTGCCTGAATTGCTGGTTTTCAATCCAATTTCAACTAGTCCTGTCATAAAATCTGATAGACAAAATACCCTTTTCTTAGTACACTTGGCACTAGGTTGAAAGCAGTGAAGTCTGAAGTCTTGCCTGTATGCTTTGAGCTGGCATTTCTTGGGTGACGTCACTGCATGCTTTCCAAACTTTACTGCACCATATTGATTCACCATCCTAGAGGAGTCACCTTTAGGATTCACTCTTGGTAGTCTGTTTGTAATGACATTCCCTGGCTAGGTCATCATCTGAGGAGAATGAAACTAGAACCTCTGATTTAAAACCAAAAGACTTCATTGAAACCAAAGACCAGATAATTTACTAACAACAGACTTATTTTCCTTTGCAGAATCTGACTTCACTGTCTTTCCCAGAACATTTAATGTAAGTTTAATGGAAAGATCTGTCTCTTAGTAAGTGGAGTGACACTGTCAGTTTTTTACACATATGCCTTTGAATCATAAGCCAGGTATCAATATTTGCAGACTCATACTGCTCTGTGTTGATTTTCTACCAAACAGTACAAGACTCTTCATCCCATCCCCATCTCATCCATCTCTAATTGGGTCAATCTGGGTAACATTGTGCTTCTTGTCTGGAGGGAAAAAAAAAGTCTTCACAGACAGTTCAGATCCTGTCTGTCGAAGGTAAATGAGAATGTCCACCTTGACATTTGTGAGTGAAATTGTGTTCAGGATGTTGGAGAGCTGTGGTATGTTACGGGGCAACGAAGTGAGGAGACTGCTATATACCTCCATGTATTAACATCCTTGTGGCTGAAACAGGGAGGAGCAAAACTGCTCTAGGCAGAGCAAATATGCTTTCCTATGTCACTGTTGTGACATGCAGCAGCTCCTAGGCATATTAATTAGTGCATCTGCCTGTTACAGACATATGCAGACATGTGTACAGTCATACGACCATACACAAACATCATGACAGCAAATATTGTCCGCAAAAAGAGCTAAAAAAGGCTGATAGAATAACAGTATCCAAACTTTCTGCTGGGATGTGCCATGGGTGGCAGAATAAATCTACTTCGTCTTCCCCTCTGAGAGCAGATGCCTGCTGGAGAGAACTAGGCAGTGTATTAGCATTGCATTGCAGTTTGTTAGCAGGGGGATTCCGGACAATGATGTTTCTTAATAAACTGAGCAGAGCGATAAACAGCCTTTCCGGTGCTGGAAGCAGAGGACTTGCTGAACAGTTTCCTCCTTCATGGAGGCTTGGTAGAAGAGGAAGCAGCTAAGAGATTCTCTTTAGCTGTGGGAAGAAAAAGGACAGGGAGTTGTGCGCTACTTGGTTTGTGAGGAACATATTGCTCACAGGAAAAGGAATGTTTTCTGGAAAACAATTCTCCATTATTTTATTTGACTTTGTTGTAGCTTCTGTGAATATGGGAAGGACCATTCCACTGCTCACTTGCCAAGCTGTCTGCAAGCCTGTGCTTGTTGTTACACAGAAGTCGATAGCATCCCTATGGTATACTTAGCCTATAGCTGGCAGTTACGTGGACTGTGTGCCCAGCTGAACCTTGTCTCCCCAGTGCTCACCACTGCTGCAGCCCAACCGTTTCCACTTCAGAGAGCTTTTGCCTGGCTTGGCCATAATAAAGACATCCTCACCCAAGCCGCCCAAGTCCAGGACCATGCTGACTGAGCAGCAGGTCATGCTAGCAGGTCCTGACATGTTGTGTATTATGCAGCTGCACATGGTCTACTACATGACAAAAATCAACTTCCGACTGCAAAATAAAATGGGCATTTGCTCTGTTCATAAAAGTCCTCACATATATGGGGAAAGTCTAATGACATTTGAAAGGTTGGAGAACCGAGTTTCTATCATAGGCTCTGCTCTGCTCCAGTCCTATAATGCATCTCAGCAGAGTCCAGCATTTTGCAGCAACCTCATAAGGATTAAAAGTATCTATCAGTCAATGCTGGTTATGGGTAAGGCTGAGACAAGCTCTGACAATCGCTCTCGGAATGAGTTTATCTCAGTAGAGTGGGTCAAGAGCACCTTGTGCATGGGTTTCCCAGGCAAAATGACTTATAAAAAAAGAAGTGCCTTCTACAAAACATCAGTCCATCAAGGTTTATTGAGCTTTGTATTTCTTATGAATCTTTCCATGTCATGTCAGTTAACTTGTTAAAATTAAAATACTTACCAAAAATAATATCAAAATTATTATCAAGTATTATATGCAGTATGAATATGTTTTAGTAAAAAAAAAGATAATTTTACGTATCAATTTTTATTTGCTGAATGCATAGTATTCAGCAAATAGAAGTTCATGTGGGTTTCCAAGACAAAAAGTGGTAGAAAAGTATTGACAAAAATGTCACAGGCACTCTCCTGACAAAGAAGAAATGGGTCTATTTCAAACCCTATGAGAAGGAAAGAGAGTTGAAATGTCATTCAAGATGGGCTTATGTGCCCAAAAGCTTTTCTTTTGTTTGGGTTTGGTTTTTTTTTCCCCCAGCTAATCTGATTGGTCTTTTAAAAGATATTAGCCTTATACATCCTTAGAAATTCACAGCACAACAACTTTGCTGCCACAATCTTCTCTCTAAATTTGAAGCAGCATGTTCTGAGCACGCTTGGCTGGAGTCTCTGTGCCATGTCCTCGGGGTGGCTGCCAGAGATTTGGAGCCTGGCCTCACTTGTGCCACAGCAGTCAAGCAGTCCAGGGGCAGCTCTTCCCATTCGCTGTGGATTTACAGCTCTTTCTTAGTCCTTCCCAGAGCTTCCTCACACATGCTGTTATGTTAGCATTTATACTGTGGGGAAAGGGCCAGATGTCCCCTGTGAGAACGTAAGAAATGGACAGGGTGACTTTTCTGGGAAGAGACTCTCCTCCTCCTGTTCTCCCTCCTTCTGCATGTGCTATGGCTGAGAATGCTCAGTCTTGAGACAGACATTTATTTGGATAAATGCTACATGTGGTGTAAGGCAAGTTGCTGTCATTCTGCTCTCAGAATGCCCTGTACGTGAGGACTTGATGTCTTCCTTACAGTGTGGTGGGCCTTTAACAACATTAACATTTCTTGTGACCCTTAGCGTAAAACTTCATTGATAATCAGATTTTATACAAAGAGATGCTAATTCCTGTTTAATTTTCTCCCTTTTATTACTAATCATATCACTGCAAAACGTAGTTTACAGCAATATAAATAGGATCCATTGCTGGAGGGAATTGTGCAGCTTCTGTCAATTCTTCAGCACCCAAATGTGAAACAGAAGCAATTAAACTCTGAGGGGGGAAAAAGTAACAGTGTGGAACACATCAGAAATCGGGTCATGAATTCACACAGATGGGAAAGCCAGGAAGCAGTGGGAAAGCAGGATTTTGATTGACTCACCGTCAACAGTAAATGAGCCATTGGCAGTTTACTGTCAATTTTTTGCCTTTTAATCTGCAAGTTCCAGAGGTGACGGCACCCTCCTCAACCTGCTGCTTGGGGATGGGAGGGGAGAGGAAAGTGGGACAGAGAAAACAATGGCAGGAGTTTAGGTGAGGACAGGGGACAGGTCAGCATCACAGAGAGAGGAAGGCAATTTTGTTATTCTCTGAATGATGTGTGGAGCTAAAATTAAACAATATCCAGGCAATAGTCATGGGTGTTAAAATATGCCACCCAAAAGCGATCATGAAGTCTCAGCAGATTAAATAATAATAGTGTCGTGGTAGTAATTAGAGGAATTGACCAGATCCAAGCCCTGTTGTGGGAATTGCTATACAAATATAGTTAAGGATAGTTCTTGCTCCAAAAAAATGTATAGCAATGCAGAGGGGAGAGAGGAAGGAGGAGAAGCCTCCCAGCTGAAGATAAAGGCAATGGGACCCTAACAGGGCTTCAGTGTTATTTAGAACATGCATGATGCAGACAGGGCTTGCTCTTTTGTTTGCTTTTACAGAGCATCTGCTGAATAGGCTGTGATGAAAAAGAGATGTGATGTTCAAATAACTCCACTCCTACGCTAGTCCAGTTTTCTCCAGTGGAAATCCAAGACTGAGCCACAAGACCGTGGGGCACACCAGGATACCTATTTGCCCTTGCGTGGCCTGAACTAAGCTCAGTGGGGTTTGTGGGATTTTCGTACCACCCAAGCAAACATGAGACCTTGGAAACCATGGGTTATTTTAGCATGCAGGAGCTCAGTATATATTTTCTTTTCAAGCAGCAGTCCAACACTTCTGAGAATGAAACAATCAGTTATAAAAGTAACCTTGCTGCAAAGCTTCAAGGGGGAGTTATATATGCTGGCAAATTTTCACTGTTTATTCATTCTAGACATACTTATAGACTAATTCTCCTCTTACTCTGATTTTATATCAATTATTCACCATTGATTGAGTGGAGTTAATTTAAATTTACAGCAGTGTAAGTGAGGAAAAGCAGCTCCTAATCAGTAGCAAGTTGATTCTGCCACCTTTACTCACCATGAATAGTACCTTACTCATTGAATAATCCTATAAATTCCTCTTGGGGTTTCTCACAGAATAGGATAGTATGTGATCTGAGTAAGGATGGCAAATACTTTTCATACTTTTCACATCAATTACTCCACTGGACTGGACTGGGTGATATAGCACCAGATTCTATGTGTACACCCAAGATTTCTAGAGAAAAATGACCTGGTATTGTGTGGTCTGTAAAAAAGTAGTAAGGCTGTACCATGATTTATACCCTTGAGTCAGGGTTGACACAAAGAATTTGAATTTAATCTGAGAGTTTCAGATGTTTAGCTATGCATTCTTAATAACTTTCTGATGTGTGTCTTGTAATGACATTTCCTACCTACCATGTTGATTGGAGTTTGGGAGAGGTGTGATGTAAGAAAAGAGAAAAAATGCTGTAACAGCACTATTTGGACAGACACCACTGGAAAACTCCCATGAGAGGAAATCACCTATTTAAATTGCTTATTTTCTTTTGCTTCTGAGGGGACTTCTTGATTTCCTCTTACTGGTAGATAATGAATATGAAATGGTGTTAGAGCAGGCTAATAATTTGCTAAATTTTTCACTAAGAATCCAAATTTCCTTTGCAATCCTTATTCAGCCTATGTGTGTGCCAAAGGGATTTGCTAGATCAGGACTAGCCCTGATAGGTGTGGCTTATTGACATGCAGAACTATGTCAAAAAATTAGAGATTAAATAAAGTCACCCTCTGTGCTCACCAAGTTTAAAAGATTTGTCATCTTTTAAAGTCCAAACCAATCATTTATAAGACTGTCAGAGATGAACTTGGGATCCCTCAGTGGTGTCTCAGCTCTATATTCCCATTTTAGCACAGCTGTTAAATGAAAGCTCAGAAATTTAAAAAATAAGAATAATTTTTAAATTGTATGTTTTACTTTTTTTTCTTACCAAATCCAATAAAATGTTGTTATCGCTCAGAGGACATAGATAATATTATAAAATAATTAACTATGTATTTATTAATCTTTTGAGAATGATTTACCTTGGAGACAAGCACTCGGTAAGCAAAAATTATATTAAATTGTTAAGCAAACAAAATAGAGTCTTAGAATGAAAACCCTTCTGCAGGGTTATCTATTGTGATCTATACCAGGAGATAGGATCTGTGCCTCTGCAGAGGGATGTATATTCTCTCTGTGGAGCCAACCATTTTGCCAGTGCTTAAAATTACACGTTTTTCTTTTTTTTTGCCAATTAAAAGGGACAGGAGGGGAAACAAAGAGTAGGAACCCACAGAGGAGAGATGAAGGACAAGTTCAAGAGATGTGCATTTCCTTGATGTTAACAAGCAAGACAGACCCCACAAAAGGGGATATGTTAAGACTGCGATACTGTGTGAATATGTGTCCATGCACTTAGTTATATTTTTGTGGTATTGAAGGAGCAAGCTCTCACTTATACCTGCTTTGCCAGTTTTGCTAGAATGATTTGGGTGAATGATAAGGAGATATAGAGAGAATCTCCTATTGTGCAGATGGAAGGAGTGGTGGATGCATGTCAGGCAGAAACCACCCCTGGCCCAGTCCTTGAGGGGAGAAAGCAGCTGAGGCTGCTTGACAGGATTTCACAGCCTTGGCCTGGATTTGGATATTGTGTGACAAACCGAAATTGCTTGTCTCTACCTGACTGCATGCATTTCCACTTGATGGATTTTATATTTACATGTCTCCAATGGAGGAATGCACGAGTATGGAAGTGCTGAAATTTTCAGAACATCTAAGTAACCTGTCTTAAAAAAAAAAAAAAAAAAAGTTAGTGATTCGTTTTATGACAGAAGAAAATGCATTTTTTCACCCAGTGGAAGTCTCTCCATGAATAAGAGAGGTGCAAGGATGTTTCAATGACTGAGATGGCTGCATATCGATGAGACCACTGGAGCCTCATTAGTCTCAGTGGTGGTACTGATAACTGCATGTATTGGCAATGAGATGCAGAGCCAGCCCTAATTCTGTATCGAACCCAGGTAGTCCTTGAAAATTGTAGGGCAATTTTTGTGTGTTGAAGCCAAAGCATAGGTTTTGTTCGTGTGGACAAGACAGTGGATGTGATTGACACATATATCCATGCATGTTTGTGTGGTTTGCGGTGGGTAAGTTGAGAAACTGCAGATAGGAATTTGTTTACACTTGGAAGTAGTGTAAATGCAGTGGATGCTGGGGACCTGCTGGAAACCCAGGGGATTCCTGGCACTGCTATTGATCTGCTATATGATTTACTTGACCTTCTGCTTCCCTGCAGTGTCACTCATTGTCTTACCTACTTAAGGCTGTAAACCTTTCAGAAAAAGGATTATTCCTAGCCCGGAGGATCCTTGGTATTATTTGAATCTCTAGATGCTCTGTGATAATAATAGTAAAGAAGACAGAAAACCTGTTTTAAATACGTGATAGTATATTCTTGTGAGACAAAAGATATGGAAACACCAGAAGAAATGGGGTAACCTTGCTATGGATACTTTTAAGCTGGAAATGCAAAGATTTTGAGAGAAGAGTTAGAGAACAGCTGTGTAAGTAACAAGGACAAACAACCTACCTACATTTAAGGTGATACTTATTAAAAAGAAATTTATGAAAAGGACTTTTGTTCTGGTTGTGGGCAATAGTGGGAACTGTACCCAATGGCCAGTGAATTTCTGTCTTATGGTCTTACATTCAGTGTATGTAGGGAAAGGACACAAAGTCAGTGAATTGCATGATAAGAGCATCCAGAATTACTTTTTTATGTAACTGTATTATTGCGTTCTGCCTTAGTTGAGAACCAAGTAGATTGACTGAAGCAACAAATAAAAGCAGCATTATAAATTTTGTAGGGGAGAGCAGTTTGACAGAGATGAAGCAACTTCACCATGCAAAGAAAGGCTGTGCTTCACTAATCAACCACACTTTGTTTTCCTGTCCACAAAAATGAAGGAAGGGAAAACCAAGTAATGTAATTTACTTGTATATTCAAAAAATTAAGGTGTAGAAAATGAAGGGGTCAACATAAAATGCATTACTAACTTTCAACATAGAAAGGTTTCCAGAAGCAGGGAGCTGCCAGGTTATGTAACGGAAACAATGTTTTTCTGTGTTTCTTCCTGAGCTGCAGGCCAGGTGATTATTCAATAGAGTCCAAATTTGCAGCAAGTGATTTGGAGTTGGGAAGACCACAGATGATAAAGAGGAATGTTAAAGTTGTGTAACCAAACAAATAAATAAGCAGCCCAACAGCAGTTGAAATTTACCTGAAGAGATGTTTCAGGGTAGTGAATGATTAAAGCTACTACCACATCTTGCTGTTTGCAGTCCTATATGTAACGCAAATAACCTGTAAACCTGGATTATTACAAATTCAAGTTCCATTGAGTAAGAACTATGTTGTATATAAACAATACATAAGAGTTATAAACCTGTATGCTTCAAAACATGAAGCATATCTGCTGGTTCAAGATCAAGAGGAGCTAGTAGATTTGCTATGTACATGTTTTGTCATAAATGTCTATTACAAGGAGAAGCCATCTTTCTCTGAGACAAGAAACAATTTTAGTAGCCCTCCCAGCACATATATTATCCAGTTACACCATCTACCTTGGTTTCCAGGGCATAAGAAAAGTAACTTCTATATAGCTACAAAAAAGACACTTGATTTCTTCATTTAGTTATCAGGCTATTTGATTCTGCTTTAATCAGAACTTCCTTTTTAGGACAATTTACTTGTTCTTCCCAATCAGCACTTCAGTCCGGTTCAGAGGCCTCCCAGATCTTTTTTGTTCAGAACACTTCAGTTCCTCAGAGTTTTAAAGTCAGCATTTTATGTCTTCCTTTTCTTGACAGAAAACATAGTCACTTCAGAGCTGATTAACATTTTTTCACAGGAATGTTCTCCCATCAGACAATGTGGTTTCACCTAAACTGAAATTTGCAATGAGGAAATGTCAGTTCTGACAAAAAAAAATGGTTTTCCAGCTGGGAGAAACATAACAAAATATTTTGTTTGGGGTTGACATTTCAAGATAAAATTACTTTTTTTTTGTTTCAAAATGTTGATTCAAAATTAAAAATGCTGTAACAGAATGACATGTTGGATCATTCTGTTTTGATATAAAATGTCTAGATCTTAACATTTATACTTTTCCCCAGATTTTTTACTTTCTGTTCAAGTTTGAAATGAAGAATTATGAGATGAGTCCCAAATTCCCCGTGGGAGGAAAATTCCATTTCTTCCTCTGCCCTCACGTTAGGAGGAGAGACTGTCCTGAAACTGAAAGAGCAGGTAGAAGAGTTGGGCAGCCTCAGTTTCACATCCTGTCTTGTATGTCATAGTTTAGCTGCATACGTTTGGCCAAACTGCTTCACTTCTTAAGACCCCCAAATAGTTGGGTGGATTGTGGGGTTTTTTGTTAAAATGATGCAGAACGCTTGTCTACATCCCCAGCAATGCTTTGGAAAATCCTCAAATCCAGTTTGTAAATTAGGAATAACAGTACTTGCCTGTCCAACATGAGAGAGCTGTGAGTCTTAATTAATTGGTGCTTATGAACTTCTCTCAGATTCTTGAAAAGTGCTGTAGAAATCTAAAATCATATTTACTGAAATGAGTTATTCAGGTGACTTAGATACAAGTGCTGAGCATACCCAGCTGTTACTTTTAACAAGTGCAAATTATTTGGTTTGAACAGTACCTCTAATCCTCTCTGCTGGGTTCTGAACTCTCTTCTTTGGATTCTTTTCCTCACTCCGCATTTTTATGAATAAATGTAAAGCAGCACTTTTCAGTGAGCTAAACGGTAATACTAATTACAAGGATAGCATCTTCTGCTGTTGATGATCCACAGAGATCCACAAGGAGCTTCCATACAGTGTTTCACTTCTGAGATAACCACGCCTCTGTCCCCTTCCTTGTTTTTTCTATTGTTGACATCATCTCTAACTCATGTACCGAGACACGGAGTGGTAAAAGTTGTGGGATCAGAAGCACAGAAAATGCTGCAAACCGAAGTGGATAAAGTAGGAGCTTTTATCCAAGGCTGCCTTAGCAAAGGCTCTGTCTTGCTCTGCTTGACATTCAGACATTTAAAATTATTTTCCACAGAGAGTTAAAAAGTAGACCATATCAGTTCAAGAGGAAGAAGATGGGCCAGCATTCTTGATTGTATTGTACTATAGGTTCTTATTCTCTCCAGTTCAAGGCTTTTCATAGCAGTAGCTTGCACTAAGACCAAGCTAGTTCCTTAGACTCCAGTGTCAAGATTACTGATGTCTTCACCCCATGTTTGCACTCAGGTGAAAGCATGAACACCACTCCTATCAAATTCAGCAGGATTTGGATGAAGTCTTTTGTTTTCAGTAAACATTTTTTTTTCCTTTCTGTCTCGTCTCTTCCATCTCCCTCAGCATGTCTTCCCCTTTCCGAGTTTTCATCTGGATTTCATCATTCATGGGACAAGCATGCTCTGTTCTGCATCACCTGCCTTTTAGCCACACCACCAAATATCACTCCTCTCAACACATCCCTACCCCTCCCAGCTGAAAATGAACCTCCTGTCTTTCATATCCCCAGCTCTTTTAGGCTGCTGTTTGTCAGGTAACCTTCTGTCTGCCTGCTGTTTAGTCTGTTTATTGCTCTGTCTGATCCTCGCCATCTGCATCCTCATTCTCCATATTCTCCTGAGACTTTGAGCTTCTTTACTGCCAGGTCCAGAAGGACAGCAGCATGTTTTTCCTTGCACCTTGGGCCGTAGCAACTGTTGGAAAACATCATGCAAGAGCAATTGTGCCAGCATACCCGTGATTATGTAGATACAGGCAAAAGAGTGCTTTTCCCAAGAGGCCTTTTGACTCTTTACCAAATGAAATTAACATGAAAGGAGGCACAAGTCTTTTTGTTTAATTTTGTGTTTCCTTTCTTGCTAGCATAATGACCTCCATAAACAGGCTTAAGCTAGTAAACAAAAATCACACTACTTACTAACAGATATTATTTAACAAGTTTCTAGCACAGAAACCAGCAATGTCTGGTCTGAGTGGGTATCTGGCATCTCCAGTAGGGTGGTACATGAGTTAAGAAAGAGTATGCATATAGCTTGTATTTGTACTCTTATTCTCCCCAACTAACTAGTGGCTTTGCTGTTATTGGTAGCTGCTCTTTGCTTTTCTGGTGATTTGGTCGACACAGTAACCATCCTTGATGATAGTGGTACTTCAGTCATGGCTGTTGTTGCACAAAGTATGATGAGACAGGCTTATATGCGCAATGTTTTTTAGCAGGGTCCGTAGCTGATGGCATACATTGGCTCTAACAAATCTACTTCATGAGTGATTAAAAAACAGAAAGAGAGAAGGGGAAGGGGAAAACCCTCCAGGCTGCCAGCCAGGAGGGCAGCGATGAGGTTGCAGATTCTCATAGCGGGTGCAAGGCCATGAGAGCAACAGTACGAGAGTAACAGCATGAGAACAACAAAGGAAAAAAGAATGAGAATAGCAGCATGGGAACAATACAGGGAAAACATTGACACTCAGGAAAAGCACTGCTTCCACAGCTTAAGTGAAGGGTTATAGAGCTGCAAATAGCAGAGGCTTTCTGTAGCACTGTGAATGCTCTGCTTTGTTTCCCCATCCTCTTGCCACCTCGTCTATAATCCATCTTTTGTGATTTCCTGGTTGGGGAATCCCCAAGTAAGAAGGACAAGGTGAAGCATTCCTCTAAATCTGATGTCTGGGCAGCTTCAGCCTTCTGGTAAGGGCTTCAGTTTAGCTGTACCAAAGGGGGAAAAAAAAAGTTACCTCTACTATAAAATGGTGCGTCCCAGATTTATCCAAGTCCCATAACCAGTAGTTATGTGCATTTCTAAAACACCAGTGCGTGTGTGACACTACATCATTAATAATCACTGTCAGGACAACGGAACCTGGTCAGCTATTCATTTCTTCATTACATTTCAATGGGTTAGTCCTGCCCTGTGGTATTCACAGGGAAAGTGCCCCTATTATACGTTATATGGAGACATGGGGGGTAAAGATTTGTAGCCAGAATTTTCAAAAGGGACTAAGTGGATTAGGTACACAAATACCCTAGAATTTCAGTGGCTTAGGCACTTTTAACAACTCAAGACAAAGTTATTAAGGAACAACTGGTAGACTCATGATATAATCATATTTACTATGATTCATTCTCATTTATGTTCTTGTCTCTGAGTCTACCAGTCCCAACAACTGGATTCTCTGTCCTAGTTCTCCCTGTGTCCTTCCAGACACCTATCGCCACCTTCCTAGCATCTGATCGCATTTGCGTCCTCATGGTTGGTGTTGTCTCCCCAGTGACTAATTTTCTCTGGCTCTCCTCCTGCACACTCACCTTTATTTAGGAAGGCCAGAAATGTTTATCCACATGTGTCATCCAGGGCTCTTGCACTGAGCACTTCCTTTGCACTGTAACATCTTTGTTTCCCCATCAAGAAGCATAATATCCTCCTTTCGCTCAGGTGAGGAAGAAAAGCAAAACCAGTAAACAGGAACAGTAATTAGATCTGATGCCTAGGCTCTGGAGAGGAAATTGGGAGATAAATTAAAAGTTGGTCCCATTGGAAGGTTCCCCAATGGATATTGATCAGGCTCAGGTGAACTAGAAACAGTCCAAGGAGAATTTATTAATTAGAAGCTGACAACCAATTGTTTCTTCCTTTCTCTGTTTTGAGGTTGTAGTTTTTGTTTGCCTGCTTCTCCGATAGAGGCAGCAGGTAAATTCCTCTAACTGTACTCCTTTGTCTCTGTCCAAGGGGCAGCGGAGTGGAAGCACAAAGGCTGGCAAAGCTCATTAAAGTTAGGAGAACAGAAGTGGAGTGCAGGTCTTGCCATTGCTTTCCCCAGAGATGCTCAGGGCTGCTCTGTATTCCCTTCTGAGACCCTGACCTCTTGTCCTTCAGATTACACAGTTTGTTAGCTGAAACCTTTGCTCTTGGATTTCTCTCTGGCACAGACAGCATTCCTATGGAAAACACACATATCTGCTGAGGAGAGGAGGGAGGCAAAGAGGCACAGATGACCCTCAGAGGCATTTATCTGCCTTGTCAGCAGATCTAGCTAGGAATTCAGAAAGGGTATTTTTCCCTGGCTGCAGAAGCCACCTGTGGTTTTAAAGTAAGTTATCGGTTTGCCTCTCACCATTGCTTTAACAGTTTCCTACTGTTAATAGATTCCAATACAGCTGAAATCTAAATTAATTAGGGACCCAATTATGCATATAATCCTGCTCAGGGTAACACAGAAACACTGCTGCAGGTAGGTACATACTCTTCTATGAACATCTTAAAAACTTCAAATCTTAGGCAATGTCAAATGCAAAGTTAGCAAACACAATCTTGAGTCTTCTCTTGGGTATACAATAAAATCTTTAAATGTGTATCCTCACACTACTTTTTACCTAGCAGTTCTGTCTCCGGACAGTGCACAGAATAGATGGAGCTTTATGAATAAACAGCTAGTCAATATTTTATTTCCTTACCGTTTGGCATACGGCTCCAGGCTTTATTTGCTGGACACAATTCAAACCCTACTCTGGAGAGAAAATTATTAATTTTCTCACGGACTTTTTTGTGGCACACATCACAGTAATGGCTAACTGCTGTACAAACATTAACTAACTTAGTACTATGACACCTCTGGTTGATGAGGCATACTATTGTGTTGGGTTCCTGTTTGGGAAACCGAGGCAGAGACATTGCAGTAGGGAGTTTTGAAGCACTTCACACATTTAAACAACAGCTCCCATCTCTGTTTGTTGTAGACAGGTATGTTCAGGATGTCTGTAAATCACAGCCCAGGCCTCAAGCCAGGAATCAAGAAAACAGGGGCATACTCAGTTTGTGAGTAACCTTTCATGGTACTTGGTTTAAGTGTCTTGCTTAAACCAAGACATTTGTACAAATGACATTTGTATTAGCAGGCAGGAGAAAATCCATCCCTCTAGACATTCAGCTGCATTAATCTTGAGACCCACCTGTTCCTTCCTCTCAGTTACTTGCCTCATTTATTGTACACCTTCGCATCTTAGCAATAAATGAGTAGAGATCCTAAAGACAACATCCTCTCTCAGTATAACCTCCAGTTCTACTGAAGAATACGTCTGCCTTGTGCAATATGTAAGTCAGTCTCCTATCGGCAAATAGTATGTGATAGGATAAGAGAGGACCAGATCACCAGAAATATGTTCAAAGGAAATGGATTTACTAGGTCTTCATGTTAGATTTGCACCTGCTATTCCCTATCTTCTAAATACATGACTTACCAGTATCAACAATTTTTTCAGTGCCTTGCTTCTCTTACATATGTGTTTTAAAAAAAACAAAGCAAATGGAAACTTCAGAAATTCCATCATGTGAGTTCAGATTAATTCCTAGATGATTTATCAGTAATGTGGGAACATTTCTACATGCTGTATAGACCTCTACTACCCAGACCGCAGCAGTAACTGATAGCAGAAGTACATAGTTATCTTCCGTGTAGGTCAGCATACAGAGGGGAATGAGGTGAATGATTTGCATCTGGGTTTTACAGATGCTTGCTAACAACAAGAGATAGTGAGACTCATGAATCCTGGATTATATTCTGGGCCCTGAGAGGGAATTTATGCTACTGGGCACAGACTTTTCTGCCTTTTCTCCCCAGAGTGATCCCAGGTGCCCTCTTCTCTACAGTTTATCTGCATACTCTATCTCCTCTAACTTTGCTAAGCTCATACGCTTAGGAGGTGTGAAGGCAAATCTGGACAACGCAAGGCTGCTACTGAAATGTCAAAATTATGTAACAGCTTTACAGCTTAACATAAGGGATATGATAATTTTTTTGTGGTTTATTGATGTAGGGAAAGGTGCATTGTATAGATAGTATAATATTGACTGATATCTACTGCTAAAATTGAAGAAAAAACAGCAAATAAACTGCTTTCCCCTATTTCTTCTTTCTTCAAATAAAATCTGCAAAACTCCAGGAAGATTTTTCTTAGATTTATCTCCAATGGGTTAGTAGCTGCTAGGCCAAGATGTTTCCCTATGTGATTTATATGTCTTTTCGCTAGTCCTGGGAGTTAATGTCCCCCCCCTAGGTGTTGGCCATTTGTAGCACAGCTTGGAAGAGTGAAATAGTGTTTTAAACTATCCTTTCCATCTCAAAGTTGGGCTTTCAACTTTAAAAATTGATTAACTTTGGGTGAAAGGTCCTGTCTTGAAGTGTTCTGGGAACGAGGTTCTTTATTTAGTGACAGAACTTGTGCATCACGGACAGGAACAGGAGACACTTCCCGATCACCATCTCTCCTTCCAATGTGACTTGCTCTGCACTAGAGGTACCTGCTGTAGGGGTGAATTGATAGGTATATTTTAAAGGTCTGGTCAGTCTCTCTACTCTCTGGTTTTGATGGTGGCTTTCTCTGATATAGATCCTTCCTAGGAAGAGCTAGATGGGGATTGCTGGCGTATTGCATGTAGACCATTCTGCCACCATTATATTTGATAAAATTGAGCTGAGGTCACATTGACACATAGACCCTGGATGAAATGGGCTTATACCCCATCTCCAGGCTTTTGGCAGATTGATTCTCTTTCTTACAAATTTGTTTTTCAGCTTGACAAAATATAAAGCTTGATGAAATATAATTTTGAAATATATGTATTTGGTAAACTAATGAACTAGCACTGACTAAATGAAATTATCAAGAGCAATCAAAACTCAGAAGAGAAATTTTTTCAGGTGATTATAATGAGCTTCTCTCTTACCATGGACAGAAAGTTCTATGTGAAATCAGTGTTTCCTAGCAGAAAGGTTCACTTTTAGCATCTCTAATAAGAAAACACCTTATAAAAGAAAGTACATAAGAAAATCCAGAGTGTTCAGATCCATTTCACCAGTTTCAAATTTGTTGAGTTCAGATTAATGTTAGAAGCACAGGATCAGACAGGGTTTTATTGATGTCCCCATGCTCCTTTTGCAGTTAGAAGGGACTTCTCCTATGGGTTCAACATATCTGCAGCAATTTATTATTCAGTAAAAAGCTTCTTATCTTGTGCACCTTGTCAGCAAATAACAGTGAAGAACAGAAACCAGGTGGGAGACATGAAATTCTGATGTAAATGGAACTAATACCAAAGCTTCAACTGGCTTCAGTAGAGACAAGGTTTCTCAGTGGGAGTTCAGCTTAAGCCAATGCGCATTAGCAGTTTACTGTAGTAAAGGATTTCATCCCACTGGTGTCTACAGCCTGGGTGAGTCTTAAGGATGCGCTCAGTTTCAGTAAGCTGGGCTCTAACTTTTGGAAACTTGGCCTCTGGTTGTGGATAACAGTGATCTGGGGGTGTCTTTCTCACTAGACTGTGTTTTACCCTGTGTTTTCTCAAATTTCTTATGCAAACATAGATGCCTTGCCTTACAGTGAAGAAGATGTGTCCTTATCCTCCTCTGCAGACAATTCCTAATGTTCTCCATTCTCTTGAAAAGTGGACATGGTAAGGGCACATCAGACAGATAGGCTGATCCAAAAGACATAGTTGTGAAATGGTGGCAGAATTTTGACTTCACTCCTCTCCTGATTGTGCCCTCATGCTTTCAGCATGTTCAGTGGAAATATGCCTGAGAATATGTCTGAATTTCTGCTGTAAAGCTCAGCAAAAACAGAGTGCCAAATTAATCTCTGATGTAAGCCCTGTTTGACTTCAGCAAGGTTACTCTTGGGAGAGATTTGGTCCTGTGTACTTGATGTGTACTAAATGCAAAAGTGAGGTTTTCTGTTAATGCTCTCTGCTATGGTTAGGCTAGAAAAGATGCTGTAGCACTGTTTTTCCAATGAAACAAGAATACATATTTATGTATCTATATCTCTACAGCTGTCTCTATATCTGTTTATTTGTAAAATTAAAATATTAGATAATGAAAGTAGTCTTAGAACCTGAGGTAATTAGTATGCAAGCTTTTTAGTTATAAACAGCAGGACTGCATTCAGATTGAGGGAGAAGTATGGGCAAAGCTGGGTGAAGATCTGCAGGACCGGAAGAGCAGGAGCAGTTGTGGGTTAGGACATTGCATGCAGGACCTTGGCAGGGCCACTGGGAGATCAATGCAGGCCCAGCAATGGGACGGTGCAGGCCAGGACTGTGGAGAGTGGGCAGGAGTCGCAGGTGCCTGCACTGAACAGTTCCAGGCAGTCGCCAGATCCTTCTCTTCAGAAGCAGCAAAGTTAACCTAGGGAACAATTTCAATGCTGAAGTGGAAACTATTCATGATTTTTAAAAGAATTGGAGGGGAACTGAAATGAAAGCTGACGCTCAGCTTCTTTTTCTTTATCTGTGACTTAGGAAGACCTAAGGAGTAGAGGGAGGCTACCTGGGCCAAAAGCTTCCCATCAGTGCTACCTCGTGCAGAGTTTGCCCCATGGCATGTGAGTTGCATAGGTGCCCTCCCAGCACCATCAGGCATCCTCTCAGAGACGCAGTGCTGTACGACTGCACAACCATCCTCTCCTCTGGAAAGACAAGAGCAAAGATGGATATAGTTCTGTCTCTCTCGTTTGAGTTAGTGTGTTCCTACCTCAGTGGAAGCAGAGTAGACAAACAAGGGGTTCAATCACTCACAGCAGGGCTCCTGAGGAGTGACAGTATTATGGCCCTCCTGGGCTGCTTCTCTGCAAAGCCAACCAGTAAGAAAAAAGAAAGGAAGGAAGGAACATGGACAAGTTTACTCTCCCCTGCGTAGCATCCTGCAAGTCTGCATAATGACATTTACTAATGCTGCCCACGTGTTTCTGTCTCAAAGGAGTCTGGAATAGAGGTTAGACTTTGTAGGTCACCATTGTAAAACCAAAGCCCTGCTTCAAAGCTCTCCACTGACTGCCTGTGATGCTGGCCAAAAAACTTCTACCCTTCTGTGCCTCATTCTGCCCCAGTGATGCCAGCTCTCCTCCAGAAAGGCTTGGATGGCTGAGAGCTATAGCATTCCTGCAGGATAAAGGCGTCTTGGGTTTGTTCAGTGGCTGCTCTGAGAGAATCCAGGATAGCACAGATTAAAGTAGGCTGAGCTCTTGCTCAGAAACCCTCTCTGCCCCTCGTTGACGATCTTCCTTGTGCTTCTGTGCTTCCTGGTAAAAACACAAGGTGGCACTGAGTCAGCAGGACCTTGGCTGACAGTTGCCTCTGCATTTCTATTTATACAGAATTATGGCAATTTACAAGATTTCCTGTGTGTAGGCTGCAATCTCCCAGTTCTCTGGCCATCTTGTGAGGACAGTGCCAGTGACCATCCTGACTCATTTATTGCAGGAGTTATTGTATAGTCACTTTATGTAAGGTACTGACAATTTTATTAGGAAATGTAGTGCCAGGGTAACCTAGAAAATTGACAGTCTCAAGGACTACATTCTTACATCAGAGTCTCTGTAAGAAAAAAATAGAGAAAATGAGAAAATTAAAGGAAACAGGAAGCTGTCTTAAGGAATCCAGGGATCACCTGAATGGTGATCTACCATCAGGCCCAGGCTCCTTATCGCTGATGATATTTCTGCTAGAGAGAGGCCTAAGTTGCAAGACTCTATCTCAGCTCTCTGCAAGATGGATGTGCCTTATGAGTTCTACTCTTTGGCTAGCAGTGAGAAATTATCAAATGAGAAATAGCAGTAGCGTGATTACAGGCTATATGAAAATACAGGCTTGCCCAATCCCTACTAATGTCTTAAAACAACAGTCTCAAAGCACCAGCTACACAGTGCCTCTTTCCTCTTTACTGTCCAACCAAAGTTACGTGACTGATAACACAGTGGAAACTGGGATTTGCCTTCCTCTAGGATCTGGGCCTGTTAAGCAAAGATAAGTGTACTGTTTACGATGGAAGAATATCTGACACTTAGAGGGGAGAATTGGGCAGCAACCACTAAGGTCTGTTCCTAGACTTTTTGTAGTAAACCATGGGCAATACGCTTATTCCCTCAGGAACTTCCTTGTGTGCGATGTGAGGATGATAAGCTCTCCTTCCCGTGGACAGTAGGGTGAAGACAGAGTACTAGATGATAAAAAGTTCTAGAAGATGTGGCATGCAAATAGGTAAAATATGTAATGGCATTGCATTTGGACTGTTTGATTGAAGGGGTTTGTTTGCCTGCCTGCAGGGTAAATGTCATTTTGTGTGACAAAGCTTGTGCAGTATGTTACGGAGAAGACATCCCCTCATATAGAAATTTCACCCTTCTTTTTTTGGCATCACTGGGATGATAGGACTAAAGCACAGCAAGTTTTTTGACTGGAAGATGCTATGAAAGTATAAAAAAAATCTTTAATTTACCTTTCACTTATTATAGTACTGCTCAGCAAAAAATTGTATTCTGTTTTCCCTTATACAAAGCACAACGGCAATGACAAAAAATAGTGTGGTGTTTGTGGATCAGCTCTCTGAGCCCTCTGTTTGCAGTGGCCTCCGGCAAGTCTCTCTGGGTTCAGGGAAGTGTTTGCATCCTGCCCATTCCCCACTGCCTGTGCTTCCCCACCTTGCTCCTTGGCTATGTGGAGATCCTTCCCCAATCCTCTGCCCACAGAACAGTTTATTTAACCTTGAAGTTCTCTTATCAGCTGCATCACCCTGCTGTAGCTGCAAGACCTAAATTGTTTTCCATTGTCCGTGAGCTGAATGGGGCCAGGCCTTCAGAGAGCACAGGCTTGGAAGCACTTTAAATTAGGCAGTTTGAGATGGAAATGCTGCAGGTAACAAGGAAAAGTAACCAAGCCCCATCCTTCTCCCGAGGCCCTCTGCTCCTTAAATGCCCGGTGGCTATATGGGAGCCCCAGTCCATCTCTCAGGAGAGTTGTGCACAACGAATGACTCTTAATAAAATACATATTTCTGTGCAATGTGGAGTGAGAGGAGGCTGTTACCAGTACAGACCAGCAAGCTCCTCCTCTGTGACCTGTTATGCCCAAGTTCTCTCCTCACTGCCATGCCGTTACTTTGCAACATCCCTTGCTCTTGAACTCTTGGGCCCCAAGTATGGAACTACACATGTAATGCAGGCACGATCCCACTGCACCCCCAAGAACTGTGGGTTTTCCCTAGTCTGGGCTTGTGTGTGATCAGCCCTTTCAAAAACCCGATGGGACCAAGCCTGCTGCCCAATCTGTGGCGACCTGCAGCACGGGAAGCAGAGGACAGGCTGAATGCCATGTGCATTGACCACCAGACACGGCTGTTTTATAGACAGAGGGAAGGGAGCAATGCAGCATGGCATGTATGTGCTGCATCAAGTGGTGCTAACACTGAAATTGCAGTCAGCTTGTCTCCCTGGGAGCAGTCAGGGATCTGCTTGCGCATGTTCATAAACTGGTGCAATATACCTTGCAGGATTAAGGCTACACTTGTAGCACGTATCTGCAGTGTGAATGTAAGGTGCAGTTGCAGCATATGCAAACGTAGGCAAGCTTGCTTGTATGCCAGCAGTGCAGGGTACAAAGTAGGGCAGCTGCCCAAATTTGTATTTAAGACTTGTACAATGGATGTGTGCAGTCCATGCCACCACATCTTCACCTGGCTCACTTCTAACCAGGGCACAAAGCTGTGCTTTGCACAAAAACAGTTTGTCTTAACGTTGGAAAAAGCACAAAGAGGAAGGGATTGCAGCTTGTCCTGAAAATTTCCCTTAACTTTCTGGCCTGTCTTCAGTCACAGGAGCACTTACCTGTTCCTTCATGTGGAACTTCGTGTGTTTACTCACACTTTCACTGCAGTCTTGTGTGGTGATTAAATGACTGGGGTCCCATGGGACTGCAGATTGAATGCAAAGAGAGATTATGTCTTTTATGTCTTTGATTATCTATTTTTGCATTTGAATTTCAAATATCCATTCATTTTGCAAGCGGTTTTTGAGCACAAGTGTGTTTTTGGTGTCAGTTATCACCGAGTTTGACATAGTCAGTAAGAAACCAGGACGAATTATGTGATAAGAGTTTACCTGGCTGCACAAATGTTTTTGGACATCAGAAGGAGCTGCCCTCCATCTCCCCATGTGTTTATTCAACATGTGAGCTGCAGATGAAAAATAATTATTTAATTAATAATGGAAAATATTAATTCTTCACAGAAAGAGGTCCATGAAAGGACTGGTGGCAGAACTGTGCTCACTGGAGCTCCCATGCAGAATGTTACAAGCACAGTGTTGTCACTAGGGCTACAGGATATGCAATGATGTAGAGCTAATAACACCAGTCTCTCCAATGGAAGGCATGTGGCTTAAAATATCAGGAGCATAGTTGGGAAGATGATGAATTTCTTGGTTCTGTGGCTCAACCAAAAAACACTAAAATTGAAATTCTGGATTTGTGGGAGCTAAACAACATTTTTCTTTTAGTTTTCAGCTTATTTGTTCATTTCTCTTGGGTTGTTTTTTTTACCCTTTCTTTTTTATTTCAAATCTATTTCTTAAACAAAAAATATTTTAAAGCAATAAGGAAACATTTTGTACAAAAAGATATAAAAATGAACTGTTTTGACATTTTGAAAACTCTGCCCTGATTTTCTGCAAATACTGCTTAGCCAATTCAGTGCAGTCTCATCAATAGCTTTATTCTCTTAATCTTCTTCTAAAATACTATTTTGTGCAAATTTACTGTCTGACAGGAAAAATAGTGACGTATTTCTTCAGGGAAGGCAGAAATTAGGACTATTAGTGAGGATTTTGGACACTTTGGCTCCTTCCCCTGCCTGCCAGTGGCATTTTTTGTGGTCCTAGAAGGTCACTGCACTTCTTTGCTTGTTTCCTCTTTCTCTGGATGGCAAGTTCTTAGTCAAGTAATGCGACTCAGCATGCATCCATCCAGTGCAGATTAGTGAGGGGAATTGATGCTGATTGTGATTCTGGGTGTTATTTTGATAATAATTTCTATTACAACTTCTGTTCATGCAGTGAACAGGTTGTGGTGTGTGGTTCCAGGTCAAGGAAATGGATTTCATTACAGAATATAATGGAACTTCATCTGCATGAAACCCTAATTGCACCCTTTGGCTTTACTTTAAGCAAGTGAAGCAAATTGCAACCAAAGCAAATGCCATATATATTTAGAAATTGCAAATACCTTTCCATTTTAAGCCAAACACTGGGAAGTGTTTGTTCATCCTTTTTTATTACTGTGTCTCATATACATAAAGGATACCATGTTAGACCTCCCACCTTCAAATCCAGCCCAGTCCAGCCTGCCTCATCATGCCCCTCCTGACTCTTTAAGGGTAGACAGGCTGTTTGGATTCCTGGTTTTGCACTAGCATAGCAATCTTTTCTGAGGATCCGTAAGCACTGGATAATGAAGGGCAATACTGGCAACCTTATTTCACACCGAATGTCTTGACCCCAGAGAGGTAAGTGGTTTGCAGAAGGTCATGCTGTGAATCAGAGTCAGAACTAGACTCCTGGACTCAGTCTGCTGTAGCACAGCTGCCCTTCATTGACAGCAACATGAGTCAGAAAGCGCCTGTGCATATGGTTCCTAAAATAACTAGTAATCAGCAAAATTCACAGCCCTTTTACTCAGTCACTTCTCTTGAGTCTGTTAGGCCAAATTCCTTTTTTCACCTCCGTTATACAAGTGCTACTCCATTGATGCTAATGGATTTGCTTGGGTATAACAGAGAACGAAATAACCATTGTGGTGTTCAGGAGGCATTTTATCAGTGTAAGGATTTGTCCAATTACTATTCTTAATTACAAGCAAGTTGGTGTTTTGTTAACCATAAAGGAAAGCAAATCTTTTTCATTAGATCTAACCAACACAATAAGCTAGTTTAAAAGAGAGGTAAGAAGAGAACCAATTTCAAGCTGTAAATGCAGTGTGGGGAACCTTTGGATATTTCTTTATGCAGCTCTACCATGCCAAGCCATGAAAGTTGAGCTAGCTCCTCGCAAGCCATTTTATGGAGCAGAAGCAGTGCAGCTATGATAATTCCATCAAGACTCATAGCTCTGCTGTGATGCTGTGTTTGGCCCAGGCAGACCATAGCCTTCCAATATTAACAGAGATTTCTGTTCTTTGTAACACCCCAGCAATCCCAAATACTTACAATTCTAGTATTTTCATCTTTTTTAGTCCTGCTGCTTGCTAACGGTAAAAAATTAAGGGGTTTGCTGATGTTGTTTGAAAAGCACAGTCATATGGCTAAACTGACCAACTATAAATTTATTAAAGAAGCAGTAAACCTGGATGATTTTAAAAGAGATTTTTAAAGGTTCATGAGTACTTTCTCCATTTATGGAAGGAAACCAAATCAAGCATATAAGTTGCAGCGTGCATAAAGCAGAAAGCCGAGCCTATCTTGGGCCATTCCTTTACCATGTACAAGTTGTTGATTTGTGAAGTTGCTGCTTTGGACTTTGTCATCCTGCCCCTGGCTTGACCTCTTGATTTAATCTGGCAGCTGTTTAGGGAGCTTTCTGTCTAGCATTCTCAAAACATGGCGGGGGAAGTCTGCCTTCTATCTAGCATTTGTGCAGCTCTGAGTAAATTGCTCCTGCTCCAGCACTTCACCTGTGTTACCACTTTGCTTTGAGTATCACATGTATCATCTATTAGCTTGACTTGCGGTATCACGACTCTGCTGCTGTGGTTATACTAGAGATGTACAGTGCAGTGCTGACACGCAGGGTATCAGACACGCAGGGTATCAGACACTCAAGGAGCAACCCTTGCCCAAGTTGTGGGATCCTAGTTCAGTCTCTGACCTCAGGAACAATGCTGCCTCAGGGAAGACAATTTATTGACAGGTCCTCGACGTCTGTTTCCGGAGAGATCACTATATGACCTTTCAGAACGTTTTCTTTTGACTTGTTAATGAAGCACTAATTGTTTGCCTTTTTTTTTTTTTTCCCCCTCGATGTTGTCAGTCTTTAGATACTCTACTTTTAGGAAAAGTGTCAGAGAAAATGCTGATAAAAAGATCATCTGTGATGTTTACTGTTAAAAATGTAAACTTTCTTACTTTGATTTCTTTCTTTAAACAGCTGTTCTGGGCTAGGGACAACAGACATGTTTTTAACCTATTTTTTTCCAGCAGGTGGTCAGCCAGAATGCAGAAACACCTGGTTTGTGTGGTTAACCACACAGCCTTCAGGTGATGGTGTTTGTCATGACAGGAACTAAACTCCAGTAGTGTCCCACCTGGCCCCTTCCAGTAATTGGTAGAAATTGCATGGGGAGATTTGCCCCAGACTCCTGCACAATGAAGGGGACTCAGCACCATTGACAATCTCATTTTCCCCAGAGGGGCCTCCAGCTGAGTCCAGTGGTGAGCCCTGAGACTGTGAGTGCAGTATGGATGCGAGAGGCAGCCTGCCACTATGGCTTCTGCCCAGAGCATCCACCCGTACCCCCATGAGACCAGTCCCGCTTGCCTCCTAGTCAAACGTTCAGATTACCATCTCCATGTTTTCTCCTCTGCTGCTCATCACATGTGAGAGGTCCTTCCTGTAAGCATTCAGAAAGCCACGGCATTATCCTCCTTCGTTCCCCACCTTACAACTCTCCTTTATCTCCTGCAAGGTGATGCAATACTGACACCTTTGCCTGCCTTCCTGAAAAATGTTTTATCCCATTACAGTATGTTATTGTCCAGCTTTTACCTTTCATCTTTAGACTAGAAGTTTCTTGGAGCAGAGAGTGATGTCTTGCTTGGACAGTGGGGTTTATAGTTAATGTTCCTATATACTGTATATGATATTAAAGTACACCAACCACGCTAAACGTTTTTAGAACAGTCCACCTACTGGTCTGGTCCACTTGAGTAATAGAGGCTATCAGTTGCCTTACAAAACAAGCAGAAGTCCTAATATTTGAGTAATGCAAACCGCCTGCACATCAGCCCAGGGAGCATGGGCATTTCTAGCAGGGAAGGGGTTAATCAAGTCTTTTTTTTTTTTTTTCCTTCCCTGCAATCCCTGCCGGGTGGATGAAAATGAATCACATTTCATTCTGCTCTCAGTCAGCTGAGATTGCTCTATAATTTTGTTTTTAGTCATTCGTGACTGAGACCTTCTCTGGCAAATTTAGTCACCGAATGTTTTCGCTGTTTAGCCCCAGTCGTTTGAAATCTCGGGGGAGAGTTGGTTTCATATTGCGACAGCTGAGAGATGAGCAAGGGGAAAGCTGATGGATGTTGATAGTTCAGGCTGATGATATTCAGTATCGTTTCCATATCCCACATGGCCGGGCAGTGATACTCAATTCATTTATTCATGATCATATACAAAGGATTTTAGTCTTCAACATCATAATAGCTTGTGACCTTAAAGGGACACAGTCAAGTACTTTTTGGGCCAGAATTTAACCTACTGTAGAAATTGCTATCTGCTGAGAGTGCTATATAATAATACCTGCAACCATTGCCATTCATCCTGCTGTCTCTACATATTACACATGCATTACTAGTGAAGTGAACCTCATGACCATTAGAAGAGTTGGAAATATCATTTTCCCTTTTAAGAGAAGGAGAAACTGAGGCACAAAGAGGTTAAACCACTAGCTGCATACAGAGTCAAGGACATAATTACATGTAGGATTGAGGTCTTCTGTTCCTGTTATGAATAGGCAAGCAATGTTTTACACATGCTAAACAGTTCATTTGTATTGTTAATCCAGCCTTAGCTCTTCAAAGAAAGTTTTGGAAAGAATATGGGAAAGAAAAAAAAAAAAAGAATTCCTTAAAATGCAAAAGCTCCCTTTGTTGGCTGTGCTTTAGCAGCAGTTAGCAAAGAACTACTTCCACTATTTCCAGTGTTTTCTCAATGACATTGACAATGCTTCTGATGCGCAAACAGGAAACCAAATAAAACTGAGACATTAAAGTATTCCTGCTCCATTCAGAGAAAGGTGGATGGGGAGAGACTCAACTGGGATGAGCCTGGAAGGCACAGGAGGAAGGCAGAGTTGTGTGCATCCACCCATGAGCTTATGTGTGCAGGACACAATGGCAATCAGTCTGATGAGAGACATTTTGTTCCCCATTTTCCAGGAGGAAGTTACAAGCACTGCAGAGTCATGCAGCCTCTCTAAATGGGGTCCTGGTTCACTTGTCATGATCAGGAAATAAGTCTGTAGCAGGATTGCAAAAGGCTGTGGCACAGCTGAGACTTCCAGTCGTGTTAGTGTGGTGAGACCCTATGGTTTCTGTGGAATGGTGCTGACTGGTGACAATAGGGGCTGATGGAGGAGGCATTTCCATGAAGTTAATGGCTGGCTGGTGGAGGTTAGGGCCTGAGGCCATTATTACCATTGTAAGTTCTGGAAATATAAAAATGCAGAGAGAAAAAAATAAAGAAAATTGCCTTTTTATATATCAGAGAGTTTAAAGTTGAGCTGCCTGTTGCCATGACTACAATATTCAGTTTGCAGTCTTTAGTTATTTAAGACCAAGGGCTCGATCTTGCTGAATCGGTGAACTCAATAGAAACATGTCACCCAGCCTCAGCAGGGAAAGAATGAAACCACAGTAGCATGGTAGGAAGGGAGAACCCATTCCCATCCCATTAGAGACCACATCCCCTGTGCTCAAGGAGGCTTTCTGAGGGGTAGGAGCAGTGCCTGTGCGAGGAGGTGGGAATGGATGCAGGCAGTTCCTCCTGAGTTCACAGGCCAGGATGCTCCATACCGGTTCTCAGTTCCTCATAGTACAGCATGGGCATCTTTGGAATGGAAATGGTTGGGAGTAGGGCTGATAACCCCTGTTTGTAAACTACCAGCAACTACATAAATATATGGACTATATTAATAGTTTTTAAGGTCAAGGTTTCTTAACAGGAGTCATAATTTTTCACTGCCAGTTAGCCATGTCTCAGATGTTCACCCTGTTCCCAGAATGGGCTTTTCATGGTTCATCTAGCAATGACATCATTTGTGTTTATGATGGAGAACTGAAGTTTTCCCAGTGTGGATGTTCAAATTCCTGTTAAACTAGATTAGGATGCCTTAAAGATTCCTGTCTACTTGGCTTCATCTGTGAAGTCAAATGAGACCATGGTGGAGTACCAAGAAAGTGCAACCAGCAGGGCTTTTTTTCACCACCTTTGGTTCTCTTCCTGTGGATTCCCAGGGGAACATGCTACCAAACAACAACTCACGTTGTGAAGTACTGTTTTACAAAGAAGTGGGTCCCAACTTGAATCCATTCTGTTTCTCCACTTGCCAAAGAAGAACCATAAGGATTTCACAATCTTTGGAGAAGGAAACAAGAATAGAAAGTATAAAATCAAATTCTCCAGGTCAGGGACAGCACAGTGTGCATGTCCTCTGTAGCAGGCTGCCTCAGCCTCATGAAGTAGATGCTTTTCTGTACAGACGACAAGTATGTTATAGGTTTAGATGCAATACTAAGAAGCACAAATGCCTTAGTTGCAGAACTGACTACCGCATCAGAATCTGGGGTGAAAATGTATGGATATGATTCTCTGGGTTGTGTCTGTCTCCTAAAATACATCTATCTGTCTGTCTGTGTAAACAAATTATCTCACAAATGAACACAGTACCTTAGTATTTACTATAATACTGCCATGTCCCAAAGCTGCATTGCAATGCCCAGGATTTGTCTGTGGATCCCTGTTCACAAAATTAACCTTGCAGGCTGACCCCAGGGTTATTAAAAAAGTTCCCTATATCTGTAGGTTGGCTGTTTCCCTGCCTTTCTGATATATTATACACATTCCTTATTGGCTCAAGAATAATGATGGTTATATGTCCCCTTTGAGACATCTGGTTCGTACGTGCTATGGTCACTGGCTTTTCCTCCTCACCAGACAGGAGGTAGAGCACTCCCCAGATCAGCCTCCGAGCTTCTGCTACCCCCAAGTGAGACTAGATAAGAGTGCCCCATATTGAGACAGAGGCAGGAGAGTTTTATCAGGGAGGAACATGAACCAAATGAAAGCTTTGGGATTTCACTTCAAAAGGAAGATGCCATTAGCAGCCCCCTTTGTGTTTGGCTGCATGGGTGGGCAGGCATTTTATTAAAGTCCTGAGCAAGAAACAGGGAATAGCTGCCTGCATGTGGTTAGTAAACAGCACAGGAGACTACATTAGTGTGAAATTAAAGGATTCAGGAGGGAAAAGAGAGATTTCCAGAAAAGTTAAACACACCCAGATGACCAAGGAGAGGTCTTGTCTCCTTAGGGAGAGCTACACTAATGTCATTAAAAACTCTAGAAGATGAGGAGGGAGAGGTCTCTCCAAGAGCTGGTCACATCCTATTCACTGCCAGCATCATTCCAAGCTTCCTCCCAGCTCCTCTCCCAGCTGTGGAACCCTTACACACCTCTAGCCTCTTTCCACAGTGGAAACTGTGCTGAGTCTCCCCTTAGGTGATAACATGAAATGTGATCAAAATTTCCAGTTTAGAGCTGAAAGGGAGACCCAGATTACAAGCAGAGCACCCCGCACCCTGTGGAAGAACAGGGGGTTGCTCACACTTCCTTGCTCCTCCCGTGAGGATGCTTTCCAGGGTGTGTTAGCAGCAGTTCCCAGCATTTCTGTTAACATTTCTGTCTGCTTCCAATGATGCAGGGATCCATTGGAAGAAATAAGTGCTCTAGGAAGTAGGGAATGGATTATTTCCCCATTCATTAAATCAAAACAACTTGTGTTGGGAAATATTGAATTTTTACCAAATGGATGATGCAATTGAAATTCCTTTTATAAATGAGTTATTTGTTGTTGACTGCTTCTGCCGTTGTGTGTGAAACTTAAGACTTACAGACTGCTAGATAATATTGGTTAGACCTACATATGGTAGTGAGAAAGGTTGTTGAGACTCCCTGGGAGAGGTCTTTTTCCTGCATCAGCTCTGCCCGTCTCCTAGAGGCTTTCTACCAGGGAAGATACGTTTAAGTACAGCTCACTCTGCTGTGTGCTGCGTGGACCAATGTTTGCTGGAGGCTCAACTGTTTTGGCTGTTCATGGCTCAACTGTTTTGTGGGTCACAAACAGGGGTGCAGTCATCCCTTTCTCACCATTGTTTGCACCGTGTAAACCTGGATTTGATATAGTAAGCTAAGCACCAAACTCGCCACTGAGCAGGATGAGGCCTGGGATATTGGCCCACATAATTTCCTGTCCCTAATGCGTGACTTAATACACTGCCTTAGTGCATCTTGTCACATCTGCACAGGAATTTTATACTATTTACATGTTCATAGGTAATTTCTTTTCTCCTTGTGTCCCAGTCCTGAATTTCCTTTTCCTCTCTCTCATCCTTCTCTCCTTCCTTCTCTTTCCCTGAGCTGTCAGTACTAATGAACACAGAAACATCTTTATCTAACCCCTCACGACATCTTCTGCATCCGAACTCCCTGTTAATGGCTTATGGGAACCTTCCATTGATTGGGTTAATAGAGAATAAAATTGCCTCCTAACTGTATTTCACTTTGATTTTAAAATTATGTCCCATATCCCCATCTCTGGGGAGGAGTTGTTAACCCTTTCATTGTTCCAGTCCTGATGTGGCTACTATTGCCTTCTCTAGTTGCCACCCAGTTTGGAGCTGGGGCGGTTGGGTGGAAATTAATAAAATCCCCAGAGGAAATATGTGGAATTTCTGTGAAGATAGTGAAAATTATCTGAATAGAAGAAATATCCTTAAGGAAACTATGCATACATTGTAAATGTTACTGAGAGAGGGTGAGTGCATGGATTACTGGGTTGCTGTATTCAAGCCCTCATATTAAGAATTCAGCCTCTTTTCCGTCAGACCCCTGTTCTTCACCTGTGTTAAAAGAAATGGAGACTGTTGTCTTCTTATGACTTCTCTATTATCTAGGTTTTGTCAAAATGTTAGAGAAATGTAAAATGTTGCCTGGCTCTGCTGCCACCCATTGGAATTAGACTTTTCTTGTGTGCAGGGTTTGTGCAGCATTTGTGTGGATACATATCTTGGTCTGAACTTTTTTCAAGACCTTTGTAAAGTGCACAGTGAAGATTTCCTTCCTTCTCTGTATTGCCTGTGGCCATTGCAACAGTGGATGAATATGGTCTTATTCTGGTCACCAAAACAAACTACCAAAGAGCAATCCAAACTGGCAAAATAGTCTGCAGCACGTGTAAGAGTTTTAGATATCTTTGAGACCTCTTTCCTCTATGTAACTTCATTATTGCTCTCATTTCTGGTCTTTAACAACTTGTCACAATGGTAGACAATAACAATGACAACATTTCTTATAGTAAACATATGTGCTTTCATCCTAAAGGGTCCAAGTGTGCTTTGCCAATATGTGTGGCCATAACCATTATTCCCTGGCTGTGGAAAAGCTATTTGAAAGCACTGGGAAATGTATGTGGAAGTATGAAGAAAGGAACAGCATGGTGTTCCTTTGAAACTATTGTACAGATGAGATGAAGGAGGGATATTTCATAGTGGTGGGAAGTAATTCTCAAATATTAATTTGATCAGGGCAAACAGGATAAATACCCCATTGTGGCACAAGGGTCTTTAGTGGCAACAGTAATCCAGGATATCAGCATTTTAATTTCTTTTTAAACATTGCTAGAAGCACAGCTCCCTTTAATTCTGTTGAGGGATTGGTTCAGCACCAACTCTGAGAGAAGAGCTCTGCCTCACAATAATAAATACTGTTTTCTGAGGCTCTCTGCCTCTTCTGCAGGTCTCTCTTCCATGGACCAGCAAGGCCTGTTAGTAATTAGGTGATGAGGTTTGACAAGATCACAACACAGACGGATATGGCTGCAGGTTTCTGCCTCAGTTTTCAATTATTATTTATCTGAGCAAAACAGCTCCTCTGCTACATTGTAGTGGTTCACAGGATAATTTTTCAAATGAGCATTTTAGCTAATATCCCATAATGGCCTAGATATGCAGACTGAGCCTCCTAAAAGATTTAGATGTTTATGGTATTTACCTGTAACAGCTCCAGCTCTTGGATTGTCTCCACAGTAATGTCTCTTTTCAGACTGGTTCAGGGCAGACTATGACAACCATCATAACACTCGTTCTTTCTGTCTCAGGAATGGGTTCCCACAGTTGATACAGATGCTTTGCCCGTCTGCTATTGATTTGCCGCAGATGGAGACCCTTCTTAGATAGCAGAAAGCCTGCTCTAGTGACAGCATTCACATCCTAAGCAGCACAGTGTCCTTGCAAAAACAATTTGTGCACATCTATTGTCATTATTGATTGTACCCAGACTCATCCAAAAACATGGCTTGAAAACAGTCTCAAGCCTTTTCTCTGCAGGTGAGTATCCTGCAGCTTGGGACATTCCCACCTACTGCTGTGAGAGAGAACAGACTCTGAGATCAGATAACTGCTTTTCTCTGAAACCTTGGCATAGACGTCAATACAAGCACTAAAGAATATACCATTGCAATCCTGATTTGGGCTATACTGCTCATGATTTTCTCCTGCATGTCATTTACACTCTTCTTATCCATTGCTGGCGGTGATGGGGGTATGAATCACATTACTGCAGCTGGTAATTTTAGAAACACTGCCTGGGAATGCTGCTAAATATAGAAAGGGGTGGGTAAAAGGCCTTTCTCTTATCAGGCACCAGTGTAAGTTCTTGGCACCTCATAGATACAGGTTGTATCATTCCTGATTTAAGGCTCTGGAGAACCTTTGATGAAGCCATGCCTGTCCATCATAGAGCAGAAAGCTGCCTGGAGCCAGCAGTACACTAAACAGAATGAGAGGTCTCACAGGGCCAGGCAGCACATTGGCAGTTTGTCAGGTAGGACTCCGCCGATGAGCACTGCCACTGAAGGATTTTGAGATCTGCTCCATGTTATTTACAGGGGATCTTGAAGCTAATTAAGGAAGAAACACTTGCATTTGTATCCACAAGCTGAGGGGTAAAATACACAAGCTGCAGTGGGTGGAGGAGAAGAAATAGAGACAGCGTAGACCTCTAGGCAGGACTCAAGAGTATAAGCCTCCCCAGCAGGAAGAATTAAAAACACCATTAAAGGCCAAATGAATAAAACTATCATGAAGCTCATGCCTGACAGCTTGGCTATGAGGCCTTTGGTTGCCATACAAGAGATGCTGATGCAAAGATCCTTTCAGACGTCAGCAGTTGTAACTCATGATCATAGTGATGCTCTCCCTCTCAAACGGTGGAGAGCAAGGAGGACTTCTGCCAGTACTACTTTTGTGAAGAAAACCAGGACTTTCTTATTTACTAAGATGATCTCTTTCCAAGTGAAGGGTTTCCTGCCTAATTAGGACACTGTAAACTGCTTCCTGAGCAGTCAGTGTGTACCAATGCCAGCAGAAAGGTGAAGGCAGGATCCTGCAGTCAGTAGGACTGAACTGGGTGGCAGTGAGAGTAAGAATAAACTTCCAGGTGTCCCTGCAGTGCCAAAGTAATGCAGCTTTACTGGTGCAAAGCCACAGCCTACTCTTGCCGCCAGTGGGAGAGAGATTACAAAGTTTCTGTGTTTACAAGTTTTGGTTTCCCTCAGGAGCAAGAAGTCACCCTGGAGTGAGCTCCCACAAATGTCTCTTCATCTGTCTACAAGTGAAGGTAGTTGAAGAATTATAGTTTCCTCACAACTTGTATTTTTGCCTAGATTTTTTGGTTTCATTTTTCAGATTTCCCCCCTAAGACCCAAAGTACACTCCTTTGCCAAGTACAACTAAGCAAGTGTCAGCGTTTTCCTAAAAAATGGCCGTTCCCAAAAAGGTTTTCTGCCCCCAAAATGTCAGTGGAATTATTTAAAGCAGTTCCATTCATATTGGCAGAAAAAACCCAACAAGATGCCAATATATGTCTCCATGCAAATGACATCTTGCAGCCCTGTGATAACCAAGACTTGGAACATTCTTGTACATGGAAAGGGAAAAGAAATGGTGTGTGTGTTTGTGTTCAGTGGGTGACAGAAAAGAGAGCCCATACAGAAAAGACCTTGCAAGCCAGAGCAGAAGAGAGCTTTCATCTTCTTCCAAATAGAAAAGAGTTTGCATATCAACTGTAGAACAGAGGTCCAATTTCCATGCCAATACCAAATGAATCCTGCATGCCACTGCAGAAGGAAATTTACAGATCAATACAAGACAGCTTTCTGTGAATCGCACTACAAAAAAAGGTGTTCATAATGACCTAAAAGCAAGCCTTTTTTGCCCAAATTAGCCCAGAAGAGAGCTTGCCTACCAATGGAAAGGAACCTGCCTAAAAAATCCCTTGTAGCTGCCCTAGGAGAAAAAGAATGACAGAACCAGTCTTTTCAAACCTAGACCAATTAGCAAGGTAAAAGGAAAAGTCCTATGATAATTAAAAATTAAAACCAACAAGACAACAGTGTAAAAAATGAAAGAAATGAATAAAAACAATTAGCAGAGATGAAAAAACAGGGATGGGAATGATATAAATTGAACCTATTATAAGGCACTAATGACATTTGAAAACCTAATTTTTACATTGTCAAACCATTTTGATTAAGTGTTAAACGCTGCTCTTATGAACTTGGCATATATTGTGCAAGAACAGTAATTTCTGCCTTTATCTTTTTCGCTTTCTCTGAAAAGGTGCTTGTGTGCTGAAAGCGGCAGCCAGCGCTCATGAGTTATCAGTACTCTTTTCCCTTCCTTTGTATATGCCAGGAACCCCCAGCCCTGCCTGAAAATGGCTAGTTTTGTGTTTGTGGGGAGTGAGGAGTAGAACCTGAGTAGGGTTGGGGGGCAATCAGGAAAGAAAGGTGAGAAATGGTGAAGACATTGGGCGCTGATGAGAAAAACAGATGTCTTTATAACTACGAAACTTTTCTCCTTTTTTCCGTTTCTCTCTCTCTCTCTCTTTTTTTTTTTTTCAAAAATGGAATAAGCAAAATAATTGAAAGAAAGAAAATTGACTTTTTATTGCTTTTTAAGTGCTTAACATGAAGTTTCATCTAGTAAAATTATTGTTATTTTTATCTGTAGCTGCGTCGTTCATGCTTCTCCTTAAAGAAGATATTTCTCCAGTTCAGGATGCCAGCTGCAAGGAGCCGCGCAGAGAATGACAATGGCCTATGCAAATACAATGCATCAGCTATAAAGCCTGTTCCAGAGCACCCGCCCCTGCTGAAGCAGAGCTGCTGGCGGCATAGAATGCGGCAGGCAGGCAAGGCCTGGCCCTGAGATGTGCCGAGGGGCTGAGGCTCCGTTTGCTGTAACTGGGAGGTGAGATGCTCCGCCGCTTGTACCAGTCCTTTAGTATTACCAGTACCACACAGCAGGGAGTGACCAGCAAGGGAAGAGAGTGCTGGATCCACTTACACATCGGGAAGGCTCAGGGACTGAACGTGGTTACTAATTTGGAATTTGTGACTCCAGATCACCATGATCCTGGTTTTCTCAAGAGTCACTTCACTACCCCAGGCCCTCACTGCATTAGCCCTCAAGAAGCTGAATGTCTGTATAATTGCCAGTTGCCTTATTTCAGAGCATGGGGTTGTCTTTTCTGTCCAGGTCTCTTCTGCAGACTCTCACTGATCAAGACTCAGGAGATAACATACCAGACCCTGGTAGACTGGTGCAAGGGTTTGCTACTCCAGAATTGATCAGAAAGGTGAGGATGTAGGGAAATCTCCATTAGGAAATTAGGAATTTTCAGCAAGAAAAATAATAATAAAAAAGAATTATTTTGCTTGAAAATTGAGAAAGGGCCAGGAAAGCACTTTGCAGGTAGGAATTATGTGGCAATTTGGACTGTTCCTGGGTCCTGTGCACTCCTCAGCTCTGTCCACAAGATAGTGACAGACTTGTAAATGATAGATCTGGGCTAGGTGGCAGACCAGAGCCCTAATCCAGTATGATGGTACACATGCAGCTGTAGGTAACAACATGCTTCTCCCCGGCACCTGTAGATCAGCAAGTCACAGTAACTAGGACATGGACATGTAGGTATTGTGACCAAGGGCAATGATCATATGAAAGGTGACAACACAGAAATGAAATTGGGCTCAAGAGGGTGGCACATCTGGAAATTATGGTGCAGAGGGAATCTTTCTGCTTTGGCAGGGCACAAAGTCTTTTTACAGAGACATTACATCCCTCAGGATAAAAGATTTGATCGCATCTCAGTTGGTGCCAACCTGACATAGAAGAAAAATTATACATTACAAAATGCTAAAAGACAGCTAAAGGGAAGGAGTCAGAAGAGGGGATAGAGAAACAAAAATAAATCAGAATCACCATCGAGAAAAGAGACTGAAGGGAGGCTGAAAATACAGAAGAACTTTTGGAAGGTGAAGATTTTAGAAAGAAACAAATATTGAAGAAAAGAGGAGGGGAATAAAAAGTCAGGACATAAAGCCAGGCAGCGTGGTCAGTGTCCTTTATATCAATTTTTAGTGCTCCTTTTCAGCTGCCCTAGGAATAGTTCATAAACCACAGCATTTATTACAGGGGTGGTGTCACACACTGCAAACCTATTTTGTGAATGTTACCACTGGGGGATCACACGTTGAACTGGCCTCCATTGCAGTTGACAGGCTCAATAAATTCAAAAAGATCAAGAAGAACGCAGGTGACAGAATGTATTTGGAATGTGCATGTTCTTCTCTCTTTTTGTTCCACAAAGAAAGGAATGTGAATCCCCCATGCTACCAGCCACCATGTTTTTATTGTAAGCCTTGTAAAATCTGATGTTAAAGCCTAAGCTCTCAGGTCATGCAATTATGTGAGCCTCTGCCTTCATTTTTTAAAATGTCAGTTTCTAACCTGTCTAGCTGTGTAGAAAGATTTGGAAGCACAAACATGCACAGACTCAAAGCCAACTAATTATTGATTTTTTTTTTTTTTTAATTAATGTCTTGATGCTGGGATTCTTGATTTTGAATTTCCAGAATACAGACAATGGGCACAATGGCTTTCCTGAAGCCAGCACCAAGGCAGATGCAAAGTTCTTACCATATTCCTCCAGTTTAGAGATCTGGTATAACTGCCTTTTGAAAAAACTGTAGGTCTTGATGCGAGTTGTACAGTCTTGACAAACCTTTAATTTGTAGCAAGCGCCTCATAGAAGTAAGCTAATACAGCTAAAGTCTACAAAGCTTAGTCAGCTTTTATTACAAGGAGATGCATTCCTCATATTTAATATTTATCATATTTATCTGCTCCTTTTATTTAATGTTGCAGATTTCTAGGAGCAAACATCTATTAAATCACATCGAAACTGGATACAGCTCCATGGTGCTAAGAAGAACCATGATGTCGAGAATTCTGGACTGAAAAAGCCAGATTGAGGTTCCATTCAAGAATTCATTTCATAATGTAAGTCAAAGAAGGAGCAGCAATTCAGTAAGTCAGAAAGAGGAAATGCAGGCAGCTGGATTATACATTGCACAAAAAAGAGTAGCAAGATAGTTTAAAACCCTTTCTGGTATGTTTCTAGGTGCTGCAGCCACCCTTGTTGGCAGTGTAGACATAGTGAAACGTATGATTTGAAAAAAGAGGAGAACTTGCATCAGAAAGAGCTGATAGCTTTGAACAAGACCACACTAAAGCATAGCTAGGATTCCTCTGTTAGCTATCCTCTTGGCAGTTACCAGGTAGCCCTGTTGTCTCACAACAAAGAACGGTGGAAGCAAGGATTCGCTGAGAGTTAGGAGGACTTAATCTCCCCTTTCTAGTTACCTCCAGCTCCTGTATTTCTGCCTTGCTGCAGAAACTTGCTGCTTGTTTCTCCAGTGCTGTGCTACAGCTTGTCTCCAGCTGTGCCCTAGGAATACAAATAATGCCAGTGCTGCAGCAGGGCAGAAGAGATGGGAGTATTCGGCTTACTAAGGCTCCTCTGGGTGCTTGTGCAGATTCTCCCCTCCAGCCCCAGGAGAAGCTTACCTCTGCAACCACAGCTGCTGAAGCCATGGTGCCAGTCCAGGACTGTGCTAGGGACAGGGCTGTGACACAGAGCTCGGTGGCAGCACAACCACTATGCAATTCTGGTCTCTATGGAGCATGCAGCATCTAATCCATGCATGGTTTCTGTTTGTGGAGAAACAGGGAACTGAGGTTGCAGCTTCTTCTGCCAATGTGCCCTTTCCCATTTACAGTGTAAGTACAGTGAAAAATTTAGAACAGATAGGCAGAGGCTGAAAGGCTGAGTTGTTTACAGAGTCAAACCTTGTGAAGAAGCAGATATTCAGGTCTGTGTCATCCACATAAGGACTAAATTTGTTTGCCAAAGAACCTGTATTGAGGAGGCACGTAGAGTTAGCCGTATGAACTGATAGAAGTCCAGATGCCCAGATTTAGCAAACAGGAGTGTGTGTACATGTGCACATCTGACTCTGTGTCTGTGCTTGCAGGACAGACAGCAAGCCAGCTGACCAGGCGTTCCATCTTCTACCACCCTCTCGCTTCTAGTTAACTTAGTTTAAATTTTTCTGCTTTCTTCCCTCTCCACCCTCCTAGTTGTGTGATTACCTCTCTCCTAGCTGTAGTGCAGGCTATCTAATTCCATTCAGTGCTTCGGCAATGGAGATCACTGGCTTGAGGTTAGAGAGGGTGAAGTGGCTGCTGGCTGGTAATCTCATCCTCACTCACGAAGCAGGGTACCAATGACTGGCACTGTCAGGGCCCACAGAGCAGAGGATGGCCCTGACAGTGCCAGTCTTTGATACTCTGCTTCAAAGTGCAGAGTGTGGACCTCATGGCCTGAGGAACAACATCTGTCAGGAATGTATTGGACTAAAAGAATTTATCACTACTGAAGGGACAGTGCAAGTTGTGGAGGTGGGCTGTAAGGGGGAGAGGGAACAAGGCTTAGGAAAGAGAAAAAGAAAGCTAAATGAGCAGCATGGTCACGTTCCACCTTGTAGGACAAACTGGTGCTAGACATTCTCAGACTCAGCAACTTCATCCTTTTCCTGGCAAGAGGGAAATCAAAGATGGTAGGGAAAAAGCATTTCTAATGTGCTGGTCTCGAGGTGTGAAGCAGTCAAGGCCTAGGATTTCCCAACTGGTTACCTGTTGCCTGGTCATGCCTAATGTTGGATTTAATGGTTTTGGCTCCTCTGCCTAAGCATAAACTGGAACATTAACTCTTCGTAGATTTATTCTTCAAAATCTGTCATGGGACAGTTGAAGAGAGCAGAAGAAAGGCAGTGTTGTCTACCTAACAAGAAGAAAAAGGCAGCAAGGAGTCTAGGTTTATTAGCATTTCTGCCACTGACTCATTGCATGGTGTGGTATGGTTTTGTCTTTTGCTTCTTCACAGCACTCTTGTGGTGTGCACATGTGGGTGCATGTAAGTAGCCTTGATGTGCTTGGATGGAAGCCATGGAAGAAAGGAATTTATAAGAGCATAGCATGATACTACAGAGCCTTAGCTGAAAAACTGGAAAGATGTGGCTTCCCTAGAGTCACTATGAGATATTTTCATTTGTCCTTTGGCACAGCAGCTTCAAGCCCTGACATTTAGATGTCCCTCCTGTGGCTGGCTCCTGCCGTGCTGTAAAAGGAACACGAAAAGTGCACTTCTAGGATGGGGTAGAGTCCTGCAGAGCAGGCAGCAGTGGATTTGGAAGCAGGGAGAGAGATACTTGCATTGTTCCTAACTGAGGGGGCAGTGCAAAGAGAGGCATACTGCTAGAGGCTCCTTCTGTTGAAGAGGAGTCTGACAGGATGAAGGTCATACAGTGAAAGGTCCCTTTGTGTTGCTGATTCTCAAACTTTCTCTGGGTCCCCTAGTTACAGTGTCCTCCCTCTCCCGAAGTCAGATTACAACTGTGAAGTTCATCTTTATTTTAAAAATGTAATTACATTTCTAGTACCTCTGTTGCAGACAAAAAAAAATGAAAATGTAAATCCCAGTTTGGTTGGTTGGGTTTTTTTTTTAAGAAGGGGAAAATAAGAATCATGACTTTTTAAAAGAAACTACTTTTTCAGTTACTCATGACTCTTGAAGGCCTGAGACTAGCATTACTAAGTGGGTTAGTACTACCAGTATCTATTAAAGATAGAAACTAAAAACTAATTAGGAGTTCATGTTGTTTTTTTCTCTAATGTTCCACTCAGCTGGTTGGAGTGATACCAGCCTATTTAATTTCCTTTCCTCCTCCATGTCAGTTCCACTGTCTGTTTTTCATATTGGTAGCAGAAAGCTCCTGGGTTCATGACACATTTCAGGGAGGGAATTCCTCTGTCAATATCCAGTGATTCTCCATTTTACTTAAATAAAGTGAATAGGATATTACAAATACATTTTTTGCTGATGGTTCCAAATTTAAAAAGCTTACATTTTTGCAGGTGTGTAAACAATTGTAGGGGACCCATTGTGCCATTCTCTACAGTTGCTATATTCATTATCCCACTCTTTCCAGTCTTTTTTTTCTCTGTCTTGCTCTTACCTTCCCTTAGACATGCTCTCTCTTTCCTATGTCTTCCCTGCAATGTTGTCGTTCTCATGCTGCCTATACTAGCCATGCCCTTTTCCCTCTGAATGCCTCCTCCCCTGCAGTTGTGGCTTCCCACTGCATTGCGTGTACCCCTTTCTGCCTGCTGTGTTGTGTTTCCATCTTTGCTCTTCTGCTCTACTCCTTTTCTCCTGTACCTCTCAATTTTTCTCTCTGCCTTTGTCTCCTGCTGCCTCATTCTTCTGTCTCCCAAGGGCTGCTTTCCCAAGAGAAGCTAAGTCGAATTGATCTGCCATTTAATTACCTGATGTGTTCATTGCCTGTGCCTGCTGTTTGCAAATAGGCCTGCCTGAAAGTCCCTGGAGGAGGGGAGGTTGTGTGGCAATGGGGGAGGCGGATGGATGGGCTGGCAGCAGCTCAGCCAGAAGGCAGCCTCCTCGGAAACAAAACACCTGCCAGTAACACCTGTGCTCGTAAATGTTTGCTGCCATCCTTGGTTGGGCCCCAACACTTGGAGAATGAACGTGTCTATTCCATGGCACCAAACCAAGGCAGCTTTCTGGCACGTGTGAAAGCTTCTAACTAGCACTTATACCGAGCACGCTATGTTCAGGTGGAGAAATGCAAGCCAAGAGGCACACACCTCTGTCATTAAGGATACGGGCATACTGTGAGTCCTCCTTTCAGCCCAGCAGCTTCTGCTCCAATGGGCCATGTCAATGCACCTCCCCATGGGATGGGTGGGCCGCACAGAGGTGTAGATGAGGGAGGACCATGACTTTGTCTTGTTCCGAAACCTTTCATTCCAGAATTTCAAAGGACTTGGTCAGAGTACCTAGCTCCAACCCTTACAGTCTCCCATGGAGGCAAGTAAGGCTCCCTCTTCCCTATCTGACAGGCACCAGGAAGTTGTTGACTCGTCCAAGGTCATTGCAATGATTTCTAGTGGCAGTTAAGATGAAATCCATGTTTTCTGCTTCTAGACTGCAGACTCAGTCTTCTTTTCCCAAAGGGATTTAAAGAGGGACTATGGTATCACTAGTAGCAGACCCATTTAAGGGATGTCTTTGCAGAAATCCCACGGATGAATTGAGCTAGTTTGGATTTAACACCACTGATTTGGCTAAAGAATATGAAAAGATTAAATATCAAGACAATTGGTCTTGCCAGGGAGGCATAACTAAGGATTTTTGCATTGAGCATGGCAGAGATGTCCTTCCCTTTCCTCATATTTGTGTACATTTACCTAACTTGTTTGTCACAGAAGGAAAATTGTGAGCTCCAGCCCTCTACAAACACCCCAGAGGCTTCGCTTCACCTCAGTTTAACAGCTGGATGAAAGCTCTAGGCTCCAAAGGCTTTGCCAATTAATAGACATTTTCTCCTCTCTTTAAACACCCCATGTGACTTCTTAAGCTTTAGGCAGCAAAGCATTCATGGAAAGAGCAGGCCATTTGCTAGCACCAGTCACACTGATTTTGCTGCTTTCCTAACCACTGTCCACACTGACCCTTGCTGCTAGCAGAACGACACAAATGGTTGTTAAGGGAGTAGAAACATATTACAGTGTGTGTATGGAAGACAGTATTATGTCTGCTTCACCTGATCAGACATAAGAAATAAAGGAGTAAGTTAAAACTGAATAACAATACGTAAGAAACACAGAGCCAATCTGAATTAGCCATAGCAAGAGCTGGCCAGTTGTCTTCATTGCTTTTGTGAAGCAATTTCATTATTTTCTCTGCAGCATCTAGCTAATGGCATTGCAGACGTACTCAATTAATATGGGTATGGGCCCTTCTGGTGGGCAGGGCCGCACACACAAATTCATATCCTTGTATTGTTTCTGCTGGGTTTTAGGTGCATCTATTCAACAGAAGAAATACTGCCTGTTTTTTACTATCTCCCTTCCTCAGACTCCCTTGCTGTCCTTAAAGGCCTTGAGCTTTCTCTGTTTTAGTCCTCTGTTCTCTTTCTCTCAGCATTCATTAAGTCAGCAAGCTCTTTGAGAAAGAAGCTGGTTTTTCATTCTGTGTGCGAAGCGTGGCCCTGGTCCTATTTGAATCCTGGAACTGCTACTGATCACCCGCAACTGTGCATGTGCTGCGCAGCAGGGAGCACAAGACGGCTGTGCGGTGATGTGTCTGGGAGCTGTGCCCATGCAGGCAAGAAGTCAGGATGTATGCTTGGTACTGGGCAAAGTCTGAGGATCCCTTTTCGTTTTTCTCCTTATACTGAGGGTTACATTAAAATAAAAGATAGTGTGCAGCATAGAGAAAGGCTAACTTAGGAGACTGATCTTAGGGAAGATGCTGAGGCTGCAGATGAAATGCAGAGCTGTGACTCCCTCTTCCTAGTAGCTGGGATAGCAGGGTGGCTGCATACGTCCATCAACGCAGAGCTGGCCAGGCCTGTCCTCCCAGCTCTTCTTGCTTCTGACTTCGAGCTTTATGCACAGAATATTCTTCAGTTCAGTAAAGCACCTTGATTCAAAGCATTTAAGCCTGTACTTCAGTCTCAGTGAAATCAGTGGGATTTAAACACATACTCAACCTTAATCGTGTTCTTGAGTATTCTGCTGAACTGGGCCTTTTATGAGGGTATGAGTCCCTGGGAACTTGTATGAGTTTTGCCTTTTTGCATGCTGCTCCTCATATACTATTGATAGAACAATCTGTTACTCATTAATGCTGCAGATTAAGCCATTTTGCCTGAATCTGTTTTTTCAGTAGACATTTTAACTGCTCGTCTTATATGATATATTCATTTGATTTCCAGTGCCTAGTTACAATATGACAGCAAATCTAGAGTAGGTTTAATAACTATTTATTCTGTCTCCTAAGGCATACATTGACTGCAGGAGGTGGCATGAACTCAGTGTTGTCATTAAGCTACAGCAGTGATAGCCATCCTACAAAACGAAAGTGAGACAGAGAGTGAGAAATCTCCAGTAGCAAATTATCATCACATAGATGTGCAAGACATGAATCACTTCCACTGGAGTTTCAACAACAGATTCCACAGAAATCTGTCAGGCAGGTTCAGGGCCTTTTCTGCTGGTAAGTGGACTATTCTTTCTATCTTTCTGGAGGAGAAAGGGTGCAATCTCATGATTAAAGGAATTAGTTTATCACTGAGAACTGCTGAATGGGAGCCCCAGCTGTAGAACAGATATACCCTAGGGACCTCAGATGATGTCAGTGTGTACACCGTTACCCCAGAGTTACGAGCCTGCCTGGGATGTGGCTTTGCAATTGTGAATATGTGAAAGGATATTGGACACCGTGGAGGTGACAGCTTTGGTGAAGGCTGTTTGTCCTTCCTCTCCTTGTGGGGATTATGGTTTTTCTGAGAATTATCAACAGATTGGTCCCTGTTGTGAGGCACTCCACACTTGTCACTCCTTGTTTGTCACTCTGTCTGTCATGGTGTCATTCCTTTTCACCCCCTGGCAGGAAGTTAGGAGGGTTTCCTTTGGCAGATGCTTTTCATGCTGGCTCCCTGGAGAGCAGCGATCTTTTTGTGCATCTGTATGCAGCTCACCTCCCATTGCCCAGAGGCTGTCTGTCCTCTCAGAGGCTGGACTTCTGTGTGCTTAGGACACCAGTTATGCACTGGGGTACTGTTGTGGTTTAACCCCAGCCAGCAACTAAGCACCATGCAGCCGCTCACTCACTCCCCCCCCACCAGTGGGATGGGGGAGGAAATCAGGAAAAAAAAAGAAGTAAAACTCGTGGATTGAGATAAGAACAGTTTAATAGAACAGAAAAGAAGAAACTAATAACGATAATGA